>JAUMHI010000074.1:3756064-3778292 GCA_032359435.1 Enteromius unitaeniatus
TTATTTGTGACAAAAAGAGTATGTTGCATGGACCATATAAGTTTCCAATTTAAATGGTCAAAAATACTATTCCAATATGAAATAGCAGAAGGGGTACAAGCTATGGATTCAACCAATTAGGCTCTTACTTTATGAGTTTTACTTTCCCCCCCTTTGTGCACATGCTTTGATGACCAAAAACACACATTTGTGACGCCGCCTGCAGGATGAGCGGAAATGACGCCATGCCGCGCGACCTTACGATGGTTATATGTTTCTGTAGCGCGTGAGAGGTGCGCTTGCGCCGGCCGCACTCCGTAAAATTGTTTTATTGGCCTTCAGAGGATGGTGGGTTCTCGTATATGAAGCTCGAAGAAGTCCTCTTCCTGTCGGTCCTCAAAAGCTCCCGTTTCACGAGCGACTGTTGATCCGGTTAATGCGCTCGCGCTCCGTTACCGGCCAGTGGCGGGAAGCGCACGAGCGTCTGTGGCTGACTGTGATTTTAGTAGTTTTACGTTTTAAAACAGGTTTAATAGACACAGCTCTGCTGGTTTAGCTAGTCAAGGCGAGCCCGTGTTGGTTTGTAGTGATTTACGCTGGTTTAGTTAGTTCGAGCTTAAATCTCAGCGCAGGTAAGTTGGGTTTGGGTTGGTTAGGACTGAGTTTTAATTGCAGGTGTGTCCGTCAGGATTCATTTGGTTGTAAATCACAGCATGGGTATGTTGGGTTAGAGGTCAGGTTAGTTGCAGGTCGGGTTGAGTCTGTTGGGTTAGTTCTGTTTGACATGACAGGTGTCTGTTAGGTTTAGGCTGGACGTCCTGTATGTGTTGTGCCAGGTTAAGTTGATGTGTGTTGGGTTTAGATAGCTGTCAGTGAAACCACAGGTAGGTTGGGTTAGCTTTAGTTTAAGCTCTTGCGTGATGGCTAAAGGTGAGTGGAAGAGGTCAGGCACAGATGATCTCCAGTTAACCAGCCGCTCTGAGTGTGAAGTGTTCGATGATGGCACCAACACATTCTTCTGGTGAGTTCACAGCTCATGTCATTGCAATGTTGATGGTTATATTTATCAGATTTCTTTTTCTGTTTGTGCCGAGTGTATAAAGCTAGGGATATGATGTTGTGTGAGTGTGTGTGATGTCCAGAAGCTGAAGTGGTGTTACAGCTTTGCTCGGCTTTTCTCTCTTCTGCAACCTCAGCAGAATGACACTCGATCAATTAAAAGCTTTAAGATGGACAGATGCTGCGGACAAGACTCTTTCTCTTCCAGTCCCTTACAGAAAAACATAACAGATCGGTGTATTGATTACATAAACACTAACAATGACATGTTATGTATTTTATAATAATAATAAGGTTTTTGTTAATCTGAATAATTGTAATTATTATTGTAATAATAATAATAATAATCCAATACCATGTATGCTAACTGTCTGCATAGAATACTTGTTTTAGTTTTCAGCCAATGTTAATAGTTTTTTTTAATGCATGTTGATTACTAATAAGTATAATATTTGTTTTTTATTTTATTTGTTTAAATCCAGCTTGCCTTAAAAATTTGGGTGAAGTACCCCTTTAAATGCAATGCTTTTAAAAGGCTTTGAAAAGTAGGAATTATTTAAAGCTACTCTCATTTTTTTATGTTTTTATAGGCAACAGCTATAATTGCTGAGAATAAAAAACCTGTTTGACCTCTTAAAGGTCAAATTAACCCTTTGAAAATCAGTTCCAAGAACTAGAATTGTTGTAATAAACTGCAGTACTCTTCCCCCCCCCGTATATGTGTGTGTGTGTTGAGGTGTGGTTGTGTTTATGATCAACCTGTATACCAGCTCAGCAGGTTTTGAGTGTGGAAAACCAGACTTCTGCCAGTAACATTTGAATGCAAGCTATGTACTCCTGTTTCTTCTTTCTTTCTGCAGGAGGGCACATACTGTGACAGTGCTGTTCATCCTGACATGCGCTTTAGTGTATGTGACACTACTGGAGGAGACGCCACATGACACGGCGTACAACACTAAAAGGTATGGCTGGCATGCAGTCAGCGTGTCCTTTAACCTTTAGCACTATGACCAGAATGCAATTCACAGCGGTAGAGAATGAGATGCACTGTTTCCTCTTGAGCAGAAGCTAGAGTGGTCTGATGTGGACAGAAATGCCACATGGCTGTAGCTGGGACGGCCTTGGCAAGTGGCATGCTTTCTATTGGCTAACGGGATTATGTGTGACATCTGCTGCTGATCACAAAGTCCAGGTCACAGACTGACCCGCTGTGCTTAAAAGCACACGACCTTTATCAGAAGAAAGAGCAGCTAGTATTTCAATACGAATGCAGTGTGTAGATTTATTAGAAGGTTTAAGCTACCCCCCAAGTATTGAACTTTTTGAGGCGACCACCTGACACACTCATCAAAAGGTGGGTTTCGATTTATTTTGAACGGTGGTTTATAAACCTTTAAAGACAGACCTACTGCAGGGTTTTTAATCGATGGTTATATATGATTTTGTTCATTATTTTAACTTTGATTTCCCGGTGGGGGAAAAAAAAATTTCCCATGATTCTTCAGCGGTTCTTCACCAATCAGAAATATGGAAGTCAGTTTTCATCACTGAATAAATCATGTAATTGCGCCTTTTTTCTCAGATTTAAATCACATTTGAAAAAGATTGGTTGATTTGGTTCATGAAAAATCTCTAGGGTGGAAAATGAATAATGAAAATACCCAAGGACACTAAAAATGTGGCAGCCATTGTTCTTTTCTGTTTATTGGCGTTTGCCTAGCAGCGTCCTGGAAACACAATACTAGTGAAAGAACCACCCGCATTTTCTCTAGTGTCTGTTTTTAATCTGTGTATTTTCTCTTTCAGAGGAATTGTGGCAAGTATTCTGGTGTTCCTTTGCTTTGGAGTAACACAAGCTAAAGATGGTCCCTTCACACGTCCTCACCCAGGTCAGACCAGTAACCTTTCCATGATCTAACCCTAACTGAAGTCAGAACAGTAACCTTTATTCAGAGATGATTTAACCTTAACCCAGGTTTCACATCACCTTCAGGTCAGAGAGGCTGTAATTGTGAGGTCTCCTGGTGCTGTTGAGATGGAGTAGATAAAAGTATAGACTTAAGCACAGGTTTGGGTAATGTGATAGTCGTTCAGCTGTTTTAAGAGTAGCACAGCTTTTCCAGTAACTAACAGTGATGCGTTACTAAACAAATACACCATTGTTTTGCTCATTGCATCACAATTGTGCGAGCTGATGCAATCATCAGATAACGTTAGTCTTCTGAAAGGACCTTGCAAGTCCTTCTTATGTTGATTCATTTGTCTTCTCAGTGAACCAGTTCAGAAAGTCATTTGAGTCACTCAGTAGTGTTCCCAGAAGTCTGGAAATAGCATTTTATGTTTTATTTTTGTGTTGCAATGTAAAGTTAAATAATTAAACTGCAGAATTGAATATGTAGATTGGGAGTTTTTAAAGGTTGTATTTAGTGTTAATTAAGGCTGCAAGCTTAGTAAAAAAAGAAAATAAGGCAATGAATAAATCTAGGTAGAAATATTAGAATTGTACTTTTACAGTTCTGTATAGAATGTTATTATTATCATCTATTTTTTTTACAGTGAACAGTTACAGTCATTTATTTTATTATAATATTTGTTATTATTCAGTAATAATCAGCATCCTAATAAAAATATATTTTTTAATAGTTAAGGTGTGCAGCCCTGAAAAAACAATTATTGATTTTTTTTGTGCAGTCATTTAGGGACTTTAGTATGATTTCACTTAAAAAGATTTTTCAAAAAAATCTGTTGTTGAAGTGCTATATTTTGTGCTGTGGCGATTAAAAAAATAAAAATAAAAAAACTACTTAACTACTTTTTTGTGCAGCCCAAAATAACATTTATAATTGCAGTTAAAATTTTTATTGGGAAAAATGACAATGTGCATTTTGCAGCCCTATTGTACATTTATGCTCATTTTATGCTTTTACTCTAATCTTTTCTTTACAAGTTAGCAATTCTGGCTGTATTTCTCATGATTGAGACTTTACCTTGCGATTCCAATTATATAACTCACTATTGAAAGTTTATATCACACATTTCTGTGAGAAAAAAAAAAAAAAAAAAAGATTTGCCTTGTTGCCAGATGATTTTGTTAATGACACTTTAAAAAAATTATTTAGGAGGAAAAATACTTTTTGAACCAAGCGGCCATTGTTTCTATTCTATTCATTATCATTTAACTAGCAACATCCTAGAAATACCATGGCAGTGAAACATAACTTTTGTTGTAGCTGCTGCTTAATAATTGGTAACATAGCCAACTAAATCAAACACATAGATTGACAGTAGTTTTAGATTATGACAAGATAAGGTACTGTATGAAATAGATTTCTGTTACACTGTTTAAAAGAATGTTTCAACATAAGAAACAATGAGTATATTGTCACAGTAACAGCAAAATGCTCTCTGTTGTGCTCGCTGTTATGAGGGCTGACTCGCTTGGCTGGATGAGCTGGATTGAGGCTTTCAATACTTGACTCACAGAAATCTGAAAGATGATTGAAGGTCTCCTCCTCCGGCGAGTTACGAGAAAACCAACAAACATAGACACAAATTATAAGTTGAGCTAACTGTCACAGTGAACAGTGTTAAATTTCAATCCAGTGAAGTATGTGAGGTCGTTTTAGAAGAAAAGAGCATGGAGACAGTCTTTAGAGACGTAGATGCAAACAAATGGTGGTAGTCAAAAGGGCTCACAGTCTTAATCTTGTGATAACTAAAAACAAAAAACCAACAGTTTAGGTTTCTTTTTACATATTGACCAAATGCTTCATGAATGTATGTGCTGGTTCTTGATGGCTCATAGAACCTCTAAAAATATAGCAATCATTCAAGCTATTTTTAATGTTGCCTTGAAAATAAAATTTCTGATGAGCCATAAAATCTTAAATAATCAGCACACCCTAACAACCCACATGCAGGTGACTTGTGATGGTGTGATACAGAAAACAAACATTTCAATCCTCAACGTAAACCTCTTACAGTTGTTATCTGCATATTGGCGCATTAGTGTTTTTATATTAAAATGAATGTTAATGTGGATATGTAATTTGTCTTTGCAGCATACTGGCGTTTCTGGCTATGTGTTTCTGTTGTGTATGAACTCTTCCTCATCTTCATCCTGTTTCAGGTTTGTTATTAGCTCCAAAAACACAACTTTATGTATATTTTCTTCCATATTGTGTTGTACTGAAATGTCTGATTTGTGTTTCAGACAGTGCATGATGGCAGGCAGTTTATGAAGTACATTGACCCAAAGCTTGGCGTCCCTCTTCCTGAAAGAGATTATGGCGGGAACTGCCTCATTTATGACCCTGGACATCCTGCCGACCCCTTCCACAACATCTGGGTACGCATTAGGATCAATATTAATAAACAGCATCGACACAGGGAAAGCATCTGAAGGTTGCGCATATGGCTAGTCACTTAAAAATCCATCTGAACAGTCTTCACAGATTTATTATGCATATACAGTATGTTAGAGATAATGTACAGTTATTTGTGTAAGTTCTGTAATGCTGATTCATGTTCATATCTTGTTGAACATTGAAGTTCTGTAATTTTTTTGTACTTTCCAATCAAACCGAATATTTTTTGGGGGAAAAAAAATGTATAAAAATCTTTAAAATAACACGAACTGATCAATAGGTAAGGCCAAGGTCATTTATTGACCTAAACATATCACATTTTAATTTCTTGCTGTATTAAATACTTGAGTTTGCAGCTTCTAGGTTATTTTTAGGGTTAATTTTATGATCATTATATTATTTTCCCAACAGGACAAAATGGACGGATTTGTTCCTGCCCATTTTCTCGGCTGGTACATTAAGGTTGGTCAAAATTTGATCTGTGAACGCGCTACCGCACGCCTTAAATCAGCAGACGCCATCGATAAATTGAATTAGAAACCATTAGTCATGTGTTTTTGTGTCTGTGTGTGTCAGACGCTGATGATCAGGGACTGGTGGATGTGTATGATCATCAGTGTGATGTTTGAGTTCCTGGAGTACAGTCTGGAACACCAGCTGCCCAACTTCTCTGAGTGCTGGTGGGACCATGTGAGTAAAACAAACCGAATACACCCAGTGAGTCTTGCATCGTCTTGTTTTAAAGAGGCCAGATAGAACAAATCCTCATGACGTGACTCTCTTGCTGTAGTGGATCATGGATGTGTTGGTGTGTAACGGGTTGGGGATTTACTGTGGCATGAAGACTCTCGGTTGGCTCTCCATGAAGCCGTATCAGTGGCAGGGATTGTGGAACATCCCAACATACAAGTAAAAACACGATAAACCTCTGAAAAGATGTGTCTGCAGGTTAAAAGTTATTATGACGCTCTACAATTTTGTGCTTCAGGGGGAAAATCAAACGCATTGCCTTCCAGTTTACCCCGTACAGCTGGGTGAAGTTTGAGTGGCGCCCCGCATCTAATCTGCGAAGATGGCTGGCGGTGTTGGGTATTATTTTCACGGTGAGTCACATGATCGCTACACGTGATCACTGCACAATGATTTTAAATGAAGAATAATGCCTTTTTCTCTAAATCTTTTGCAGTTCTTATTGGCGGAGCTGAATACGTTTTATTTGAAGTTTGTGTTGTGGATGCCTCCTGAACATTATCTGGTGCTTTTGCGGCTCGTCTTCTTTGTGAATGTGGGTGGAGTGGCCATGCGAGAGATCTACGACTTCATGGATGATCCGTAAGTCCCTGTCTACATGCTGTCTTAAAAGGTAGCAGCCTACATAGACAACATTTTGGCTTAAAGGAATAACTCGCCCAAAAATTATATATCACTCGCCTTCAGGCCATCTGGGATATAGTGGAGTTTGTTTCTTCATCTGAACAGATCTGGGGATATTTTGCATTGCATAATTTGGACACCTATACTCCACATGACTCCAGTTCATCATTTAATGTCTTGTGAAGTAAAAAGCTTATTATAGACATGCAGCTTCACAAGATGTTAATTGATGGATGGGAGTGGTGTGGATTATTGTGATGTTTCTAGCAGCTGTTTGGACTATATGTCTCCAAATCTGTACTGATGAAGAAACAAAACATCTATGGTACATCTAGGACAACAGAGTGGCTTTTTTTTGCCTGAGACATGCTAATGAGGCCTGAAAATATGACCTAGTTTGGGCATCTCACTAGGAACTGGGTTTTTTCCTGTGCTGCCATACATTGTAGGAAGTAAATCAAGTATCTTTTGCATTCTAGGAAATTCCATAAAAAGTTGGGCCAGCAAGCATGGATTGTGGCGGCCATCACTGTTACAGAGTTTCTGATCGTGGTCAAATACGATCCCAACACCATCATGCTCCCCATACCTTCCTTAATCACGCAGTGTTGGATACTCGGAATCGTTCTCATCCTCATTTGGACCCTGTGGCGGTTCTTCATCCGGTAATAAACCTGCAATTCAACTCCATAAGCATGATAGCAAAATAAAATAGTTTTTATTAATAGGGCTGAGACAATAAATCGATGCATTACATGTGACTGGTTAAATGTACTTTTGCACCTTGGCTCTTATGCTTTTATGATGAGATTAATGTAAAGACAGCCCACCCATCTGATTCACTTTACTGTATGAATGATTTAATGTTCAGGTGGTGTGTGTGAAATGAACTGGAAGCCAGCAGAGGGCTGTTTCTAAAGCACACAGTGCCATCTGCTGTTCAAAACTAAGCTCAGTCTCGATTCAAGAGAGAACTGCCATGCATTCAGAAAATCTCATAAATGATGCAAAATAATTACTTGATTTACTATGCATTAATTTATTGTCCCTGACCTAATTATTAATAATACATTACATTAATTTATTGCACAAAATATAATTTTCAGTTCATTATAATTATAATATCTATTTATATTTGCAGATATTAAATACATTTATTTAATTGTCAGAATCATGCAGGCATCCTGAAATATAGCTGCAAATGCTATACTATATGCAGGAAAAAGAATAGTTTGTTACTGTTCTATACGGAGAGTTTTGTGTTTGTAGTTTTTAGCTGTATTTTTTTATTACTTGCTTGATCAAAATAACCTAAATGCAGTTTTAATTACGATTAACTGAAATGCACAGTTATTATTTTGTTAAACAGAGTTATCTGTTTTCGCAAATATACCCTTCATATATTAAGTAAAGAGTTAAAAAGTGATTAACATGTTGACTGACCAAGTGTTCTGCGTTGACAGTGACATCACACTCCGGTACAAAGAAACACGCCGGCGCAGACAGGAAGGGTCTTCAGATCGAGTCCCTGGACACGCCGACGGCAGCAATTTAGCCACATCAGGTCGTAGCAAGCTCAACGGCAGTATGGACACGGTCCGACACAGGAAGTCATGAATCCATCCTTCCACACACAAACAGCCGTGCACTACACATCGCGACTGGACACTCGTTTGTGTTTATAATCCTGTTCAGATCATAACCAACGCTCATGGTGTCTGTCAAGTGGCATCCAGAGAGACGATGCCATCATTTTCTCTCCCCGCGGAGAGGGTTGTTGTGTACATTTAGGAAAAAATATGTCTTTGTAGCTGTTACATAGGTGAGGCGTTTAAGGTTCGGGGTCCACTGTCCCTCTGGTTTTGGGTTTAATGATCGGTGCTATGCAGGAAGACACATTTCGATGCAGAACACTATGCAGTGAACTAACGGTAGTGGAAGCGCACATCCAGCCATATCCGAATAAAGCTATTGTTTTCAAGTTGCATTTAGCGGGTAGGAACACAGGAAACATCCCGCTTGAGCTATAACACTATATTTAAAATGCTATGAGAATGTAATTATTTAAATGGCTGTGACCTTCTGCTATGCTTAGGATGCTATAGGAAGTCAGCGTGCCTGTTACACAAGCACCTCACACAAGGACAATCCTTCTGACCTGTTAAACACTGGTCAGCGCCATGACTGAACCAAAACTTTACTTTCCGTTTGCATGCGTGAATGTGTGCGTGAACGGCCAAAACATTCATCATGCTGATGCTGTTTTTATTTCTGCAGGGAGCCCACAGACAGGGACTTTGTGTTTTGGGATCGATAAATTAAAAATAATAATCATCAGAAAGTCATCCCAAAGTTTATGCTGTAAGTGTATTGGGCCGTCCGTGTATCTGGTCACAGTGTTGTGGTAGTGCGTCTGTATTCTGATAATGTGCAAGTCCAAAAACGGCCTGATCTGATGCATCAAATGCCATTATAATCTTACTGTGAATGTAAGCGTCTAGCGCTAGTTTGACTTCAGCGCCAATGCCTGAGCTGTTACTATTTTCGTGTTACTGAAGGTGTTTAGGGTTTGCTTTGATTTAAATATGAGGGGAAGGTTAAACTCTCGTCTGAATGATCGGAATTATTGTTCTGAAATCTCTGTGGGACCATTTGATGATCTGTCTGCCTCTGCTTATAGTGGTTCATGTAAACATGTTACATAGAAATGAACGACTGAGTTCATGTTTTATAATGTTTTCAAAAAATAAAAAGGAGTTCTACCTCTTTAACTGTCTTTTTTTTATTTCTGAAATGCATTGGCTTTATCTGAGCATATGGAAGCTGAAGTCTGTAGATGGTGAGCTTATTTGATCCAAAACACAAGCAGAATTGATTCCAGGTAAGCATCTTTTTAGCTTTTGTTAGCTTCAAACAAGTAAAATTTCGGATTCGTGTAAGAAATGGTCATTTTTATTTTATTTTATTTTTTATGTTATAATCAAGAGCAGAGCTGGAAAGCAACAAAGTACAAATACTTTGTTACTGTACTTAAGTAATTGTTTTCTGGTATCTATACTACCATTTATTTTACTACTTAAATTTTCACTCAAATTATGTACTTAATACTACTTATATTTTCCATTTTCAAACCAGGCTCGTTACTTCAGTTTTGTTAGATCATCATTCCATGACAAATCTATGATAAATCATGACTCAATATAATAATGCCATAAATAATAATAGTAATATATTCAGGAATTCAAGTGCAGGTAAGTTCACCTGTAAATGGGTTGTAGTTTTGTGTTTGTTTATTTAATTAAGAATTAAACAGCAACTTAGCAATAGCAGCCAGATGATTAATAATGGTCTACTGTAAACTAAAGTACTATCATCACTCAAAATACTGTACGATAAAGAAACGTATGTTAAATATAATATGATAAATCATTAGTATCTACAGTTAAGTTACAAAAGTATTTTAACATTAATATAATAAGTACTTTTTTTTTACTTCAGTAGGCCTGTGTTAGAGCCGTTGCTTCTTTACTTTGAGTAAAAAATGTCAGTACTTCTGCTTTTGCTGGAGTATTTTAAAACGTTTTATCTGTAATTTTACTTGAGTGAAGGTTGTTTGTTCTTTTGCCATCTCCGTTCAAGAGTCAAACTAATTAGTTTAGTTTTCGATTGTTTGAAACAAACAAAAATTGATTCTTTGCTACCCGTGTTATTAAAACTAACCAGAACGTTTTGTTTAGCGTCAAACTACATTTCCCAGCGCACCGTGCATGCAGTCAGGTTGTAGTTCAGAAGCCGCTTTGTAGTCCGGAAGTGTTGCGCTCACTGTTTTGTGCTCGAAGCGCACGAATGGGGTAATTAATGTTTACTTTGAGTTCTAATCCAGTGACAGATGGCGAATGAATCCGATCCAAGCGCTGTTCGCTTCTGCTCTTTGCACGAGCGAGTTTGTTGGTCACAGAATAAGAAGTAAAGCAGGATGGCAGATGAAGAATTGCAGAAGTGGACAGTTATCGTGCTCACATGCCAACATAAAGACAGCGTTTATCCCTTCCAGAGAGGTGAGTTCATCAGTAATTCTCTACCTACATCTGTGCTGATGTGTTAAAAAAGAGCTAATAACTACATTAACCTTCTCAAGTAGATGTTTTTGTTGAATCCATTTGGGCAGCCTTGATAAGTAAGGAAACGTTAACATAATGTTGACATTAGATCTATAATAAATCATTAATCGGTTAGTTTTGCCTGGCATTGTGATTGGACTCAAATTCTTTCGGTTTCTATCAGAGTATTTAATTCAGGACTTCAAATGCAGGTAAGTTTCACCTGTCAATGGGTTGTAGTTTTGTGTCTTAAGTTGCAAATCAATAACAGCCAAATGATTTCTAAAAGTCTGTAAACTAAACTAAATTAGTCTACCATCATCACTCAAAATACTGTATTATAAAGGACATCATTATTATCTCTTGTAAAGTTACAACAGACAAATGTTATACAACACTATTTGGTGATATGTGTAGAGGGAGCTAGGGCAAAAACAACATAACCCCTACAAAAATGTTAACCAAAAACATTAATAGTTAAACAACAAGTTAACCATTGTTTTGGTACACTAATCATAGTCTAACCGTGTAGAAACCACGGTTGATTTTGGTAAGAGAAATTACTTGTGATGCAATAACATGCACAGTAATAAGATTGCTCTTTAAAGATATTGTCATGATGTAATTATAGGTGTAATTAATAAAGCACGCCAGCATTGCAGAAGTGGACAGTTATTGTGCTCACATTATTATTATGATAACACCAACGTATTATTTAGAGTATCTTGAATTAAGTACATGGATTTAAGTGCCATTTTATATACCAGATTACTGGACTTATCATCAGATGTTCTCACCCTACCATAGAACCACACTGTGCTTCATTAGACAGGGTCTAGCTCACAGTAACAGATCTCTGGACCAGGTGTAGATGAAACTTATGGAGGATTGTGTGTGTTTCAGAGCTGGAGGTGCGTCAGAAGCGGGGGGTTCTCCCAGCAGATGCCCTGCTGCTGACTGTTCCTGACCCTTACGCCCGGCTGGGCAGCGGCGGGGCCACACTGAACGCCCTGCTGGTAGCTGCAGAACACCTGAGTGCCAGAGCTGGATACAGCGTGAGTATACTGTGTGTGTGTGTGTGCAGATGGTGGGAGGTTTAAAGAGGAGTCCTAAAGTATGTGTGCAGGATTGCCAAAGGAATTTCTTGAACCTAAAGGCCCCAAATGGGTTAAAGATCCATAAAGATTTATACTACTGGTCAATATAATATAAAAAGCCTCTTATGCTAACAAAGGCTGCATTTACTTGATCTAAAAATGTAATAAAAACAATAATTTTGTGAAATATTATTACAATAAAAAAAAAAAAAGGTTTTCTATGCTAATATATTTTAAAATGTATTTTAATCCTGTGACGCAAAGCTGAATTTTCCGACAATTTTCAGCATCATTCCTTAAGTTTTCAGTCACATGACTATTCAGGAAGCATTTTAAAATTCTGGTTTGTTGATCAATTGAAATGTTTACTGTTTAATATCAAACACAGTAGAATATTTTCTGTTTAGGATATATTAAAATGGATAACAGCATTTGTGTATGGGCTTGCTGCGATTGGCAGTGATACCGGTGTTAGGCAGAAGAATTTTTAATAATAAAAATCATTTAGTTCGGTAAGAGAACAGACAATTAAAACTGATCGTGGATGCTCAATGCAACGCATCTAGCAAATGAGAGTTGCGCTCAAGCAAAGATCAGATTTAATTTATCATGAGATGAGACAAAAAGAGTGAGGTGAGACAGACAAGATGATGATGGAAGAGTTTCAATGCAGAAAAATGCAAAAGCACCTGTTAAAATATTTAGGATTTTGAAAAGCCTGTTGTCTTCTGCCATATAAGTAAAACATTTGTTTCTAATTTATCTGGATAAATTAATTTTAGGCCTACTTCAAGGTGTATGGTCTGTGCCTCCTTAGTTACTCGTTTTGCTAATAAATGTTATAGGTTTCATAATTACTTGGTCCTCAATCTTTACGGATTTTTAGTTAAATTTAAACTTTGGGTAAGTTATTTGTTTTGGGTGTTTTTTATATTAGATATATAGCGAGGTGTATTCGCTATACACCCCCCACCACCGTGATACGGATATTATCGGGGTTGTCACATGTTTATTAACCCATGAGGAAATTTTCTTAAGGGAAAGTGCGTTAAGGAAGTTTCCTAACTGTCACAATATTTAGCCTTTCCTTTATTAATAGAGACTGGGGAATGAATAGGCCATAGATTTTTTATCCAGCAATGTTGTGTTCATGATAAATGACCAAAATAGAGTTTTCTCACTAGCACTTTATTTTACTTTTGCTTTTGTACTTGTTATAGTAATTACAATAACTAGGTAATAACAACTAGGTTCTAACCTTGACTCTTTTCCTAAACCTAACGCTACCCAATGTAGTTACATACCAGTACTTTCTTAGGTTGGTCCACATGTACTGTAAAATAAAGTGCTGTTCTTTAATTCATGAGGATCTTCCTGTACTATATACATAAAGTCCTTTAAATGTGCGTTTGTGTTTAGGTGGTGAACGCAGATGTTCTGGATGAAGCTCACATTCTCATCCTTCACACGGTCTGTAATAAAAAAAACACATTTTAGATGAAGATTATTCTCAAAGGTGTGCTAATAATGTATGTGTGTTTCTAGGGCAGAGATTTCCCGTGGGACGGCTGCAGCAGGGCTTTCTGCTGGATGCCCCTCCAGAGATCAGATGCTGTAGAAGGAGCCGTCTGCTGTTTAGACCTGCTGCTGGACTGTCTGTCCACAAAAGTGAGCAGAACCAATGCACAGTTATGCACACACAAACATGCATGAATTCATCCACCTCTCTCTCTCTCTCTCTCACTATAAACACTAGTCAACATTTGAAGTGGATCAAGCATCAGAGTTGTCCTAAAACCAAAATGCGTTCTTGACAACTGTAATACAGTAATGTGAGTGCATTATTATGAAAATGTTCCAGATTTGTGCTGGTTCTCCGCCGGGCGTTTGGGTGTGCAGCACTGATATGATCCTGAATATTCCAACACAACAGCGTGAGCTAACATTTATAAAATCACCTTTTTAATGTTTTGTACAGACAAAGTTAGCATCTTGAAAATACTTCACTGTTGATGTTCTTTATATTGTTTATTGATCGTCTCTACAGGGATTCCATGGGACGGGTTCTCAGGGGTGCGGGTTGTGGCGTTGCCAGGTGATGTTAGTTTTGCTGTTAATCACGGCATCTATCTCACTGATTCAGAGGTGCGTTATTAAAAATAATTATTTTATTTTATTTATTGCACTTGTGTGTCACTTTCTGAGAGATGTATACATTTTGCTTTTACAGGCCAGAGTACGTAACATTATCTATAAGGGCTTAAAGGAGAAGATCAGCTGTGCTGCACTGCCTGATGGGAAAGTACCCCTGGTATGAGTTTATTTGGTAATGTTTGTTGTTTAAAGATACACTGGATGGTTTGCATGTTGAATTGATTTTGGGATGCTTGTGGTGTTCAGGTCTCCGGCCCGGTGTTTTTCTCTAGGACTGTGGCACAGAAACTCTTACAGACTCATGTTACGTCACCATTGGACAGCTGTACATATCTTGGCATGGATTCAGGAGCTCTACCGCTTGAGGTAAAGCACATACACATTGCAGTTCTTTTCCTCTGGTCTTTCCATCTAATATTTGAACTCTCTTGCAGATATCTCTTTTTTTGGATATTCTTCTGTGCCTTTGCGCTGACCTGACAGAGCATGAATACATCAATGGAGAGAGAACAGGCTGCACCTCACCCTCCGGGTCTCAGGGGGCAGTAGTGAGGAGCGCCCGAGCTGTGTTGTGGAGGACCCTAAGAGGACCCTCCATCTCCATGTGTACTTTTTCACAATCTTTGGTTTTACTCTCCTTTCATTTTCTCTTTAGATTTGTATAAATAAGTATGTTTCTGATATGTGTAGATGTGAGAAGGGAAAACCATCCTACATTTTGCATACTAATTAAAAAATAAGTTAAATTGTTTATATGCAATGTACCCTTTTATACTTTTTAAATGCAGTGTTCACTTTTGTATTCTTTATATACTATATACTGCAATATTTGGTTAAATGTAGGCTACATGGGTTCTCCATGCATACTGAAAATCTGTATACTTCCTGAAGTATGCATACTGTATATTGCAGAAGCAGTATAAGTAAAGAGTAGTATATTATTCTGAACATAGTTTTTCTTTGTTTCCAGGGTACATTCCAGACGGTCGCTATGATTATGTGACTCAGTCGGGTCGAGAACATGTCGTTCGTCTGACCGAAACTGGAACTGAGACGATGATTCTCTCTCATATTCAGGTGGGAAATGTTGTGAACGTGTCCTAAGATTTTTAAATAAACCTTTTTACAAAACAATTTCTTCTTTAAAGGATGTGAAGTCTGTGGCAGAAGGGAGCAGGGTGATTAATAGCGTCCTGGAAGGAGATGTTCATGTATCAGCAGGAGCTGTTGTGCAGCACTGCCACCTACAGGTCTGGAGGGTTTTAAATTTGATCTTAATCTAATTAAGTCTGACTTCACATCATATGACCCCTTCAAGATTACGAAGGCAACATTTTTTTTTTGTGGATTGACTGAATTGTTCACCATAAAAATAATGTGAGCTAACAAAATAAATGTAGTCAATTTTGATTTTACGTGGAGTTGTATCATTTAAAGACATGAAATCTTAACTGACCACATATTCTTCATCACTTCATATCCTGTTTATATAAAACATCACATTACTTTTGTGAAATCGGTTGCATATTTGGGGATGTGTTTTTTTCCATATTAATACACAATTTCATATTTTCAAATTGTATAGAATTTTTTTTGTATAAAACTAAATTATTATTATTGTTTAATTAATGTTTGTTATTGTACAGTATATTGATGTATTTTATTAATTTGCCTAATTTTTATAATTTAAGAAATAATAAAATATTAACTGTCCTTGAGATGATCACATGACTGTGTAATACAGTTATCAAAATGTGCTAATGTCAATTACAGGGTCCAGTCCAGGTGCATTCTGGGTGTCTGCTGTCTGGCCTTGATTTGACCTCATCATCCTGTATCCAGCGGCTACCCCTGTCCAGTGACCTCATCATTCAGGGTCATCGCGTGATGTTGGGAGAGTTAAAGTTAACAGTGTTCACAGCTTTTGGAGCTCATGACAATTTAGAGGTGAGTTTAGAGGCTAAATTTAATTTTAATTAAAAAAATAGATTTTTAAATAATTAATGGCAGTTACTTTGTTTTTCCATTCGCTGACTGACAGCTGTCCCCAATGTAATGTATTGCTTTCCATAAAAGTAATGGAATATTGTAATGCATTACTTTTAAAAGCTACTTTCCCCAACACTAATTATACACTATTTATCTTCACCCAGGCTTATAGTGATGATGTTAATGCAACGTTCCTTAATCAAAAATGGAGTGATTTTTGCAGTAGGACTGGAATACAGTAAGACATTTTTACTTTCATGTCTCATATAATCTGGTTTTCTCTTTAAGATTATTGTAGCTAAAAAGCATCTGTTGTACAGGAAAAGCCAAAGCTGCCTAAGTGACTTCTTTTAGTGCGTCTAATATATGTATGTGTGTTAAAGGCCTCAGTATCTTTGGACATCTGAGAGGACCGAGTCATGCTCTCTGATGGACGCCCGATTGTTCCCAGTGTTCACGCTACGTTCAGGACCTGTTGGACTAGAGGGTGTTTGTTGGCTCTTGGGCGGCGCTGGTGGTCTGGACAGCTGGAGGGAAGCCTGGAGACTCTCGCTCAGGGATATTCTGATTCTGACAGACCAGCAGATGGAGCTGTGCTGGAGAGAAGAGCTGTTCTTCAGTGTTGGCCGAAGGAGAGCCGTGGATGCTCTGCAGGGTCACATGTGTCTCAGTCTGCTGCCGTTCTTCAGAGCAGCAGCACTGGCCGGCCAGCAGGAGGAGCTACTGCAGGTGCTGGACTCAGGTGAGGAGCAGAAGATGAACAGTGGGTTGTGTATGTTGAGTTTTGGGGATACTAATAGTTTGACTGTTTTCTCAGTGGCTGCAGGCAGCAGTTCTGATCTGGGAGTAGCTGCTCGTTGTCTCGCCTGCATCGCTGATGTTCTCGGCTGTCTGGCTGGAGAGGGTAAAGGTGGTTTGCGAAGTGGACCAGCAGCGAATCCATCATGGGCTCCTGCTTTTCAGCTCCTAGAAAAAGGGAACTTACCTGCAGGTGTCCAAGAACTGGCCAATCAAAGAAAACACTGGCTCAGCAGGTCAGAAATTAAAGGAATATTAAAATATATAACAATTCTGTCATCATTCACTCACCCTCAAGTAGTTTCAAACCTGTCTGAATTTCTTTGTTCTGTCGAACACAAAAGAAGATAGTTTGTAACCAGGCTGTTTTGGTCACCATCAACTTTCATAGTAGGAAAGAAATACTATGGAAGTCAATGGTGAACTATTCCTTTAAGCAACTGCATGAATTTGAGAGTTTTAAACTGAGAGCTTTTGATTTTTCATTGCTTTCTAAAGACCGGATTTGTTGGTGAGAGCCGCCAGGCATTATGAGGGGGCAGGACAGATACTGCTTCGGAAAGCGGTGATGTCAGCACGTGAGTTTGTGTTCATTGGAAAAGGAGAGATGCCGGCCATGGGTGAGTGGCAAGAAGTAGAGTGTCCTGCTCGACTGGATCTGTCAGGTAAGAAAAACATTCTTCATTTTAGCTGATCACAGAGTTCTGTTTATGTTTGACAGTAATATGTGGCATTTGCAGTTGAACTGAGAATTTAACAGTTTTTGAATTGAATTTGATTAAAGAATTGCAATTCAAATTTGCTCAAAAGTAACAGTTAAGATATTTAGAATGTTACAAAAAATTGATACAATTACTTTTGAACTTTCTATTCATCAAAGAATCCTGGAAACAAATGCATCAGTTTCTATAAAACTATGGAAGCAGAGCTGTTTTTTAACACGAATAATAGAAAGAAATGTTTTTTGATCAGATAATCAGTACATTAGAATGAGTTCTGAAGGACATGTGACACTGAAGACTAAAAATTCAACTTGGCATCACAGGAATAAACAACATTTTAAAATATATTCAAATAAAAAAAGTTACTAAATTGTAGTAATATTTCACAACATTACAGTTTTTACTGCATTTTTTCATCAAATAAGTGTAGCCTTGCTAAGAACTTTCGAAATAAATAAGATATTATATCTTGAAAAAATGTAGGTTCCCTTTGGTCTTTGACGGTGTGTGCTGAAAGTGTGTTTGTATATGTCATCAGGTGGCTGGAGTGACACTCCTCCTATAGCTTTTGAACACGGTGGACTGGTGGTCAATGTGGCCATTAAGGTGGATGGAAAACGTCCAATTGGAGCTCGAGTTCGACGTGTTCCAGAGCCTCATCTGCTGTTGGTCAGTAGCAGCGGTGAACCGGCCTGCAGCATCACCACAGAAACACTCTGTGAGCATCTCACTGACCTGGAAGACTACTGCCAGCCTCACGCTCCAGGTGAGAAGACAGGAGTAGACATACACTGTAAAATCACATTAATGTAGAAATATGTGTAAGTATTTTAATTTGTGTGTTTGTCTTGTAGGTGCTCTGCTAAAAGCCGTGTGTGTGTGCAGTGATCTGGTGTGTGTATCGTCTCCTGTCTCTCTGAAAGAGCAGTTGTTGCAGCGTTGGGGCGGTGGACTGGAGATCCACAGCTGCTCTTCACTGCCACATGGATCTGGTCTCGGTGCATAAATCACTTTTGAGTAACTTCACTATTTAAATATATTTAAATATTAGTATTTGGAACACAAAAGACGTCTCCCATAGAAATGTGAGCAAAAGACAGAACTGTAATGTATAATGGCATCTAGAAAATGTAGTATGTAATATAAAATAAGTCATAAGTATGTGTGTGTGTGTGTATGTGTGTGTTTCTAGGCACCAGCAGTATTCTGGCAGGTGCAGCTCTTGCAGCAGTGTACAGATGCACAGGACGGAGCTTCGACACAAACTCTCTCATTCATGATGTTCTTTACCTGGAGCAGATACTTACCACTGGTATAATAATATCATTCCCATAAACAGAAGCATCATGTAATTTCTAGAGAGAGTAATATGGAGTAATTTACTGGGCTTTGCTGTGTTTCAGGTGGAGGATGGCAGGACCAGGTTGGTGGGCTGTTTGGAGGAGTAAAACTGGCCCGATCTGCAGCTCAGTTACCGCTGAGAGTGGAAGTAGAACAGCTCTCTCTGTCTCAAGACTTCCTGTCTGCCCTGCAGCAGCATCTTCTTCTGGTTTACACTGGAAAGACGCGTTTAGCACGGAACCTGCTGCAGGTACGAGCGGCCGATGCTGACAGACTTTATTATCAGTGTGTTGTGTTTTCATTGGATCACTGTGTGTGTGCAGGATGTGGTGCGCAGCTGGTATGCACGTTTATCCTCCATCGTACAGAACACAGAGCAGCTGGTGACCCATGCAGAAGAGTGTGCTGCAGCCTGCAGAGACGGTAAGAAGACTAAACTCATTATTATAGTATTAGTTGACTCTTATTTGGTTCTCTCTTTCTCAGGATCTCTCGTCAGATTGGGACTTTGTTTGGACACATACTGGCAGCAGAAGAAGCTGATGGCTCCAGGTTGTGAACCAGCAGCAGTGAGATCCATGATGAAGGCACTTCAGCCGCTGAGTTTAGGACAGAGTCTGGCAGGAGCAGGAGGAGGAGGATTCCTGTTCTTACTCACCCGTGAGCCACAGCAGAAGGAAGCAGTGAGAGAGATTCTCACAAACATACAGGTGTGTCACAGAAACTGGTTTGACTGTTACAGAATGAGAACATGTGAAAACGGTAATTGTTTAACCCTTTCCAATCCGTAGAAGCTGTGAGATGACTGGTTTCTGAAAGGCCTGTGTCTTTAGTGTCCTAAAAACAGATGATTTAACTTGTAATTTAATTTTAAATTAATGGAAAAACATAAATGGTTCAATGGTAAAATGTGGTTTATAAATGTTGTTGGTCCTGCTGTTGTGTTTGACAGGGCATTGGCTCCTTCAGTGTTCATTCAGTGGAGATGGATATGGATGGGATCTCAATCATTCAGAAGAGCTCTGAACATCCTGAACTACAGCAGATGACATAAATCTAAATGCCTGAATGAAATTGATGTTATTTCTGTAAATGCATCATTTATTGTTAACTTTTCTCTTTCCTGAAGCATATTAAATATATAAAAATACGTGAAAATGATACTGTTGTGGCAAAAATTCAGAGACTCTCGATCAAGAAAAACAAATTGAGCAATTGCTTTTTAAGGTTTATTTCTTATAAGAAAGGTTCACAGTCAAACGGAAGAAAAGGCTTCCTGCTGAGTGTGACAAAGGAGGGGGTTATCTTCCCCCTTTATACCTCTTTGCACACTCAAGGTTACAAACTAAAGACAGCTGGCACTTTCCATAAAAGGACAGAGCCCTTGAAAAACACATCGGTCACAAGCACTTTCATAAAGGTACACACAGAGTTCATATAGAAATCCTTTCTTAAGAATCAAATGGGTTAATATGAATTAATATGACAAAATATGCCATTTGGACTTGAATATATTTTATCACTGAACTTTGACCTGAAGATAACGGGTTAAAACAATCGATTCATCTTAGAGTTATAGCTTTTTAGTAGGGGTTAAAGTATCCCCTTATTTAAATTCATTTTTAACTTGTGAGGGAGAGATCGGTTTACTTTTCTGAATGTCGAAAGTGTTCTCGCTGTACGGTGAAACGAGTTAAACTGAAAGTAAAACTAGCTATTAGTCTGCTGGTGGAGTAATGAACTGTGAAACTCCGACTGAAAATGGACTTCGGTAAGCATTTATTCTCTTGAAAATAATCACCTTTTCACTTATAAACGTCATGTTTGTAACTCTTTGCTGTAAGATCATTGTTAAACATTCGCTTTTAAATATACAGTGTTGCTTTATGAATTGACTCTGTACATAAACACCCAATATATCTGAGAGAACAATCTTTGCTCTTGCAATCTTGTTATTAACTATTAAAAAGAAAAGCAGTCATTCAAAAACATTTATCTTCTAAATACATTATATTTATATTACCCCATTCCGGGACTTCACTTCCTGTTTCACTACTCCAACAAACACCTGCCTCTACTTATCGGTTTTGTTGGATTAATGTTTTAAACTGTACTTATTTAATGTACATGGATTATATTAGGAGCTTATATATCACATCACAACAGTGACGCAATCGTCTTTTTTGTAGGCATGTACATTATTCCTCATTATTTTATTACTTACAAAATTTACAAGTCAGTAGAATATCATCTTGCATAAATGTGTTTTGTTCACTGTAGCAGGTAAACAACGCCTCTCAGACCTGGTACAGAGTATCATAGGAGCTGGTAAGAGTTCGTCAGGAAACAGCATCCTGGGCCGAGAGGAGTTTGACTTGAAGACATCTGCTCAGTGTGTGAGGAGACATGGAGAAGTAGCAGACCGACGCATCACTATCACTGAAGATCCACAATGGAGGAGTGAATACACTTCAATGAGGAGTCCTGTTCGTGAGTGAACATACTTCATAGTGCAGCTGCAGCTCTGTGTTTGTTTTCCTGCTCTGTTTTTTCAAACTCACTGTCACATTGGGTCCTGATAAGTTGTCTAAGTTGTCTAATGGAGGTTGCTTTACCACTTTTAGCTTTCATAAATTCTTTGAACGCTTACCTTTTTGTATTGGTATTTTTTTTAAAGCTCTAAACAAATCTAATATTTATTGTTTCTCCCAGTTTTTGCTGTTACATTGTTCATACACATTGTGACTCATGAAAATGAAAACATTTTTAGTTTACCTTGAAAAAAGCTTGCAGAAAAAAAACAGCTTTGAAACAATTATCCTCAGATTTAATCCAGAACTTGATAAAACATTTATATTTATTTCAAACATGCCTTAAGCCTGTGAAATTCTGGTCTTAATATTTCCCCCCACATTTCTTCTAGTTATTTAATCAGCAGAATCTCAAAAGTTGCATTTTATTTACAGCAGAATGCTGCTATAGAGGACTTACATTGTATCTGACAACTTCAGCCTCTCATCCGCTCACCCACCAGAGAAAATCTTAGGAACTTCAAAAATAAGCTCTTTAATATCTGCAAAGTTTCAAAACTCCTTATTTTGCATCTGCACTTTAGTTTAATGTGACTCATATGCTTGCTTTCATGAAGCCAACAAGCTTGAACATTGCTATCATATACAGTCATGTGAAAAAATTAGGACACCCTTTGAAAGCATGTGGTTTTTTGTAACATTTTTAATAAATGGTTA
>JAUMHI010000074.1:3783728-3813701 GCA_032359435.1 Enteromius unitaeniatus
ATATATTCAAGCAGTCCGGGGAGTGATTAGGCTTATTTGGAAATTAAAGTGATTTCTATATTTTATCCATTCAAAAGACTACGAAAGCGATCCCAGCAAAGAGAAGCATAGAAGCTTCTATACTCTTTGTCCCAGTTCTGCACGTTAATGTAGCCCCAGGGCTGGACTGGGACAAAAAAAAAAAGCATTTACGCCTACTATATATACATTTATATATCTCGATAGATAGATATAGATATACCGCCTAGATATAGATATGAAACCGGATGTTATTTTTTACGTCTCACATAACAGATGTTTACATATACTCCACAAGAAATTTATAAAAATGACCAAGTTCATAAGTTTACATGTCCTTGAAGTAAGTTTACTGTGTTTTGTGATAGATTTTGATGAGTATCCCATCCTAAAGAGACTGCAAGGCAAGGGTGGGCAGAAGGGCTTTTTGGAGGGTTGTGGGTTTTTTATTTTTATTAAATCATTCTTTAATTTCACCAATTAATCTTTTTTATTAAGCACAGGGGGTGCCTGTCTTTATATACAAGGCTTTGAGAAAATATTAAATAAGCTGTAAATAAATGTAATTTTAGATTATAAAGTGTCCCAAAAAGTCCTGTACTAAAAATATTGCTACCAAAAAGTTATTCTTACATTTACTTAAATAAATTAAAAATAAGACACATAAACCATGCTAGAAAATTTTACTTCAGGGATTGCACTAACAGTAAAGTCATTTTTCTTTTTAATAAAAGTATGAGCTATCAATCAGATGACAGAAAACCTGGCAGGAGATTATTGCAAATTATTTCATTTAAACAAATAAATGTTATACTATGACATGGAGGCTTTTGGGGATGAGTTGTATCCGAAATAAATGAACATCACGTAGACACATTGTTCATCCAGGCTGGATAGAAAAGCAAAATCACAACAGAAGCATTTGCATTTAAATCATTTTAATGTACATAATTATCAAAAAATTGTTAGTTACATTTCCTACAACGTTAAAAATATAAAGCATGGAAATTGGAAAAATCTGCTTTGAATAAATTTGAAATAAAACACATATTGGTCCATGGCACGTTTCTTTCCATTATGAATAAAAATATCCACTGAAAGTGTAAACAAAGGCTTTCCTTAAATTACGTTAAATGTGATGAACCATCCTCAAACCACAGTCGTTCCCCTTTTCTATTAATGGAAAGACATCCGCTCTACACTTCACTGTAATCTCATCAAGAAAGGACCAAACAGAGCATCCGGAGTATTCTCATAGAACTGAGAAACTGTTCCAAATACGAGATTAACTCTGGAGCCGTGACACGAGATAGTACAGCAGGAAGAAGACCACAACCAAGCCCATGGACACATAACACAAGATCTTTCTGTTGTCTCGGCCAGATCGTACCATTGTGGAAAACCTCTTCACGCTTCCAGTCAACAGGCCAGTAGCACTGAGAAAATTGGAGTCCTGAGTAAACAAGGATGTTAAACACAAGATAAGTTACACCTATGAGTCAACAATGCAAATAAACGACTTGCAAAACACCAACCATGCCATCCAAGTAGGTGTTTTGTTCCTCAGCATCTTTGTCAATGTCATACGCCAGCTGTGAACGAGACCAATAACATTAAAATGCAACAAAATCACATTTTTTCTTTTTATTAACGTTATATAAACACAAGTGTGACTCACAGATTTGAGTCTAGAGACTTTACTGGCCAGGTTTTCTGCCATCAGCCTGTTTTCAGCATCTAGCATGTCATCCACAGCACCGTGTCCTGTCAATCACACACACAAAAAACACTGTTATTAAGCTTTTTCTGACATAAAGTACGCAACATGATATCATATCTAGCTTTCATTTTCAAATTTATTTGAACTAGTAACAATAAATGTTATTTTTTGAGCCCAGACAGGCATCTTAATATGGAAGCATACATTGAATATACTAATAAAATACTGAGATGAAAATATGACTTTATATTATAAGAAAACTGCTACGTGTCACTTACCTCGATTCCATGGATCAGCCATCTTTAAAGAGCTAATCGGCTAACAACCCCGAAAAACACTCTACAACACGCCGAATACTAATAAAAACTATTCGCTTTAACGGTAAACCACTACCTAAACAAAGCCCAACACACAGACGTGAAGTTAAATTGTTGACAACTATGAAACGGAGCACATTTGTCTGTGCGCGAAACGCTGAAGAGAGAGAAGCGCAGCGCAGCAGCAGTCGCTGAGGATTCTGGGATATGTTTATCCGCCGGTCATTCATTTTTCTATCATAAGGACTCCGTCTGATTGCATAAGCTTCCCTGACGGCCATCTGCTTGCGTTTGCTTTAAACATTTTGTTCGGTTAATATTATTTATTATTTTTTTAAACGACATTGATATGAAATAAACAGCGCGTGTCAGTGTTGTGCTGGTAAGCGTCTTTATTTTAACCTTCATCATAACGACTAAGTTAATCGACAATAATGGAAGCGTTATTAAATTTGATAATATTTGCATGTATAACTGCGCGTGTGCGTTTTGTGCATTAAATTAAATATGTTAATATGCTACAATTGCCCTATAATTTAAGTAACGTTAGATATATTCTTACCTAGATACAAATCAGCAATGAAACGGGTTTTTTTGTTGTGATTTTTAATTATAATGAACTCTTTTAATATTGATGTTTTTAACAGCAATGCGGTTTGTGAAATTCCAGTGCTTGTGTTAAATGATTAACGTTACTTTCACAACTGTCCGGTGAATTTCTTAATGTGCGATCTTTATATATTCATAACGAATACAATGCACTGCATTTCTTTTAAAACGTATTTATTTAAGGTTTTTAAATGAATAAAATGTGCAAGCAAAAGAGGGACAAACATTTTTGAAATCAATAAAACGTATTTTAATGTTGTACTTAATAATACTAATACTAATATTATATTTTATAATATACTAGCACATTTTTCATGTTGTGTTAGTTTATTGGTTCTATGACGTAAATCTTATTCTTGTTTCATTTATGTATGGTTAATAATAACGTTTATTAGTTTGCTGAAGGTGTAATTCAACGTTATGGAAACTTATGTATGTAATTAAATATTAATATTTTTGAGTTTAGAATCTCAAAAACAATTAATTTACTTTGACATTTATATTTTATTTTAAAAAAAAAATGTGTTATAGACATAGCCAGTTAATGTGATTTTTAATATAAAATAATGTAATTTATGTATTCTTGTAGTGGGGAGCACCAGTCAGCCACAGATTGTCATAATGTTGGCCCGCAAAGGCCTTTTGCCTGATGGTTTCCTGCTGACACGACTTGCTGAAGATGCTGCACAACCCAGTCGTCTCCGTCCGAAGTCACAGAGAGCACGTTTCATCACCAAGAGCGGATCATGTAATGTTGCCCACAAGAATATACGTGAACAGGTGCGCAGATGATCTCTAGTCCAAGCAAATGTTTAAATATTGTAGTATAGCATAGTTATTAAGCAACGGATGCATTTTATTGATTAGATTCTGTTGCTTCTCAGGGCCGGTTTCTCCAAGATGTTTTCACCACCATGGTGGACCTGAAATGGCAGCATTCCCTGCTCATCTTCACTTCTGCGTTCCTCTGCTCCTGGATGCTCTTTGCTATGGTGTGGTGGCTCTTAGCATTCGCTCACGGCGATCTGGAGCCTCGAGATCCCAACGAACCGGGACCTGTGCCGTGTGTCACTTCCATTCACTCCTTCACCTCTGCATTTCTGTTCTCCATTGAGGTGCAGGTAAGGAACAATCTGGATGGATTTGAATTTAATTATTGAGGACCAAATAGCTGAGCATTTTGAACCTGTAATAATTTCTGTAATATCAGGTGACTATTGGTTTCGGAGGACGAATGGTGACGGAGGAATGTCCACTGGCCATCATAGTCCTCATTATCCAGAACATTCTGGGCTTGATCATCAACGCCATCATGCTGGGCTGTGTATTCATGAAGACAGCTCAAGCCAACCGTAGAGCAGAAACCCTCATCTTCTCACGTAACGCAGTCATTGCACCACGGAATGGCCGTCCTACGTTCATGTTCCGCGTCGGGGATCTGAGGAAGAGCATGATCATCTCAGCCACCATACAGCTGCAGGTGATAAATATCTTCTATTCGCTGAACAACAAAGTTTCTTTATTGGCATCTATAGTTTCATGAAGAACATTTAAAAGGTTAGTTCACCCCAAAATGAAAATTCTGTCATTAATTACTCACACTCATGTCGTTCCAAACCTGTAAGACCTATCTGACCCGCCATAGACAGCAATACAACTGAAATGTTCCCAGATCCAGAAACGTAGTAAAACTATGTGACATCAGTGGCTCAACTTCAGTTTTGCTGTCTATGGAGGGTCAGATAGCTCTCAGATTTCATCAAAAATCTCTTAATTTGTGTTCTGAAGATAAACAAAGGTCTTACAGGTTTGGAACAACACAAGGGTGAGTAATTAATGATAGAAATCTCATTTTGGGGTGAACTAACCCTTTACCATCAATGGAACTCATTGGACAGAAGGTGGAAGTGTAAGGTTCTTAAAATCTTTGAAATGTTCTTCAGAACTGATCGCTAAATGGTTCTATGGAATCGCTGTGAAAGCCACCCTTTTAAAACATTTAGAAACAAAGGTTCTTTATTGGCATCCATGGTTCCATTAAGAACTTTTAACATCAACTGAACTTTTCCATTAGACACAAGGTTCTGTGGAAGTGAACGTTTCTTTAAATTCTTCAGAACTGTTCACTAAATGGTTCTTCTATGGAATCGCTGTGAAACCCCCCTTTGGAACCTTTATTTCCAAACATGTAGTTGAATAATTCCACCCTAATCTTGATGCTTTTTCTTCAGGTGATTCGGCGGACAGTGACTGCTGAGGGTGAGGTGATTCCTGTCTGTCAGCTCGATATCCAGGTGGAAAACCCTCTCAGAAGCAACGGCATATTCCTCGTCTCTCCACTCATAATCAGTCACACCATTGATAGAGGAAGTCCACTGTACGAGGTCTCAGCACAGTCGCTGGCTACGGAAGATATCGAGATCATTGTCATTTTGGAAGGTGAATAGATTACATTCTCTTTAATTGAATCATTTTAATAGAACAAATAGTCTGCTGCTTGTATAGCTCACTAGGTTTTGAAACAGAGCCAACATTTTTGTTCTGCCAGGTGTTGTAGAGACCACTGGCATCACAATGCAGGCCCGCACATCCTACACCCCAGAGGAGATCTTGTGGGGTCGGCGTTTTGTCTCCATTATGACTGAAGAGGATGGCCGCTACTCAGTTGATTACTCCAAATTTGGAAATACTGTCCCTGTCCGGATGCCGGCTCTCAGTGCTAAGGAGCTGGACCAGACCAGAGGTGTGCAAGACAGTGGACCCCATGAGGGTAAACCTCAGGGCTGGGGGCTGGTTAGGGCGGGACGGGGGGGTTACAGGAGGGGTGGCGGCAGGGCCTGCGATGACACGGCAGCCAAGCCTTGGTACGTGCCAGCGGAAAAAGAGGAGGAGAAGAAGGGTCAAAAGAAAACTGTGAAACTTGAGGAAATAGGGAGAGAGATCGAAGAAGAAACAGTGGAGGACATGAGCGATTAGAACAAAAACGTTTATTTGGTTTTTCAGATACAGAAGTAGAAGTAATTTAGCAGTTACTGGCAACTAGTTCACTTACAGGGGTAGTTCACCCAAAAATTTAAATTCTGTCATTTTTTTTTAATTATTCATAAGATTTGGAAAATGACCTTTTTTGATCTACTTGGTTTCCGGGACTTGCATTGATTGGTCAGAAGTCTTTCAGGTTTTATTCAAATTATCTTCATTTGTGTTTCAAAGATTAACCAAAGTCTTTAGGGTTTGGAACAACATGAGTGTGAGGAAAAGATGACAGAATTAAACATTTTTGGTAAACTATCCTTTTAATAGTTCAGAATATTATAAATAATAGTCTCAAATAGGTTTTATACTACACATGTTTTGTAAAATCTCAAAACATGGACAACTGTGGCATTGTTTACGATTACCTCTAAGAATGTCTTGTAGACTTTGTCTTTTTCTTCCAGCAATATCATGAAATTGAGGATTGTTTTAACCGGAAATGTGGTATCTTGGCAGTACTGGTCAAGTTATGGACCATAGTTAGGGTAGATGCCATAGTTAGTTCAGTGAGAATTAAAAGCAGGCTGTGGAGGATAGAAATTTAGTCAATATACTCAACTCCAATATACTCAAAGTTGTGACCAAAAACCTTAACACTGCACAAACTATTTAACGGAATGTGTTTCTATCCACCACAGCTTTGTTTTTATTTACGTCAAATTAAATACGGCATATACCTCAATTAATATTGTATTACTGCTGCTGTTGAAGCAAACATGTGGCAGCTGTATGTTGGATTTTGATACCAGAACCCTTTTAAAAATATTCCAGTTCTTTGCCTTTTTGTGTTCTCATCTTGTTTTATGACCTTATATTATAAAATATTTTCAAGAATGTCAGTAACCAAAACAGTTTGTTTCCTTTTGAAGTTTATGGAATTTTTCTTCTATGGAATTCAGTGGGAAGCAAATGGGTTTAGTTTGCTACCAACATTTTGGAAATTGGAAATTTTGTTACAAACATTCTTCAAAATATAATTAAAAAGTCATACAAGTTTGGAATGGCATGATGGGGAGTACTTGAAATTTTTTTGGTCAACTATTCCTTTAATGTGGCTATCATAGTTGTTTAGTTTGTAAGTGTCAACATACTATGTTTACCTTGTGTGGGCTTGTGCAATTATGTGTTGTGAACTAGAGGACCTAAACCCCTAAAACACATTCCTTTATGTCTGTGTCCTATTTAAATGTGACCATTAAAGAATACATTCCGTGTTGATTTAATTGTTTACATATCAGTGGGTTAATTTATTTGGTGTATTTCTCATGTTTAATAAAGTATATGACATTTTATATATCTGACTGAAGGAATTCCTGAAATTTTCTTTACTTTTTTCGGAAACGGCTTGTTATGTCACAGGATTAGGGGTCAACAGCTGGGCAGACTTTACTTTTAGAGACTTTGCAGCGAGTGAAGCTGTTCCATCTGCGTTCAGATGGTGGAGATTTTAAAATTGTCCGTTTCAAATCCACTCACGTAATATATATTCCTCCTTTTTAGTCATTTTAGTGTTATATTGATGTTAGGTGCTGCATTTAAATGTCTAGTTGAAGCGGAGCTGTCCGCGGTGCTGAATGGACACTTGAAGCAGTGCAGGTGGTTTGAAACTGGACATTAAAGTTGCTAATATCCTCAAAAGTACCTGTTTTTAAAAAACATTTAAAAAGCATAAATTCAGAAAATCTGTTTATTTTGAATTAGTTATTTTACTAATGTAAAGGTACTACATACAAAGGTAATTTACGAAAAGATCTAGCATTTCTTTTCAAATATCAGCCAAAATAAAATGAAATTAATTTAAAGAAAAAAGAAAAAGTCAGAAACCGATGGTATTAGAATAAAATTTTTTTTACAACAAACAGTGCTTTTTGATATATGAGTGGTTAGTAAAAACCAAACAATTACAAATAATGGTACATTGTAAATATATAGATATCCATAAAAGGTAAGGCAGGAAATAGCTTTCAAGGACACTAGTGAGAAATCATGCAGTGCTGGAGCAGGACCAGAGGCCGGTGAGCACTGCCAGCAGAGATAAGATCCATGTGCTTGCTGCGGTCGCTGGTCCGCTGTTGCACAGGTCAGTGTTGCAGCACCTGTAAGTATATTCTGATATCGCTGGAAACTGCTGGGACAGACGAGAGTTATCACAGTCAGTGTAACGAATGCACCGCCGAATGGTCTTCCCACCTACAAAATGAGAACTGTTAGTTAGAGAACAGAACATCAAAAAATAGTATAGAATAGAGTAGATTAGAATAGAGCAGAGTAGAACAAACAGAATAGAATGTTGTTGTTTTTTTTATTTTTTTTAAGTTGCTTAATGTATGAATGCCATTGCATTAGAAAAAAAAAAGAAAAGTAAATGGTATTAAATTAATTCAATTAATGTTATTTTAAAAGAAGCATATTTTTTAAAAAGGAAACCAAGTTAGAATTTAAATTATCAACTTTAATAATTTATAATATGTAAATTAAATACTATATATACTATAGTATAAAAATTAAAATGTACTAGTTGTGTGAAATTGGGAATTTAAGTTGGAGGTTGTCATAACTTCAAGAGGTTATTTATGACTTAAAAAAAGAGGTTTTGGGAATAAAAATGAAAGTAATATTAATATATATATATATATATATATAATTTTATTTGTTTTCTTTTTCTGGAGCATTTCTTATTTGCTTTTTTTAAATATTTCAGTATGATTTTATTACTGAGAAATCTGAAGGTCGTTAAATAGACAATTTAAGGAAATAGACAATACAAAAGACTAAAACACTAAAACTAGAAACTTTCTGATCTTTTTACTTGAAAGAAACGGTTTTGATGGACATTTAATTTACGAATTAATAAACAGCAAGTAATTATTTTTAGACAGATTAATTCGATTATTTAGCAAAGTACTGGTGTGATTAGTTTAAAGAAAAATCACACTATACTTACACAACACTACTCAATATCATTGGTTAGTAGTTAAAAGTCCAGAAAAATTATATTAATTCTTATAAAACATGAACCCAACACTAAACTATTCAAGTGAATAAAAATGTATAGCCAAAACCTTTCTGTCTCCGTCTCAGGAGCATCTGTACCACTGCATACTATAACTTCATCTACAAACCTTTCTCATGAAGATATAAACAGGCGTCCTCATAAGAACAAACTTGCTGCACCGCACATCGTCCCCCGGTGTAGTCCTCACACTTGTAGCACCGAAGAGACGAGCCTGCAGAGGAGAATCGATTTCCATAATGCTTAGTGCCTGTTTCAAATAAAAAGCACTGAGGTCATGACCAAAGCCACACAAAACTAAGCCAACAATAATTATGTGCATTAACTTACCTAAGCTAAGAGTCACACAACAAGCCAATAGAAAAAGTCCAAGAGAGCACTTCATTATGAGAAAACCTTTCCTGACCTAAGAGACTGGTAACAAATCTGATTATTAATGTTTTCTGAAGGATCATGCGACACTGAAGACTGCATCATAGAGAGAAAAAAACAAACATTTGACAACATATTCACTTAGAAAACGTTTTAAAATGTAATTGTTTTTAACAATATAAATGTTTTACTGTATTTTTGAACACACAAATGCAGCCCAGACTTAAAAACATTAAAAATCACAATACTTGCAAATACAACATATGAAGAGTTCATTTGCAAAAACAGATAACTGTTTTTAACAATTGTGTTTTTTATTGTGCATTCCAACTATTTTTATCAAATAAAAAATAACTAAAAGATACAGCTAACTAACACAATAAAAACAGTGTAGCATGAAATATGCAAATAATGTATGTATTATATACTCTCTTCATATACATATAGAAAAAGTATAAATGTTGTTTATACTAAATATATAAAAATCAACTTTAATGAAATACACAAAATAAAACTAACCGCAGCTGCACAAATGTTCAAATATACTCATATGCCAGCAGTTGCAAAATAACAGCATCAGAATTATGTTCAATATCACTTACCTTGCTCGAAATATTCAGGCTTAGTCCAAGCTTGTGTGTTTCAACAGTCCAAAAGCATTCCTGGTGCCACCTCTTCCCTGCTCGAGCTCTCGCCCAACCTCACTCTTGCCCTACATGAATGATGTCATTGATGGAGTTTCTCCTAGATGCCAAGACAGATCCCTAAAAAAACAGACATTATGTTTAACGCTCTTTATTATTAATGTCCACTTCGCATTGCAACTCCTGCATATGCACGACTTCGTATTTATTAGCCACTGTAGGTGAATAACTATAAGACGTGCAGTGAACAGTAAGACTCTAAACAGCAAAACAAAAGGCTAGTAAAAAACGAGAAGCGAATGACACCTCGTACCTTTGTATACAAGTTAAAAGTGGATATTGTCTGTGGTGTTCGGTAAGTAAATATTTTGTTACTTGCAAAATAAGAAACTAATTCAGTTTTAAACGCAGTTAGAATGTACTTTTCCTGCTAAAAATAAAAAAAGCTGTGGATTTCTACTCATGCATCTCAAAAACAATTGCATTTCACTAAACGATTGTCTTGTACTGCTAGAATAGGGTTATATTAGCCTAAAACAGAGCACGTTCAGAATTTGCCTTCACAAAGACCTTATACATAATCTCAAAACAAAAGATTTGACTCTGTTCACAGAACTTTGGTTCAATCTAATCGTCTCTCTATCCGTACAGCATTACGACTGACCACGAGAATTAAACCCCAATCCTTTCTGCTACGTTTCCCAACTCTGCAGCTGGTGTTGACAATAAGGCCTGTGTCACATTTCCCAGAGGCTTTCTGCAGTCATGGATTGCACTCAATTCAAATGTCATCTCAATGCTGCCCTTATTTCAGACCCGAAACTGAAAGGGCACAAACTACAACTGTGAATCTTTAAACGACGATAGCAGAACAATCAGAGTTCAGCAAATGCTGGAGTTGTTTGTGTGGCAGTACCACACAAGTGCCATGTTGTTGGCTTTTCTGCTATGTTACCAAAGGGAGCAGAAAATCATCCATCACATGTCAGAATGCTAATGTTCAGGAAAAGGCGTGATGATTGGCTTTTTCCACAGTGCCGGAATGGGACTGTGTTTAAACGAGCAAATAGGCACAGATGAACAATGAAGCTGTGGTGACACAAGCAACAAAGAGCACTTGATCTCTGTTTGGGCTGTGGCATTCAGTGCAGCATTACAAAAAACCACTATGGTTTCCGTTTCAGTTTACAGATCATGTGCTTTTATTCTGTGAAGTTAAATACACTCAATTCGGAACTAAGCAAATGCAACATGCAATAATCAAGATATGGCTATTTTTTTAAACCTACAGTAAAGTCATCTCTATAAATGGTCACACTTTATTTGCTAAAGATTTACTTAGGCCACGCAAGATATAGATGAGTTTGTTTCAACATTGCACCTGATTTAAAGAAATGCATTACGTTACTTGTTTACAAATGGATCCTTTGCAGTGAATGGGTGCCGTTAGAATGAGAGTCTAAACGGCTGATAAAAATCACTATAATACACACGTAATCCACACAGCTTTAACGTTTAAACTTCAAACCATCGCTTCCAACTAAAATATGAGTGCTAGCCATAGAGCAAGCACATCATTTTGATGTTTTTTATTATTAATTGTTGGTTATTTTAATGCACATGCACAAACAAATACAGTCTCAGAAAAAACTAATTAGTACATTCTCAAGGCACCCATTCGTCGCAAAGCAAATTCATCTCTAATAACCTGGGGGTGAAAACATTTTACGCAAATTTTCTTAGGAGTGAACTATTCCTTCAAGCAAATCAGTTTAAATAAAAATGACCATAACAAGGAAATAACAAAAAAAAAACTTTATTAAACCATTATTTGTTGAATATAGATTTCATATGCTGTCATTTTAAGTGGGTTTCTATAATACATGTACACATTCTCCAGGTATGCATTTCAAATGTAGTTCATATTCTTGAGTTTCCAGTGTTATGTTTTCAGGAAGAAAGGGTGTAGGAATCCAAGCAATGATATATATTTCTTCAAGAAGAAACTGAAAGAAAATATAGAGCTACCATTCACTTACTTTGTTTAAAAATAAACTGAAATCAGAAGTAACTTTGTTCCTTAGGCCTTAGACCTGGAGTCTCCCAGATAACAACATTGAAAAACATTTCAGAATAATTCATGATACGGAAAACGCACATTGTGTTTACATAACAAGTGAATCAAGAAAATACAAAATTATGAATCTAGACATTGCATTTGGTACACGTAGTATTTGATTAAAGGAAAATACATATTAAACTCTTAACAAAAAAAAAAAGGCTTGACTTTGGCTCATTTTATGAAAATTCACCATTAAAGATGAGCAAATATTTTCATTGACACAGCTATGGCATATAACTCCCAACACAATATGAGAAGATTCATTCGATGACATGCCTCACTGTGAGGTAACATTCAAAAGCATTCACATACATACATATAACTAATGGTTAGATTTTTGGCAGCTCACTTATTAATCTTTAACACAAGTCTATTGGTACTTCAAATGAGTTCAGATGTGGGTATGCTAAGACATGAAATGCTAACAAAAATAGCGAACTACTTCGAAAAATAATAGCTTGACCAATTAAATGAGAATAATCTTTTTGCGTAGAACACTGTTTTTGAAATATCTCTTTTTTAAATGTACATTTGTTCAAACAGAATGAAAAGAATTTATTGAAATAATTATTTCTATAAAATACAGGCTTTCTGAAAATTTAAACACATGCTAAATTTTCAGACGTGCAAAATCGAAATCTATTTTGAAATAAAGACAAGCCATTTCGGTTTGATTAATGTGAAACGTTGCAGCATATGAAAGATAGTCCAGCCTTAACTGTAAATGTGAAAAGTTAAAGGTTAACGTAACTTTAGAGAAAACTGCATTTAACTGCTCTTTTGTGGTTTTGCACAGATGTATATAGTGAGAACAATCCTATTCAATATTAATGCATTTAAAATTGATAATTTGAGATATACAACAGATTACAATATTTCTAGACTGATAATAATGATGCTTTAACAATTGTATTAATAAAATTAACATGTTAAATTTTAATTGCAACATTGAACATATTACTATTATAAATGCCTTATAATTACCATTAAATCTCTACTGGTGACTCCTTTTTTAATCTTGAGAGATAATTTTTAAAAAGAGTTAAAAATATGGAAATTTAAGAACAAGATTAAGAAAGAAATAAAAAAGGGTGAATCCATAAGCATCTTGTAAAACATGCTCAGTCATGTTGGAAACCTCCAGTTTTGCTTCAAGGAATATTATTATTAAGTATTAGACTTGCTTGTAGCTAAGAATGTACAATTTAAGTGTAACATATATTGCACATATATAATTGATGGAATTTAGTGGCAAGGCAAAAATAACAAGTGAAAATATATGGAAAATATATGGTGCTAACCATAACACATGCACTGCTAGATTACATGAATGCACATCAACATCAAAAAATAAAAGCTTGTTCTTGTATGACTGATTTAAATAGTGCTATGCTTTCAGATACTAACATTTCATCCAAAGGTAAACTGTCGTACAGTGTCGCCTACTAGTGGTGACGTCATGCACAAGCGTTTGTACTTGATGAAAAGTATTGCTGAGACAGACAGTGTTGCTGTTTTGGGGTATTATTACTGAAGTGTTTTCTGTTCATCGTTTGAAATTAGTAAACATTTGACTATTTAGACCACCTCCATGCAGCATTAAAAAGTAAACATCTTTGTTGCTTTGATGTGGCATCAGAATAATATCGCTTTAAACATGAAAATTTAACTATGATATAATTTGATTTTGATTTCATAAGAGGAGGGGGTCTGACGTGGTTGCCGGTAGCAGTACATATAAACATGTACCAGGAATCCAGCACCAGCACACGCTAAAAAAAAGATAATTATTTTAAGATAATTCTTGTAAGGCATTCAAACCCTGCATATTTAGGCAATATATATTTGAAATCTTGAAATCAAATTGGGTGTAAACTGCACATTACAGGTACCCAATTGCATAAAGTATTATGGCACATCAACATGTTATCAAACCAAGATTTACACAATCTTAGGAATAATGGTAAATAACTAAAGAGTATCTAAAAACATATGTTAGGAATATGCTGCTTGGCAAAATAGTGGCGATTTCCATTCCAATCAGCGGTAACCAGAACATAGACTCTATAAAAATTAAGCATTTGTTTTATATAATTTCCATACACACAAGTCTACATACAAATACAGAATGATTGCTCAAATTATATTGCAGATTTAATAATAAAACTGTTGAATTACTCAGTTGAATTATGTTTTTGCAAGGAGGTGACATTTTTAGAGATTAAAAAAAGACTATGAGGCTTCACTTACCAATGCCTGATGAAATGGTGCGCAGTTGAACATTCACCTAAAGGCAACAATCCTCAAGACTTGAAAATAGTATCTCTTTGGACAAAAACACATCAACACATCACAACCATTTACATGAACATTTTAAAGTGTTTCATGTGCCTGCGACCTGCAAAGGCATTCATACCGACTCTTAGAGAAGGCGCTGATCTAGGCCATTTTAGCAGCAGGGCCAGTGTCAATGTACTTGGCCAATCACATTTTAGTCCCGATCAGCCCTTTTCCAATGAGATGGCTTTTTTGTAATCATATTGGCTGAGTAATTGGTGCCGATCAGTCAAATATCTGGATAATACTCTGCATTCATATCCATTTTGTGCAACACTGACTTTTGTTCGGCGGTGGACATTCTGCTTAGCACCTCTGCTGAGAGCGAATAGCTGTTCCCAGATTTCTCTTCAAACCAGCTGTCCAATGCTCGCTTTCCATCAAAGTTCCCGATAGGTGGTCCGTTAACGGCCAAGGTTAGCAGATCGTTGATCTGATCCAGAGTCAGTCTGGATCGGCTATTCCTGCGCACTTTCTGTAGCGAGCATCTTCCCTTGTCGCAGCATGTAGATGATGTTGGCAAGACCCTGACAACCTGCAGGATGTGATTGAGAAGAGGAAAACGTTGCTTGTATCTGAAGATGTGGCTGACTACTTCTTTAAAACCATTCACACTACAATAATCAGCTTTTAGATCCCTCCATTCAAGTACAAGGCTTCCTCGGGCATCTATTCTTTCTTGACAGAGTTCACGGCCAGATGAAGGAATAGTCTCAAGGTGGTCATAAATCACAAGGATCTCTTCTTCTCCAAATGCACCGAGATTGTCCCTATTAGGAGGCCAGGAGGCCAGGTCAAGGATCTGACAAGCCTGGACCACTGTGCGAGTGCGAGGATCAAAACGTTGGGCCAGGATGCCTTGACTTCGCTGACAGATCTTCTCTCGAATAGACTGAAACTTGGACTCTGCAACCCGTAAGTTCTTGAGGTCCACGCCATTGAAACTCTCCCGAAAGTTGTCTTCAAACTCCTGTAGGTACTCCCCTGGGGAGTCCACCAATTGACCAATTTCATTAATAGCATCCTCAATTTTTGCATCCACCTGTGATGGCAACAGATAGTCCCCCTGAAAGATAAAAGCAAGACGAGAAAAGACAGCAATGATGTCCAAGAGAAAGTAGATCAGCTTCACCGACTGATAATCCAACAGGAACTGTAGGAGAGACAGAGCAATGGCAGCAGCATCACCTCTTTGAGTTTGGCTGCTTATGCTCTTTAAGTGAGTAACTACCTCCAGATAGTCCTTGATTAGGGCATTAAGAACATTGGGCTCCCCTATAATCCAATGAACGGCCCTTATATCCCCAAGAAATTCAGTTTCCTCGGACAAAGTTGGTGCTGTTGACTTCAACTCAGCCATCATACGTGGAGAATACCGGTAGAAGCTAAGCAGTTGCTTCAAGTTGTTCTCCAGATCCTCCAAGCAAGACAATTCCTTCCCACTGATGGCATCCAGAACCTCTAAATGGGGACGATGGATCATCACAGGTAGACACAACACCCAAGGGATTGTCTTTCGTATGGCTATGTAAATTTTTGCCCTCAGACAAGAGGAGAGGTTTGAGCCATCTATTCCCAAGCCAACAACTAGCATGTCCTGGAGTCTTAGACCAAGGACACCAAAGGCACGATCCACAGCCTGGATGTACCCTTCAACATTGCCTCCACAAAGCCTTTGTAGGGAAAGGAACTCTGTGGCAGGAAGTCCATCAGTGGTGGTGAACTGGACATAAACAGCAACAGTGTCAGCCAAGAGGTCATCGTTCTGTCCATCCATGATGATGCTTAGAAAGGGCGAAAGACGAATCTTCTCTGCCAAATCCTCTTTGAATGCTCTGGCAATGTGTTGGATGAGAATCTGACAGTCATTTTCGTTCATGTACTGATCGACTACTTTGAGGTCGCACTTCTTGAGGAGCTCTGCCAAGGGTCGCAGATCTGAAAATGGCCTTCCTTCCAAAGCTAGATGGTAGGCAGCGTTGAAAAGAGTCATCATATTACGACACATCTCTTCTGTCTTCTCTGGGTGCATTCGAAGTTTGTAAAGCTGCAAACACTTCTTGTGCAGATTGCTCTGGCTGTGAAGTTTAATGGTGTGGATTTTGAATTGCTTGGAGCCGATAATAAAAGCAGAGGTGCGGGAGGACTGGACGGTGTATTGTCGGCACACATGGCACCACATCTCATTAAGTGTGGGTGAATAACGGAGAAACCAGAACTTCTTTAGCCACTCCTGTTTGAAGCGACGAATCCGACGACCTGAGCCCACCGAGAGTTTTGAAGACTCATCTGCAGCTACCATGAGGTCAGCAGAAATGGATTCATCAGCAGAATCAACATCCTGGTCATCCTCCTCAAGCGCTGCTGGGATGGGCGTCATGGTGTCTACAACAAATTAGTAAACAGAGCGCAAAATTAAACTGAAAACCAACACAAAGCAAGATTAAACTCAGTTATTTACTGTAAGGTTTTGGCATGATTGAAGGTTTCAGACCTTTGATACCTATCGCAAGCATACCTTCTCAACACAGTTAACAATATCTCAAGCTCTACATCAACTAAATACACTAATACAAATGATTTTTAAGTACGGCTACATTCAAACAAACCAATTTTAGTAGCAGGCTACAAAAAAGAAAACACCTTAATTATTTTATTAAAACTTTTAATTAAGTGCAATTCCATTTGAAACATTTCAACAAATTTGGCAATCAGAACAGAAACAACAAGAGAACTTCAACAGTAATTGATTGACTATGAGGCAAAATGATCTATATAGCCATATGTTTAAAAATAAATCATCAAAATCTACTGCAGAAAATCTCTCTTCGTTGGTAGCGTTCCATCCCAGTTGCAAACCTACCTTTGAGGTCCTCACTAGGAAGTGGTTCAGATGGTGGTAAAAGCTTAATTTCAGCATGCCCCTGTCCTCTGAGACGGAGCAGTTCTGCCTCCAACTCACGGATTCGTCGTTTTAACCTCACACAGTTTGGGCAGAAAGATGTAGATGGCCCTTCGCTGGGCAGAGTTGCCTCCTCTTCTGTTTCTTCCATTTTAATGCATTTTGCATCAAACCCACTCTCCATGGAAGCCAATCCAGAGGCAAAGACGGACTCTTTACACTCTGCTTCAGTTTGGCTGAAAACCTGGCAGACATTTGTTCTTGCTCTTTGGAAAGACAAGGTGCTTTTCAGAGGGTTGTTCTGACTTTGATTAGCCTCCAGGGATGCTTCCAGGACATCTTTGAAAATGAGGTCAATCTTCTTTTTCTTGGCCTGGGGCTGGTTTTCTGCCTCATCACTTCCATGCTTGCTTAGGGTTCGTCTACCGTGCATTGCAGATCTCAACACTGGGCCTTTGGGCTCCTCTTGTTCTTCTAATTTCACTCCTGCAATACAATAGTGTTATGGTTAATGTATGTAACATAATAATAATAATAATAATAATAATTTTGGCTAAAGCAGGACAATTGAAAAAAGTATATAAATCCCATTTCACTTACCTGTTAAACCACTGAAGCCTGGAACATCTCTTCTGGGTACTTTTTTTGTTGATCAAAAACGTTCAATATGAAATAAGTTACATTTTGGTCTGTTGCTCATAGAAAGCTTTCAGATGACTTGAAATATAGCGGAACAATTATATTTATCACATGTATTTTTTTAACGATACTTTTGGACACCCTTAAAAGCTCAGAATTTTTTGCTGAACTATATTAATTACAGTTCATACTGTTTAGATTTTGGTCAGACCTTGTTGTGAGCATCAGTCTTGTCTAGTGTTTGAACAGATTGAATCGAGTAAACCAAATATTTTATATTTTATCTTATACTAAACAAACCAACTATTGTTCATTCAGAAAATTGTTTTGGTTCAAACCGATGAAAATTTTTAAAATTCCTGTTAGGATTTGATAAGAATATATTATTATTACAGTTCAAGAGTCTCCATAACTGGATTCAGCCCTGCAGTGTTGGTATTAGCAGCCCCTTAAAAAGTCTTTGGAGATTCCTTTTGACTTTTGACCTGTTTCAAAACCATTCAAAGCACCAGCAAGGGGTGTCTCACCTGTGTCCAGATTGTGGTCAATGCTGTCCCGTGACACACTCTGTAGTCGCCTCATGTACTCGCTGCTGTACCACACACAGAGTTTCTCGCCCACCGCCAGTCTCTGACACACTCGGAAGTAGATTTCTTCCCCATGTTGAAATGCACTCAAGTTCTTTTTACTCTCATCAGAAGAAATCAGAATAAACCTGAGAGGAATAAATAAAATTAGCATTGTAAACAATTCCATCAATATAATGCGTCTAAAACAACATTTTCGATCTGTAAATTACAATAGCAAAAATAATTATTTTAAGTAGATGTCATCTCAATAACATGGCGTTACCTCATCCAGTTAGATGTAGTTTCATTACTCCCATCAATTAATTTATATCTGTTGTCCTTATCAACAATCTGTAATAAATATTTGAAGTTAAAATATAGCTTGTACCTGCATTAAAAATACATAACTATCATAAATGGTGTTTACGCCTAGAGCATAACCTACCGTCCAAGAGTATGGCCCTGAGGATTTATCCGAGGCCATTATTTGGCCTTGATAAGGACCAAACAGCGCCCCCTTTGGTATATTTTCATCCATGCAGCAGACATCCACCTTATCACCATCTCGGTGGATCTCAATGCCTGAGGGTACAGTGAGAGCTGCCCGATTGGGCACCCCCGATACCACAGGGGTGTCTGGAACAAAGACAGGGGGCCCATGGGTAGGACACTCCTCCAAGAAATACTTCTTGCACTCTTCACAGACTGTACATGGTATATTAGATAAGCAATGAGTAAAAACATAATCTCCACTGATAAAAACAACTTTTTTTTTTTTTAAAGTTAAAGTAAATTATACTTACACCATAAACTGGTTGAATGCTCGTGGTCAACTTTTTTGTTTGGCTCTTCAGTTGACTTCTCATTTGAGGCACTAGTAAATAGGTAGAAAAACACAGCTTATTACTACTGTTTTTTATGCATAGGGTCTTCAAATTTTTGCTATTGTAAACACTTTGTAAAGCTGACCTGGTGCTGCATTCGGCCTCAACTTCCATGGAGGAATGCTCTGGAACATCTGCCATCTGGGCAGGAAGGAGAGACCCCTGTGTGCCTCCTTTCACTTCGACATATTAAAACTAATATAAAATAGGGGGAGATAAATACTTTTAAAACAGGAAATTGTGATGTTGTGATGTGATAGCTTCAAATGAGCTAAAACAATTAAAATGAACATCACACTTTATTTTAAGGTCCAATTTCAACTATAACAAACTATTACTAACTATAATAACTTTATATCAACTACAACTAACTATTAGTTAGCCTCGATAAAACTTGAAAAATGAATGAATGAATGAATAAATAAACCTAATCTAATTTTCTGCTTAATAACAGGTAGTAATGTAGTTGCTAAGGGCGTGATCTAAAATATGGTCATGTAAAATGGCATTAAGACGTGCTTTATAAGTACTACTTAAGAGCCACTATGCTATAGTAGTAAGCTAGTTAATACTAAGAACTGGTTCTTAAAAAAAAAAAAAAGAGTTGCCAAAATGAAATACATAGAAGAAACAGGGATCAATCATAGCACCTTAAATATAAACTAAATAAAAATAATTTTATTTAAGGGTCGAAAAATATGTTTTTACATTTTAGAAGATGCAGTGAAAAAAACCCATAAAGAATGAAGAAATATTCAACATTTTGCAGTTTGCTATTTCTGACATTAACCATTTGAACTTCTTTTAAACACTGCACACCAAGAGTCCATTTTTTATGACCTGCAAAATGCATGTTTTTTATGCACGTTGTTATACTTACATTTTGTAATGTATATAAAAACAATATGTACTAGTGATCTCAAACTTTAAACCCTATATAACCCCAAATCCTTATATTATGGGTAAAAGTCTATGTCTAATACGTGTCATGTATCTTTTACAGTGGGGCACAGTGACGTCATGCTGGCTTTACATCGTCCTAACACTTTCAATTTCACATTCTTTTATGTGTTTATATGGCTACAAACTTTGAGCTGCGATCATAAAAACATACAAAACGCGACAACCGCAAAGCGCCCTCCGCAACCACTGAAAGTGACCGCAAGAAACCCTGACTCTGGTTTCTGCTGACGTTTCCAATCCTGAATTTACTTCCAAAATATTTCAGTCTGATAGCAGCGCTCTGATTGGTCAAGCCGTCCGTCACTCACAAACTACCCGAGCTGTGAGAGAGACGAGTGCAGGAAAACAAATAGGGCAACGATACTCCGTTGAAAGACAAAAGTGCTGCAAAGTTGTGTTCTTCTAAACACTGCGAGGTAAAAGTTGCACATAAGCTCAAGCGCGGGCGATGACAATGACGCTACGCAGTGCTTCTGCACGCTCTGCCTCCGCTTAGCTTCTGCAAGGCAACTGGCAATTTGCCTAACGCTTTCGGAAGCCATTTTCATTGGCCACATTGGCTAGTGAGTGTAACTCACCGTCTACAGAATATACGCAGTGCGTCGCGGGGTCTTTGGTGGTCTTCAGCCGTGGTGCGCCTCGCCTTCGGCCGCTCCGAGAAACGCGGCGGTGACGCAACGCCACCGGGGTATTTCACTAGTCCCGGGCGATGCAAAGTTTATCATCTCCAAATGTTTGTACCACAGTCAGCTGCTTCTCTCTGCTATGACCACCATCTTTTTATTACAGGAAATGACATGGAAAACGGAAGAAAGCGGCGTTTGTGCAGACCGGGCACGACATTTCAGGAAAGGGAAAGTTAACGTTAGACTGTCCGTGAAGTTGTATGAGGCGTTGAGTTGTTACGCCGCGGCTGTGGGCCAAGTTTTCACTTTTTTTTTAATTAATGAAAATTGTAACCCAAGTTTAATCATCACTTCACAGTACTCTGCAACTCCTTCAGTTTTTCATCCAGTTAAATGTAAAGACTCCGTTCAAACTTTGCTTTGCTGATCATTTTAGCCATGCAGTGTATTTTTGCTTTTTTATATAAGTGTTATACTTAAAGATTACAGTTTGAAAAGCTCATATTGACTGAATCTGATTACCGTAATTACACTTGGGTACTCTGTTAGGAGCTAAAAAATGCCCGTTTCTATGGCAACAAAATGTAGCTTTTGACAGCAAAATACAAAATACTAAGAATGAAATATCCCCGTATACACCCCAGTATAATGACAAAAAGAAGTTGCAATAGCATTATCTCTGTATTCTTCGTTTACTATTGAAATGAAGTCATTCTTTTGAAGAATATTCAGTTTTTCCACATCTAACCATTTGTTCCAGGGATATCCTACAGGTTAGCATCACAGCACATCCATATCTCAATTCTATAAGAAAAATGATATCTTTGGTTAATAGCTGCTGTATTTAAGAGAAAAATAGCAAGCTGTACAGCAATTACAATAGCTGTAGTCCTTAAACACAGCTACAGCTTTGGAAGCCCCTGAAAGCACATAATTGACCTGCACTTGTGCTTGGCATCCACCCCAACACTTCAAATCTCTCTTTTGGCTTGACACTTAACGTCATTTTTTTATTTGGTCATTCTATAAAGCCAAGTTGAATTCAAGACAAATGGGAGGCAAATATTCTTTGTCAATTTATTAACAAAATGATAAAATAAATAAATACAAATTGATCAAATGCTCCTAATATCAATTTTGTCCCATGTTCCCTACAGTATTTTCAAAACACTGCATACAAAGGACTCATCACAGGCTCAATACAGGAGAGGTAAGAACCAACTGACACACTCACAATGTCAGGCGAACAAACGAGGAGAAAAAAGACCGAAGAGAGAGAGAGCTCTGTAACAGAAAAAAGTCAAAAAATAAACACACTCCTTTTTAAAATCATTATGAAAAAATACAAACAATTTTACAAATATTCATATCGTGTAATAAACCATTTACACAGTTCAGCACACCAGGTGAACTTTTTCTTTTTTTTCTTTTTCTTTTTTAAATAACTCGCTACAATGTATCCTGTTGTGTGTTTCATCAAGTGGAAGATTTTTTTTTTTTTAATTTTTCTTTTTTGCACGCGTAAACAAAAATGTATTCCAATTGGACAGTTGACTGTAGATGAGGTAACGCTCTCACACACCTGCTCAAACAAACACTCGCTCGCACACAGTGCACAACACCAGGAAAGTCACGACTACAGAAATGAAATGCATCAACAGTACAAGAAGGCCACAATCATGACTGAGTAAATAGTATGAAAAGTGAACAGAAACTACATTAACATTACAATGACTTCGTTGTCACCGTGGAATTATAACGCACCATAAAGAATATGGATGATCTACACACTATTAAGATCAAGGTGACAGGAATGGGAATGGGTGTGAAAATGTTTTGATTTTATGCATAAATGTACAACCTTTTGCCTTTTTAAAAGGTATTAAAACCAAAATTGCAAAGCCATACAGACACCTTAGAAAGCGTTTCCCCACACGTCGAAGCCGTAACCTAGAGCGGAAATCAATCGTGACTTAAAAAAAAAAAAAACACTTTCAATGATATGTATCTCGAATGCATATAAAAAGGCTTCCTAACAGCAAAATGTTTGCAGTCTCTTTGGGTATACTGACTTAAGAACTTGAATGCGTGGCTTTCAGAAGTTCCCTCCCCTTACTTCTAAAGGCCCCACCCACAACAGATTACATGCACTCTGCAAGATAAGCCATGTAAGACCATAAATATCTTCTCACAACCACTGGTACCCCCTCCCACCCCCCCAAGATAACAATAACATTCAGCATGGTGTGCTAGAAAAGGCAGACTTGAATGAAAGTAACGGTCCATGAGATTCATACACAGCCGAAACCGCAAATAATTCTCATCTGTAACTGTACATGAATTAACTATTTTCTACAGATGCCATTGTGAAAGTGTGTATTGTTCAGAATTTAAACAACAACAAAAAAAAAATGCAAGTGTATTTAAGAGATGTACATATGTATACTGTTTCGTTTTGGCATCATCTTCGCCAGACATGTAAAAAGGAAAGTGACACAAAGTTCACATAAAAAACTTTACAAAATAAACTCAAAACTAAATGCATATTAAAAAAGTTTGACAAAACTTATAAAAAATTTGCATAAGAAGGCATGCTTTTTGTTGAACTGATTGGACAGGTTGGTGTTCTGGGGGTTTGAGTCTATCCAATCAGATTGCAGGTTTTCTTTGATCCGCTCAGCCTTGCTAATTGTCAAGGCTGAAATCTAAATACCTGATTCAGGTACAAGTCCAGTACTCTAACTCAGTGACTGAAGGAGAGATGAAGAACATGATGCGAATAAGAAAGGGTGCAAGTCATTTAAGAGCAGAGTGTTATGTATGACATTAAGTAGTAGTCACTGGCCTGAACAGTCCTGTTTTGTGATACACAAGAAAAAAAAAAATTCTTAAAACGAGCAGACACTTAAGTATTTTGTGGAAGGGGGCGGGGGATTAGTAATACTTAGGACATTCCTACAAAAAGTGCATAAAGACAGGAAATCATGACCTCCTAAACTTCCTTTTTTCCCCCAACGAATGTCAATCCAAAAAACACTTTTTTTTTGTTTTTTTGCAAGTTTCACACACTTAATATTTTGGTAGCACAGAGTGCTCTGATAAACCAATGAATTAATTTAAAACACATTATAAGGAATTCTTTCTTTTTTCCAAACCAATTTTGTGCAATCACTTAGATATACTTTTGTTCAGAGTATTAAAAAGCTGAAGGCAACTCCTTAAAATATAGCCTACGTACTCTAGAGGGGCTCTTTAACTTCACAGCAGATAACTAGATCCAAGTAAGGACAGACAGGACTACACCAACACAAGCACATCACTACAACCTTTTCACTTTAACCAAATTAAATTACAGCAAATGTGCTTCTAATCAAGATTAACTGAGCGACATTTTACAGAGAGAGGGAAATGTGACCAGTTTATGAGATTAAATTCAGTATGTAAAAGGTTGAAGGCACTCTGGGCACCTGTACAGGAAGGAATAAAAGTTTTCTTTAAATATTCTCTAGACTGACAAAGGTTACTTCTGGAAGGCCTTAAATATTCATGTCGGTATGTTATGCCACAATAATGGACGCCATGATATGAATGTTTATCTGTTATTACCCAGTCTTGGCTCAAAGGGTAACAGGGCATTATGGGAATGTATTAAGGATAAGTATGTTGATTTTCACAGTAGATTGTGAGAAATTGCAGCACATTGTTGATATAACCAAGACCTCATCCACTAAGAATCACAAACTGGGTTTTAAAGCCATTAATCCTGACTAAATCCATCATTTAAAACAAAATAATAAACGTCATCCCAAACACAGAATCCATATTGTGGTAAGTTCTCTCTCATGTTTAAACAGCCAGAATGACCTATGCTTAAATAAATGTGCACTACTGTATACATATAGTCAAAATAAGCACTTACTAAGATGCCCTAAACGGATATGTGGAATTTGATATGCATTCAATCCTAGACTGAGTGGCTAAGAGAGATATGCTTTTTGGAATGGCCTGAAATTAACGTAACAAAAAGGTGCCAGCCGTGCATTACTTTTTAAGACTTAAAGACGTTACCTGGGACCGTATAAGATAATATGCAACAACGAAAAGCCAACAAAAACCAGCAGAAGACTGTCATGAACAGTGCTTCCCACTTTCAACAGATACGATTTAAGCGCTTTTTGAACATTTTGCTCAGAAAGTCTCTTAAGAGGTTCTTAGTGCGTTTGCAATAAAGCTTGTGCTTTAATTAAGGGTTTTCTGTCGTTTCCTTATTACTGAATTTGGCTCATACGTCAAACCCCTTAAGTTTAAGACAGCAAATTGTGACTTAGTCATTATTGTTTTTCCAAAAAAAAAGAAAAAGCTTTTGGAAAAATGGGGATAGGACAAGTCCATTATATTTTATACTGAACACACAGTAAGAGGATATCGCCATTATTTTCTAAAAAGAATTAAAAAAAAACAACAACAACAAAAAACCTAAAGCATTTGGCAGTTTGGAATTCAAATAAAACAGACCTTCATTATGCAATGTGCATCTCTGAAATTGAGAAAGCTGCTTGCATAATTCATGCCATTTTTAAACACCATTGATAACAAACGACTGTTTCATGAAACAGAAAAGCACTTATTTTTTCAATGAAGACTAGGAAGACCTGAATATATTTTTTTAAACCAACTAAATGAATAAAATCCACAAACAGCATAGAATACGCACACATACTGACTTTAGAACAAGACTCATTCAATACACAGAACCAACACCGCTTTTCAGACTAATCTACCACGCATGATTTGTTGCGGTTACCGAGATGTGACTTCAGGTGTAGCTTCCTCTTCCAGCCCTTTGTCAAAGATCTCGAGAGGCTTTGCCATGCGCTCTACCACTGATTAGCCTGAGATGACTTGGAGATGGGACACTTTTACAGCTAGCTTGAAAATGCAGACAAAATGTATTGTGAAGAAAAAAATTAGAGGGGTTGCTATAGGCAGTCCTGATTTAGTCTAAACCACACCAACAACAGGATTCTAAACCTCTGCCTTGTCACTGGCGAATACTGATTGATTTTTTTTTTGTCCTGTTTAGAAAGAGAAGCTTTTGGTATTGCCGGTCCACTCAGGCCTAGCCGGAGGTGCACAGGGTGTGGGCATAGTCATGCAGTCTTTGGACACGTCTGCCCTGCCTTTCTCCTCCTGAGGAAAAGACAACTAAGACAACCTATGAAAAACAAACCCCATATGTTGGAGGCACACACTGGTCTGATCTGATAAATCCATCATCTTTATCACCATCATTATTATTGTAAGTATTATTATTAATATTTTTAACCTACTATTTTTCTTTTTTTAATAATCTAATAATTGGCATGACACTCTTTCGTAAGTCACCCTTTTCACCCACAAGTTCGGGCTCTATTGGTCTACAAGAACCAAGACTAGTCTGCCTTGGATGTAGAAGTACTGTGGACACAGTTTTAAACAAAAAAAAAAAAAAATAAAAACAAAAAAAAAAAAAAAAAAAAACACAACATTTATTTGGATATAGATAATATATATATGTATAATATATATATATATATATATATGTATAATATATATATATGTATAGATTGGCAACTTTGTGCACCAGTCCAAGGTGCAATAGGAAATCTATTTAAATGTTTTGGTGATGTAAATGTGTTTAGTGTGAGGCTGAGAACTATTTGGGGTTGTCCACGCTGCTTAGAGGGGCTGGCAAAGCCTGCTGAGAAGGTTCTGAGGTTTTGCCGTTGTTGGTGTTCACGCCATGACTTCCATCTTCCGTCAGCTCCACTTCCATCTTCCCAGCTTCCTCTACACAACTGCTGTCACTGGGGGGGATGTTCTCAGAGCCTACAGATTCTGTGGCATCGACAGCACCCTCCTCTTCTGGTTTAAAGCCGGTACAAACACAGTCCGTTCCTCCATTAGTTTTTACGTCCCTGGCCTGAGGCGATGCCACAGGCTCTGCCGTTTTTGCTGTATCCATCATCTCTTCATCAACTGTGATTTTGGGCACTTCCGGGGGACTAACTCCCGATTCACCTGATGCAGCATCAGGTGTGACTGTGGCTGCTGGCTCTGCCAATTCACCCACCTCTGGCACTGCCTTGACTTCAGGAACTGCTACGGCAGCTGGTACTTGCACACTAGGCTCGGTGGGACTCTCCTGTACACACACTTGTGTAGCATCCTTTGAATCTTTGATGCTCACTGACTCTGTGCAGTCCTGTTTGGAATCCTGTAGGATGTCCGTCTCCATGGGCTGAGTCAAGTTAAAGCTCTGGATGAGGCGGACCAGGTGTTTTACCTTGTCCAGAGAGGCCTGCATCTCCTTCTGACGGGCAAGTATGCTGTTCTTGGTCTCCATACATTTCTGTTGAAAAAAAAAAAGAAAAAAAGGAATACAGCATTATATAACAAATACAAACTAAAATGTATACCATGTAACAAGCTGTACTGAATATCTGCATTGATTAAAGCTGAATGTTAATTTTTTTTTTTTCCTAAGGCAGACATCCCTTCATATAGAACAATTGTACAATTAATCTAGTACTCAGAAAAGCTCCAGTTAAGCAAATAACACACTGTTATAGAGTTGCTGAGCTGTTTCACTCTCTGTTCTAGTTGTTCACGTTCCAGCTTTAGTTCGGCACTCCATTTCATTAACTTCTGCTTCTCTTCTTCTTTTGCTGTTGAACAGGAACAAAGCACCTTTAAATTGAATGTGCTATAAAATAGATATGCATTCTGTTCCAAACTTTTTTTACACTTTTACAAAAATTAGGGTTCTGTAACTGGAAATTTAAATATCTACCTTCTTTGTAAGCAATGTAGGAATGGACAATTGCTAGGGTCCCTGGCCATGGAATGGCCTCTTCTTTCTTCAGAATCTGTAAAAGAAATTCTCTCAATAACAGAACAGTGCTGTGCCCACTTGACCTCTGGAAAGCCATAAAAAAAACTGAGATCAATTGCATATGGCAACAGTGATGAACAACAGAACTTCAATGGGAGTGCTTGATGCTGTCTTACACTTACATGATGGGTGGAAAAAAAGGTACAATCAATACCGAACCATGTGAGAGCTTACAAAGGACGAAGCAGCCTTAATGCCTGAAGAAACTGATTTTGTTTAAGGGGAGAAAAATGTACACTTCATTTTTGGCACAGAAAGGGGAGTTTGATCTCTCAGCTCGTCTCCCATTTCTAATGATATAAAAGTGTGTGTTCTTTAAAAGGACTGAATTCCAGTTTAAAGGAGACATCACTGACTGGTCTGGGAGAGGAGTGGCCAAGGGCTCGTTGTGCTGCTATTATTTACCTGGTCTTGACATTTAGGACAGATCCACATGCCTTTGGGAATGTTTTTGAGGGGTGGGTCCAAGCAGTCGAGGTGGTAGACGCGCGAACATGTGTCACACATGAGCAACTGTCCACTGCGTCTGCACACAGTGCAGAAATCCTCATGGATGTCTCCCTGTCGGGAAGAACGGCAGGTGTCAGTACCACCGCCCCCTTCTTTTCCTGGACCAATCAAATGACAGCGGGAAAGGCGGGGAGGAGAGGAACTGACTGCTGATTGGAGATATTTGTCTAGTGGTGGTGGCCACTGGTGGCTGGACTGTCAGGGCACTGGATATTTAGCTAGTAGTTTTATTATAATTACTATATAAGGGATTGCTAGAAATTAATAGTTAAAAAGAGTAATCATTATTGAAAATGTATCATGCCATTCTAAGCAATGGGTATTTTGGCTTAAATTCCAAGAAGGGGTGTAAGGATTTTAGAACTACTATAGTATAATTACTTCAGGCCTGACATTTGTATGGGAAGTAGAGAAAGACTGTTCACTTTGTAAGACTGCTGGCTCCATTTCAACAAATACAACAAATAAACACATGAATGACAGTGCTGGTAGGTCAGTCTTTCTCTTTCCAGGGTTGATGCTGGACACTAACAGGAGTTACCTTGCCCCTGTACATTTTTGAGGTGTACAGGATGAATGCAGTGAAGGGTTTTGGGGGGGTAGAGGGCAGTCTGTGATGTAGAAAACTCTACTAGAACAATAATAATAGTGGGGTCTTTCAACAAGATGGTCGCCCAGACTTGGCAGGTGGCTACTTACATCCCCGGAGCTGGGGCTGGGCTGGGGGACAGAATGAGGGTGGACAGAGAGGGGAAAGCCCCCCGTGTCAGGCCGCTCAAGGGCTGGGGAGGCGGGAAGACTGCTGGTGGGGGAGAGCAGGGGGTTGCAGCCCAGCTCCGGCACCGGTGTGCTGCTGGTGGTGGTGGTGCTGTATTTGGGAGGGCGACCTGAGTGAAATGAGACAGACAAGAAAAGAAAAACAAAAAAAACCCAAAACAAAACCAAAAGGAACAGAAAAATGGAGGAGGAGGAGGAAAAGGGGAAAAGAAAGAAAAAAAAACAAAGATGAAATAAAATAATGCCATTTTCTGGTTGCAACATACCTTAGAGAGGGGATCCTCATTGGCTAGCATGGAAACAAAGGAAAGTAGGGACAGAGCGAAGGAGAAATGGAAGGGAGGGTCACAAAAAGCAGTTAGTGCAACAGACTACCACAGCAGCATGCAGGGAATTTGAAAAGCAATGACCGAAACAAAGAATGAACGAGAGAAAGTATAGGCTGAAATCTAATCTCAAATCTCAATACATTTCTCAGTACATTTTTCTGCAGATGGCTTACTACAGGAATAAGCAATGCATCATGCAATATAAAATAAGCTAAACAATATAAACATAACATCTAAAGGTAACAGAACAGCGATCCAACAGAAAAACTCTTACTTTAAATCCTAACTCAACCAACGCTCAAGTCCATAAATAGAGTCCAAGTCAAGAACTTTCACCACCAAACCTAAATCAATGCTCAAATCTTTAAGGTGGGGTCCAAGTCAGGTTTTTCAAGGATTAATCCCAAGTCAACCCTCAAACCCTCAATGCTTTCAACCCCAGGTTCAAGTCAACACTGAAATCTTTGAGGTGAAATTCATATAAAGTATTTTAAGGCCAAGTTCAAGTCAATCCTCAAGTCTTTGGCGTGAAGACCAAGTCAAGATTTTCAAGGTCAAAAAGAGCTAAATCCATTAAGAAAATAACAAGATATTCTAAAAGGAAAAAAGTGCAAAGAGCACACAAGGGACTCAAATCTGAAGTGAAGCAACA
>JAUMHI010000074.1:3836777-3847141 GCA_032359435.1 Enteromius unitaeniatus
GGACCCCCCCCCCCCCCCCATGGAAAGACCCAGTTGCAGCCTTACTGAGAGAGAAAGAGACTCTGGATGACCACATTTCTGAGCCCATCCCACAATTCTGTGTGACCTTGAAATAATACCCACCTTCTCTTTCGTGAAATAAAAGAAGCCACGAGATGTGCCATAGATGATGTCATGCACAGCCATTCTTGTATATAAAATAACTCCATTTGTGTGCAAGTCTTTACCACAGTGCACCTATAGTTTACTTGTCTCCTCTGTCTGATGAAGGTTATCAAGCGACTGGACTTTGCTGACTGACTAGGGGTCAGAAATAAAGACTGCTCACATCCTTGCTTGTCCATACAGATCATGTTTTGTTCAGGAGCACACTGCCTCTAACTGCAGCTCGCCTGTTTTGATGTGTGACAAGCAGTCGTCTTACCCCTCGAGACATGCAGACACACACAACCCCAAGGCACGCAAACACTAATGATGCACTCGCATAAAGCATTTAAGGGCACTTGTGCTGTAAAAGACACACTCCCCTTGAGATTTTATGGGCATTTCATTAGCTCAATTCAAATGTCAGCTCTTTGCCCTCAACGCAGTCCCATCATTGCTCTCAGCAGGAACCCTATAAGCTCTTAATCGGAGATGAACGCCATCCCAGCATTTCTACGGGTTTTGGCAGCCAGGTTAAAACAGGTCAGCTCTACTGACTCTAGCCCACCGCTTTGGCACTGACGGAGCAGGAGATGGACGTCCTCCAAGATCTAGGCGAGCAGATTGTAGAAACAAACTTAGACATACAATGATGGCCAAAAGTTTACAAGAGGCCGCATTTGGTTGATAAAAACATATTATATTGTAAAATTTTATTGCAATTTCAAACAAGTTTTTTATTTGAATAGATTTTAAAATGGAATTTATTCTTGTGATGGAAAATGTTATTTTTAGCATCATTACTCCAGTCTTCAGTGTCACACGATCCACCAGAAATCATTCTAATATGCTGTTTTGCAGCTCAATTATTATTGGTACTCAATTATTAATAATGGTACTTATCAATGCTGAAAAAGGTTTTGCTGCTTAATATTTTAAAATATATATTAAAACAGATTTTTAAAAATGCAATAATATTTCACAGCAACCCTTGGTAAGCATAAGATATAAGATAACAAATTCAATTATTTCAAACTTTAGGCCGTCAATGTTGAACATCTGGTAGGTTTTGAATGCAGATGACGCATCTAAACAAGTAAATTGTAGGTGAGACTGGTTTTCCAGAAGGAAATATATTATTCATTTGACTATGGGCTGCTCTGCCAGGAGCCAGGCTGTCCGACACTGTCTGCTGAAGCAGAGAGCAGCTGGATCTGAGGGAAAGTGGCCCGGCTCCTGGCAGCACCACAGAGAAACATGAACCATGCTGCTTGATAGCAAATCAAGCGGTAATGGGTTTGATGAAGTCCGCTGATGGACATCGACCACAGCCAGGATTTGTGATTCAGATCATCTGCACGACTTGTTTTTGATACACAGTCTGAGCAATCGGTGAGGCGTGATGGGGAACTTGGGTTTCTGCATCAAATATGCATTTCTGTCAGCGGTGCTGGATTATTTTTACCACGTTTTCTAAAAGCAGCGCCTCTCTGCCTCTCAAGTGGAGGCGGCTGGAAAAAATCCACAGAATTCAGATGAATGAATTGGGATTTTGAAGTCACGGCTACACTCTGTGTGAGGAGGTGGCGCGGTGAAACTACACTAGGTCGAGTCAATTCAATTGTTTTGAGTTATTTTTAGGTTGCCTCCATCAGGAGGAATATCTTAATTACATTAGAACTTGACAATTCAATTACCTGCTGTGATCACAGTTGACATCTTTCTTTATCTTGATCTAAACTAAAAGCCAAGAAGCCTGGGAAAGAATTCACTATATAGATAAGCAGAAACTGCTGTTAGAAACTGGCAAGAAGTTTTTAAAAATAAATAAATGCATGTTTTTCTTTTGTAGTATTGTAGAAACGCTGTTATAGAGCTGTTGTCAACTTGGCATTGGTTCTCTTTTAAAATGATGACGGTACAGTACTGTACCCCAGTACAGGATCAGGTGAAAGAATCGTTTGTCTTAGTTGCATGTTTTTTGAACTCTAACAGGAAATAGGATCATTTTGAGTGAGGTGTCCTGTTGTTTTCTGATGTTAGCTAGTTTGTACTTTGCTTTGCAAACAACAGATGCCACTCTGTGGTTGATAATGTGTCCTGTCGCTCTCCTACAGTAATGCCTGTGAGGGTGTGAATGTCACAAAACCAGTCAAGAACATGTCCAGGTCAGTTTTACCTCCAAAATCAAAAGTGAGAAAGAAGAAATCATATTTTTTTAACACAATGAAGTTTACCATTAAAACCTAAACATTACATTATATTGTTATTTGTGAAAATGGAACACAAAACCAGTCACAAGAAGCACATGTACATTTGTAGCAATAGTCAAAATTATGTTTTCATTTTTGCCAAAAATCAGTAGGACATTAACATTAAGATATTTTGTCAATTTCCTGCCGGAAATATATCAAAAAGTAATTTTTGATTAGTGATATGCATTGCTAAGAACTTCATTTGGACAAATTTTAAGATGATTTTCTTAAATTATGGTTTCATAAAATTAACTCACAAATTGGGTCACATTTATTGTTAAATTACACATTTTCTTTTACACACGTTTTTATATTATTTTCTATAATACTTCAATTTGATTAAAATATATGTAAATTAATATTAATAATAAATATATATACATATATTAAAAATATTAAATATTATAAATATTTTTGTGAGATTTTATGAAAAGCCAGCAAAAATTATTTTTATGTTGTTTTTTTTTGTCTTATTATCTGTTATGCAATCAAAAGCCGATGCGCCTCAATTTGGTGTAAATGGGTCTTGCTTAATCTAAAGCTCTATTCAGATCTAGAAATTCTTCTTTGAAAGAACATATAAATGCCAACCGCACTGTGCCATAATGGAACAGGAAGTGAACACACAAGGCCTATCAGTTCAGACTCTGCCAGACTTGCCCAGACTCGTCCTCACAGTAATTATCAAGCTGCACGTCATTCATTAGTCTGCCTGGTTAGAGTGTGTGTGAGTGTATTTAATGAGAACATCTCATATCTCAGCTGCATCAGCATCGCAGCAACACATCGGTTCACACACAAACACTAGCACACAGAATGAATCAGCGCCGGGCCGCCCACCGACTAATACAGTTACCAGCACTTTAACTGAGTTTCAGCATTCCCAGCACTGGTCCTGTGAAGGGCTGAAAAAATGAAAACAGCCTCTTTAAGCAAGATTAAATGGCTGCAAATGATGATGCTTTAAAATATATCTGCAGCCAACATATAGCACTAGATTCACTGAAAGAGTGCCAGAAAGTTTTTCAAGATTCATTTGGAAACTGCAAGAGATTGTGGTTTGGCTGGTTAGCATGGATGCATTAGCCCCTGCTGGTAGATGCCGTAAATACTCCATCTGGACTCAAAAAAGCACTTTCTCCATTATTGACCATTCGAAATAAGTAGATGTGTGGGTGTGGAGGGATAAAAACTTATAATGGACTGTCACTTCAAGTCATCAGTGTATGGCGCGAGGGCAGAGGGGGAGAAACGGATCATGTTGTGTCCCCTGAGATCAAGGGGATCAAGCTGTTCTAGTGTTTATCTTGATCAATGAGAGAGTGAGGATAAAACGTTCTTGTGGATCAAACTGTTGCCCTGAGGGATTTGCAAGGTCATGAGAATGTGCTTTCGGCCTCGGTTTGAGTAGAGCAAAAGTGATTCAGCAAATATTTTTAAATATTTTCTGTAGCGCTTGTTATTCTAGGAAGGAGAAAAAGCAACGGTGCTGATGTAATCCATGTCTTACCTTGATGAATTATTAACTGTTTTTTACTGTTCCTTTTGATGCATATTTGAGACAAAACTGGAAAGAACTTATGAAAACTGTAAGCTCCAGGTACAATGGCACCCATCTATAAAACAATAAAGGCGTTGTTTGAAGAGACTGGTTTGTAAAACACAAAAATATTGCTAATCTGTTAGTATTTATTGAAAAGTGTAGCAATGTTAATTACTTATACTGTACGTCATCTTCTGAGCATCAAGATATCAAGTTGTATCCCACATCCGTCTTTGAATGAATCAGAGCATAATTACTGAAGAGCTGTCGGAAATTGCCACGACAAAGAGCTGTGATTTGAAACAGAAAAATTAGTTTATCTTACACTTTTAAGAGCTTTCCAAAACCACATCAGGCACTGTTAACAGAATCTGCAAAAGGAAATTCAAATATTTGCTATTTAAATCTCTCTTGCACATTTTTTACATCAAAATACATGGATTCTTTTGAACGTTGATCAACCGAGAAACATTCTTTTGGTGCCAAATAGAGTTCCTTCATTTCCATAACTCAACAGCTCTTTCTACTGGTCAAACTGATCTTAATAAGTGGTGAAAAATGTTATTTATATGCGTTTTTGTGCGTATGTGGTCGTAGGCTTCTTTAGACAAAACGTTTCTCCTCCCTACAAACACAGGAAACGAGGCACATCTAGGGAATAGTGTCTGTTAGACTAAGCACTGGCTGACCCAGATATAAACTGCCTGTGGAAGAAAAATGTGTGTGATAGAAGGAACCGAAGAACTGAGAGGTGTTGCAAGCCGTCAGAACCAGAGGCAGATAAGGTGTATTAATGCTTTGCAACTTCATGAAAACATGGTATATGAACAACAACAAAATAAAACATTAAAATTGGTACTCGTTTGTATTTGTTTATGGTTCGGTAATGATACAATGAAATTTGGTTGATTGAGTGAGTTTATAATTGTTTGTGTGAATTGTTTGCAAAAAATGGTAATTCTGGAATGGTTGCTTTTTTATAACTGAAACTAGGTCAAAAATAGGTCAGGGTTTAGTGATTTAAACAAGTTCCAAGCGAAGTAAATGTTGTCTCTGATTTGAGAATGATATATTATTCTCAATTTACGAGAATACTTTTTGTGCATAAAGAGAAAAAGAAGACTTTTTCGGACTTGGGCGGAAGATGGAAGTCATGTGAGAAGAATGGATAGAGTAAATTATGTTAATTTTGTTTTCTTTGTGCAAAAAAAGTATTCTCCTAGCATGGCAAAAGTTGAAGTTGAGTCACTGATGTCACATGGACTGTTTAACCGATGTTTTCGCTATGTTTCTGGACCTTGATAATTTCAGATGTATTGCCGTCTATGGAGGGATCTGGCTCTTAGATTTAATCAAAAATATCTTAATTTGTGTTCCAAAGATGAACGAAGGTCTTATTGATTTGGAACAACATGAGGGTGAATAATTAATGACAGATTTAACATTTTAGGGTGAACTATCGCTTTAAGAAGAGGAGCGCTATTACTCTTCAAAGTGATCTGACTTACAATTTTTGCCAGGTGAAAGATGGAAGAAATGGGTGAGAAAATACCACACATTTACATTAAAAGGAGCAACTGAGACTTGGTAAGCAGCCACCCAGAAAACCCCAGCATTGTAGTTGAGACTTCTAAACAGGCAAGCGCAAATAAACCAACCAATTTTTTTTAGAAAATGGAAAACATCTATTACAGTGATTATTAGGTTTCAAGAAAGCACTGAATTTCCATTAATTCAATGCTGAATGCATTTTCCCATCCGTATTATATATGTACTGATGGACGATATGTCACTGAGATTCACAGTCTTAATTTAATATTTAATTTGAGCAGAATAATCAATTCATACATAATAGACGGAGCACTTCTCAGTCACCAGACGATCCCATGATAGGGAAAACATGGCCAACTTGCACTTATGTAATTACACCACTAGCCAGTATTCCGTCATCCTGTGGTGGGGCTCCCCTACTGAAATCCACTTCCATCTGTCCATGCTTGTTGTTCTATCTTGCAGTAAGCTGCGATGTAAGTGATGCAAGCCTCCTCCATCCTCTTTCAAAGCACTCGAGGGACCATCTCACCAAATCTCCATGTGGTAACCTTGCCAGAGGCTGACCAGGAGTCCCTGGTGAAGGGAACTATGGTTAAATTTATCCCAAAGTGGTGGAGGGCAGTTATATTGGTGCCTTTCTGTCATTCTATGCTCTCCTTGAGAGCGCACAGTGACCTTGAGTTTCAGCTGTTACGCACCCCATTTGTTGACGCAGCACTTTTCATAAGCACGCTCAAGAGGGAACTGAAGACGTGATATTATCCAAGTGTACTTCCTCCGAATTGTGCTGAAAAGGGTGTTTATGAGCAATTAGTGTATTCATGATGTTGAAATTGGATTTATTTTTGTCTGCTCTGATGTTGGGAAAGCCTATTTATAGATGAACTCTGCGTTAAAGCAGTTTTGCAAGAAATTCAAAGGACAAGCATTAAAGGAATTCTGTCATCTTGTTGGAAAAGTACCATAAAAGTACTTATATATCAAGATATTCAAAAGCTATCAGTGTAGATCGAAGATTTCTGCGTTAAGTATGTTATACAAGTTTGGAAGACATTGAAAGAATTGTCATTTTTGGATGAAGGTCTTACATAACATCTCTCTCTCTTTTTCCCACAGTGGGTAGCATTTGCATCTTTGTTCTTCATTTTGGTGTCCATTACCACATTCTGTTTGGAGACTCATGAGGCCTTCAATCCCATCATCAACCGCACAGAGACTTACAAGGTGGGCAATGAAACACGGGAGCGTGTCTTTTCCGAGACGGAGACTATGGTGCAGTTAACCTACGTTGAAGGTGTCTGCGTTGTGTGGTTCACTTTTGAGTTTCTAATCCGAGTGACTACCTGTCCAAACAAATTAAAATTTGTCAGAAATGCCCTCAACATCATTGACTTTGTGGCCATCCTCCCCTTCTACCTGGAGGTAGGGCTAAGTGGACTCTCCTCCAAAGCAGCGAAAGACGTATTGGGTTTCCTCCGTGTGGTGCGATTCGTTCGAATTCTCCGTATATTCAAGCTGACGCGGCACTTTGTGGGTTTGCGGGTACTAGGGCACACGCTCCGTGCCAGTGCCAATGAATTTATCCTCCTCATTATTTTCCTTGCACTCGGAGTCTTAATCTTTGCCACTATGATCTACTATGCTGAACGTTTCGGAAGAAACCTCAATGACCCCGACGCCAGTAGTGGCACACACTTCAAGAACATCCCCATTGGCTTCTGGTGGGCTGTGGTAACGATGACAACTCTCGGCTATGGCGATATGTACCCTCAGACGACGTCCGGCATGCTGGTGGGCGCACTGTGCGCTCTGGCAGGTGTGCTGACGATTGCCATGCCTGTACCTGTAATCGTGAACAACTTCGGCATGTACTACTCCCTAGCCATGGCGAAACAAAAACTACCAAAGAAAAAAAATAAGCATATCCCACGAGCACCTCAACTGGGGTCTCCCAACTACTGCAAGTCAGTGATTAACTCCCCGCGACCCAGCACCCACAGTGACACAATCCCCCTGGCACAGGAAGAGGTTTCCGAGATCAGATACCAAGGTAGGAGAATATATTTTAGAATCTGTAAATTTCTGTCAAAGTGAATTGACAGTAAAATGATAACCTTAAAGTAACACGCCACTATTTTTGAAAACAGGCTCATTTTCAAACTCCCCTAGAGTTAAGCAGTTGAGTTTTACTATTTTCGAATTCATTCAGCTGATCTCTGGTTCTGGTGGTAGCGTTTTTAGCTGCAGCTTAGTATAGATCATTAAACCTAATTAGACCATTAGCATCTCACTCAGTTTCTAAATTTTCCCTGTTTAAAACGTGACTCCTCAGTAGTTACATCATACTAAGAGCGACGGAATGGTTAGGCTGAATGGATTCGAAAATGATAAAACTCAACTGTTTAACTCTAGGGGAGTTGGAAAATGAACCTATTTTCAAAAACAGTGGAGTGTTCCTTTAAAGGAGTCATATTATAAAATTGTTTCCTCAGAGGTTCACTAATTTAATCTGACTGTAGAAGTTTAGTTCTATGCCTTGTAAAGACTTACAAACAATCTCTTTAGCATGTCCTTAGTACTTTACCAAAATTGGATGAGTCAGCACACTGATGAGTAATACTGTATTTTCAATAGGATTTCAAAAGATTGACTTTTTGGACAGGAGTTTGAGTCTTTCAGTTCTGAAACTAGAGTATGTTACATGTTATGATACACATAAAACAGCTTAATGTGACTCGTTAATCTGTTAGTTTAGAATGTCAATCTGCTGAGCTCTGGAAGTTTAGCTAAAATGAACTGACTTGAGTTGGACGCATCTGAATAATGTACCTTGTGATTAAGATCTCGGAGTAATTAGTGGTCTTGTTTGTGAAAATTAAAAAGTGCTAATAGTTTTGATAATGCAGTAATCTTTTAATTTCTCTGTGAATTTGCTCTAATGGAAGCTTACCACTACTCTAAGCTTTCACAGCCATATAAATTACAGATAGTCCAACCTAGCAATTAAGGGTAACTAAACACACACATAGACTTTAAGCTTATTACAAATTAGTTGAAAGTTGAATTTTGTACATGTAGGGTAATCATTCCAGATCCTGGAGACCCAGTGTTTTACAGAGCTAAACTTAGTCAACTAACCTGCCTTTAATGTTTAAGTAATCCTGAAAGAGATTTGTAACAAAAGGTTGGAGCTAAACTCGACAAGGCAGTGGGTCTCTTGGAGCAGGGTTAGGTAACCCTGATCTAGGTCATGATATATGGTTTTACAGGACAATAACAGGACAATATAGTTTTCCATTAGAAATTGGTAGAGCCAGGAGAATTTGTATTAGAAGTACCGTCACGCACTGTGGGAAAAGCATCTCTGTTTCTTGCAGAAGTGTCAATTATATATCAGCTGGTTTGAACTTTGAGAGTGGTTTGGCTTTCAGGATATGTTGATAGCCTGAAATAAATCCTGCATGTCACCTTGCATCAATCTGTAATGAGTCATCTCTCTTTGCCTGTGACTGGAGATTTTAAAGTGAACGGGGAGCCGTCCAAAGCTGCCCTGGCCAATGAGGACTGTCCTCACATAGACCAGGCGGTGTCGCCCGAGGAAGTCTTCAGCCCTGTGGACCGCGAGAGACCCTGCTTCCTGCTCACCTCCGGAGGAGAACGAGCCAATCACAATAGGGGGAGAGTCAGGAAGGGTACGTAACCAGCCAATCACTGCTAGCCATCAGAGCACTGCCAGTGCTGTGTCTGAAAGTGGAGCAGCTGTCAATCAAAGATGCTCTTTCGGTGCAAAATGACCGACTGTCACTCAGCCTTCTTTCTTGCAGTCTGATAGCTCCTCAGATCTGCCGTTACTCTAAGGTTGACAGGAAAATCCAAGTGAGCCGTCAACAGGCTTCTTTTCATTTATAGCTCAGTCTGAACAAGATCTTTTAGAAGAACATTCCGCGGCAGTTTTTCCTAATGTAGTCATGCGAATGCAGTACGTTTTACAGTACGCATTTCAGGCAGATTCAGTGGGCTGTTATGCAAGGGTCCAATTTTAAATGAAAAAGTAACAATGTTTACGAAAAAAAAAAGGTTTTGTACGGTAAATGAAATAAATACGTTTCAGTATAATGTCTAGCAGTGTGCTTGTTTGCATGCAGATTCACAATGGCGGGTAGTCCTGGTGATGGTGAATCTCACAAGAGATGCAGCATGGGATATGGGGCATGTGGTCACATGACAAGAACTCAGCCAGTCAGAAGCTCCCGGTAAACTGGTGCCATTAGCCATGATACCCTACTGAAAAGACCAGCTGCCTAGCATGAATTTCCAGGCTTGATAGGTGCTGGTCCAACTAATTTGCTGGTAGGACTAGTTAAGTAGTTTGGGACACTACAACCAGTATGCATAACACAACCAACTATGCTGGTCATTTCAGCAGGGTGGCTAAGATAAGACTAGGCCAGTGAATCAAAGCTCCTTAACTCTTGCAATAAAGCTAACACCTTGAGGACAAGAAAGTTAAGCTAAGCATTAGGTTCAAGTGAAATACATCTGTAGCCCCATATTTAACTTAATATTGGTGAGTTAAACAGCTAGAGTACTAATAAACCGGGTGTACATGTACGGCTGTTTCTTGTTGGGCTGATGTGTCTGGCTGAGTTCTTTGATGTCTCTCTGAACCTGTGTTGTGCTGTACAGCACTGTGAAACCACCCCATGCATGCGGTAGTGAGTTTGAAGCATAGAACGCATGGAGGATGATGCAGTTGACTTGGCAATCAGTCATTGTCAACTGGCTAACCATGCACATAACAAGTACATGACAATGCAGCACTAACCAAATCTAATCTGTGCATACACACCGCATACAGTACACACACA
>JAUMHI010000074.1:3847241-3872078 GCA_032359435.1 Enteromius unitaeniatus
GCACATAACAAGTACATGACAATGCAGCACTAACCAAATCTAATCTGTGCATACACACCGCATACAGTACACACACACACACACACACACACAGCTCAGCTTAACTGTCCATGAACCTAGCATATTTATTTACAAGCAAACCTTGGCAGAGAGTCTTTGTCTAGAGTTGAAGGCTGCTCTGAGGTTTTACTGAAAGCCCTTTTTCTCTTCAAATGAAGGTTATGAAAAGCCATGGAGCCATAGCAGCATGTCTGGAGGCGTGGCCTCAGTGTCGGCCCTGCCCTGCAGCCCGCCCTGTCTCATGCAGCAGGTCCACTCTCCCATCCCATCCATCCTGTAGCATGGACAACAAAACTAACCAATCAGAGGCCCTCGCTCCGCAGTGCTGCGCTGAGACGCCTGCTCACACTGTGTACCATCCATCTCTCATTAAACTCTTTTTCATTTGAACTCTTTTTCACTTCTTCTTGCCCCCCCCCCATTTCCATATCCTCTGCCTTTCTTCTTCCCTCTTATCTTCAATTTCTTTCCTATTCCTTTCTCCTTCTCTGCCTCTTTTCCTATCTCTTTCTTCTCATTCCTCTTGCTTCATCTCTCACTTCCTTTCCACTCCTTCGTACTTTTCTTGCTACTTCCCCTTTTTGCATTCTTCTTCCTCCCCTTTTCCTCTTCCTGTGACCTTCGTCCTCTCTTACTTCCCTTTTTTCTCCTCATCATCCCTCTCATCTATTCTTGTCCTCTTCTCCAGTCTCTCATCTTCCTATGCAGTGGTCTCATCTAAACCCCGCCCCTTCCCACCTTCTCTATGCTGTCTCATTTCTTTCCTCACTTTCGATTTTCAGCACTTTCATTCTTCTCCTTCTCTCTCCTTTATAACTTCTTTTTTTCCCCAAACCCTGAGTGTTTTAAGCTGTGGTTTTCATTAGGTGCTATCGGACACCATTGAAAAGGAAAAAAAGATGAGACAATGGCTATTTCATATATGATATAAGATAAAGTTAGCTTGAAGTGACACTCAACAATCATGATTCTAGTGATGCACACGTCACCAACATAGAAACTTGACTGAAGAAACCTCATTTGCATTTGCATGCTTTGCATGGGAAACTATCTGAGAAAACAATGTAAGTTTAATGTAAGAAAAATTGTGTTTTTTCATCCAAAGCTTCTTTAAATATATCTGATGCAGAGTATGGTATCATTTACGATGACATACAATATATGTAGCAATTGTTTTTTTATTTTTGCAGACATTTTTTGCCTTTCCCCAAACTATGATCTCTAAGATGTTTTTTTGAAACATCCTGTATCTATTAGCAGCAGCAAATGAGTCGACCATTCGACTTTAACAAATTAAGATGCAAATAGTGAAAAAAGCACTTTAATGTTTTTCTCAAACAGAGCAGGCAAATTTCAATAGTATAATCATTTAAATTACAAAACCAGTTGTTATATAAATAAGGTTTTATTTTCATGAAAAACCCATATTTTTCATAAATTCTGTTTCAAATGTGATTTATCGGGAACACATACATACATTTTTAAACGTGTAACACTGTAGCAACTCACTGAAAATATACAATATAGATGTATCGTGCAGTTGAAAGAAAAAAGAAACGTCTTTTAAAAAAAAGAAACAATTAATGTACTTATGGGATTATTTGGGGAGAGGTAAATGCATGCACTTTTATGCAAAAATACATATGCGAATGACAAAACTGTAAATATGAACCTTGCATGAAATAAATTTTGTATCCAATCTGTATATAGACTCTGGTTTTCTTTGACAGAACGTGCATACATGACTCCCCCTGGTTGCTTGGCAATAAGCTGTGCCTGCATTGTGATGTCTCTTTGATCTTTCACCCTACCTGAGCTGTTTTTCCTGGCAGCTATTTTTGGACTTTTTGAAGTTTTGAAGTTGCAATTATGCACCAGTGTTACTAGCTCATAATTCAATCCTGGTAAAAGGATGCACAATCACACTCGGATCTGAAAAGGTCGGAAAGGTCAAAGAGAGAGCGTGTAAAGCGAAGGGGATTGAAACAGGAGAGCCGAGGCAGGACTAGCAGTGATCGTGCCCTGTTTCGCATGCCACAAGTCATTAACCGAGCATGCCACACCATCCCACTGCGTACAAAACCAATCACAGCATGACCTGATGAGTTAATCGTGTTAACAATAACCTGCAAGACTTGCACCGGATCTGAATGAACGCAGCATGGAGAGTGCATGGTAAACTCCAGTGAGTTTACCATGAGCCTGTAAAGAAGGTCGTAGTCACTTGCTTGACACACATCACCATGTTTGCTTGCACGGTTTCGAGGGACGACAATCCCGCCAACCTTCTTCATCATCCGCCCACACCCCCCCTCCCCCATGTTTCTGTGCCGTTCGTTTGGTGTATTAATATGATTTTCCTTGTTGTTTGTTGTTGTTGTTTTCTCTTCGTGTTTTTTTTAGAGACCCAGCGCGCCAACCGAAGCAGACAACCAACCGAGTCAGTGTGTGTAATGAACCATGGTGTACCAACCACTATGTGTGTCAACCATAAAGCCACATCCCCCACCTGATAGTACCGTATTTAGCGCGCGAGTGTGTGTGTGTGTGTGTGTGTACCGTGCGTTTGTTGTAGATTAGCACTTCTCTTCAGAGTTGTGACTGAGAATTAATTCAGCGTAGATGTAGCACAGTAACCAAGAGAAGCTGTAGTTGTATGTAGCGCTGTTTCGTTCGTGGTTTATTGTGCTGTGCGAAATGCCTGTCGTTTTTCCGTTCGTGAGTGTCAGTGTTGTACATGGTGCTTGTGTGTGCTAGTGTTGTGAAAACATGACCTTTCTTTTATCTCGTTGAAGTGTTTGTTTTAGGTTGTTTCAATGTTGTAAAAATGTTACTCCAATCACTAATCACATTTCAGTGGGAAAAAAGAACAAAATCCATGAGCTTTGTGATCATGTTTGAGTAGGGAGAAGAAGAAAAAGAGCAATTGTTTTCCCGTATTTTGTACTATTGTAGTTACCATGTAGAAAATGCCTTTTGCACTGTTTGCACCGTTCACTTTTTACATTCCTTTCTGTAGAAAAAATAGCAATTTGATATATTTTGTAGCTCCCATGTTTGGCTGGTAACTTTAGAGATGCACTGTGTACTAATCAGGCTCCGCCCACAATTAAATCTCAATTGTATTCGTCTTAAATATTTATATTTGACGTTTAATACGTCAAATTTGATTAAAATACTATCGCTCATTGTGCATGTTATCTTTTAACGAACAAATGTTACATTTACTTTTGAAAATCAAGTGATTTTGATGCACAAAGTTGTTTTTATTGACTCTTATATATCAATCGACTCTTAAATTATTAAGAAAACATGCAAATGAGCATCCTGTTGTAAATAATAGTGAAAAATCACTTTTTAAACCTGCTCTGTTGGCTGCGATTCTACACAAAAAGACGCTGTCACTATAAATTCGATGTGTCGAGCCTGGTTGGAACGCGGTGTTTGATTTGAAGGTGAAAAACTAAGGCTTGTTAGCACATTATTGGGACCAAACTCAGCATTTTTAAATGAATGGCAACACCATCATTGAGTTTGAGGAGGAAAATGTTTGATAAATGCTTAGTTTGCATTTAAACCTTCAGCCTGAACATACAAGCTACTTTGAAAGCCTCGTATTACGGCGGTTTTTGTAGACACCATCACAAGAGACAATCCTGCACAGAACTACGACACAACTCTATCGAGAACATACAGGGTTTATGATGGAATAAACGAAAGGAACCGATACTGTGTCTCAAGTTTGTTTCGACGTTTATTTTTCATTGTTGTGAAAAATGTCAAGTAAACCCAATTCTTTGGGACCAAACTAGCGCACTGCCATTTGTATCACAGGAAATGTCGACGTTGGGTCGTTTCCTTACAATATGCTGGACTGTTCAAAGACCCAACCACAGCAGAGCACAAACAACAGAGTATCATAAAACCTTCAAAGGTTCAGTCTTTATGACTGCAAAGGACACAGTAAACATCGAACTTTCCGGGCAAAAGGTGCCATCTCAAACGTTTGTGCTGTTTTGTGAGACGTTCCTTGTGTTTTTCAGCACATTGCAGTGCATAGTATGGATAGTTATATAAAATCAGGTGGTGTTTTTATTGATGGTTTGAGTTGACATATTGTTAAGGCAATTTTGTGTCTTTTTCTGAAGAGAGAATTTAAAAAAAGCAATGAAAACAAAATAATGACAATAAAAAGCACTTAAACACAGATTTTGTGTGTTTTGTGGGTTTTTAAGCTTTCGTATAAGGCAGTGCAGATACAAAAATCGTAGTAGATGCATGAACAGACATACTTGAATGAATTGTAAAGCCTTTGCTCTCAGCGAGTGAAAGTTAATTTTTTCCCTTATGGGTCAAGTGTTAGGTATGCTATGTTTCTGACAGACATCACGTTGAAGCTAAAACCTCCCCCACCCATTCTTTAGTAGATTATCACTCTGGGCTGAAATGATTGCCCCATCACAGGGCATTCTGGGAGATTGAGTGCTTTCAGACAGGTAGTTTCAAAGAAACAGTAAATCTGTTTCAGTTAATGGCTCCACAGTGACAGTTATTTAGGGTGTTCTCTGTCATTGTGAGGTCAAAGATCAGAAGAAATGATCCTTGATCGTCCATCACAAAAAAGGAAGGGTGAATGGCCATTTCAGCAGTGAATTGTTTAATCCATCTGGAGAATGAGCATCTGATCGAATTTGTCTGTTCTCATTAAATTCCAGTGTTTTTAAACTGTTGCGAAGGCACAAGTACAGTACGTACAAGCCCAGAATAACAACATAGACCTAGTCTTCTTCAAAAACATTTATTTCGGGCACTTCCTGATGTCATAAGCATAATGTGCGCATCCGTGGGTAGTATTCTAAGACATCTTTAAGACTTTGATCTAACATCTGTCCTTTAAAAGCTTAAATTAGCCTTTTTTAAATAATTCATTAAAACCGTAACGTAAGCAAACCGTCTTTGTCACAGTCTTAGAGCAATATGCTCAAACCTGTTCATCTTGCTGAATCCTCGTTGCTCTTCAAACTGCATAGTGCCATTGAATGTCCTGATCCACAGCCAATCAGAAGCACCGTAGTATCTCTTAGATGGGGGATTGGACGTGGTTGTGTGATGTCACAGAGGGAACCATCTCCACACATTCCGTGTTCATTCCAGCCCCAGGAGACTATCCGACCCCCTGCAGAGAAACAGTCAAATATGTTCCATGACAAACGTAACCACTTCAGTCACAACAAAAGACAGGTGTTTAGAGGTTTTATATTTACAAATAAACAAAAATGTGATAAAATGATACATTTTATAAAAATGTTTTTCTAAAAATAAAAAGACCTCATCCTTTAGACAACAGGCAGGCAAGTAGGCAGTACATTTTTATCATAAAACACATTAAAATGTATTTTTACAAAGTAAAAAACAAAAAACATTAATTATTAAATAAATAAGACAAAAGTTACAAATTAACACATTTCAAAATTATACATTTTATTGAAATGTTTTTATAAAAATAAAGACTTCTTAATTTAAACAAAGAGGCAGACAGTTTTCTTAAAAATTAACAAAATAAAATATTTACACCAAGAGATCCCTTCAAAGACAAAGATAAATAGGTTTATAATTTAAAGTAATTTATTTAAATTCGTCATTTTATTATTATTAAATATTTAATATAAACATTTATTTTTACAGAGTAAAAATATTCTTTAATTTTTACACAAGATAAATTTATTATATATTTATTTTATTTTTTTAACAAATAGTCAAATTATTCCAAATAAATTACATATACATTTGATAAAAATATATTTATATAAATAAGACCTTGATAATTTAGATAGATAAAGTTTATTTAAAATGTATTTTCATGCATATTTTTTAATCAGTTATAAAATGGAGAAACATTATTTCATAATATAAAAATGTAAAATTACACATATAAAAAAATGTTTTACCATTTATTTTTTTTAAATGTAAAAATAAAAAGACAAAAAGAAAGTCAGACAACCAGACTTTCGCTTGCGCTTGCAATCCCAAAGTCACAGGTTCAATTCTCAGTGAACATACATATTGGAATGGCCATTTCTGCTATAAGCATCTACAAAATCAATAATGAAAACAAGGGACATTATAAAATGACTGTTGTGAATGTGGCTGCTTGCACACATCACACTGGTGAATCAGTCTGGCAGAGATGTCCTGGACTCCTACACCTCGACACATGTCCAGCTGGTGGGTGTGGTCAAGCCTGCATCGCCATGGAAGCACGTGCCACGGCAACATGGTTACATAACAGGTCCCGTCGCCACGACAACCAGGAGCGAGCATGCTTTCTCAAGGGTAACTGGTTTTGTCGCCTACATTCCCCTATTCACTCTGCTCACTTTAACACATGCGTCCTTACCAATCCACTTCTGCTACTACGATTATTCAAAATCATTAATTACATGCAAAAAATGTTTAGGACTATTATGAACGAAAATGACATCGTAAACATAAAAAGGACAAAAACGTGTTGTTTGGAATCATTGTCCTTGTGGATAACGTGATACTCACAAAACATGAGCTGTAGTGTTCAGTCCATGATGCAAAGCAAAACTGTTCCCATGGCAACACACTTACAGACCATGGAAACATATAGAACGGCATGCTAATCCAGACAAGAGAATATTGAACAAAGACATCGCTAAAGCTTTAGAGAGATGGATGGCACACGGTCACCACTGTTTAATCTCAGCTGAAGATGGAAGGGTCATGTGTGCAGAGAGTGCTGTCTGATTCCCGAGGCACGCTGGGATGTTATTCCTCTGCTCTGTTGTGCCATAAGACGTCATGATTCTGTCCCATTACACAAAGGAGCAAAAGACTCCCTAAGAAACCAATATTTCTTTCATTATTACAAATATGCCTTTTTTAAGGTAATTAGGCTTTCTTTTCAACTTTTTTTCAACAATTGTTTGAACACAATTTAAAAAGAAATAAACAATGAAAAATGCTTTCAAGTCTAAATATTGCTGTCAGTTGCATTATTGGTCTGGATAGTCATAGTGTTGATCTGGAGTCAGGGAAATAGAAATTTCTTTCTTTATTTATTGAAGATAGTGCACCTTCAATAGTGCCCCTATTATGCCATTTAAAAGGTTGCTAATATTTCTCTCTTAAAACAGGTTTACGTGTATGCAAGGTCAAAAACACTTTAGTTTTCTCCAAAAATAGATTTCATTTTACCCCATTTCTAAATGATGCGTAAAGTCAGTTTGAAGAATCAGGCTGTCTAAACCCCTCCTTTCGATGAGCCCTCACTCTGTGATTGGTCAAATGGCAGAGTTCTTTATTTTTGGTCTACCTCTACAGAGTGTGTCGGAAAACGAAACGCCCATTGCCATAACTGAATGACATCTCTGGAGACCTGCCAATACATAGGGTCAAATATAGGCCATCTTTTCTATCAATTCGAGCCGGAGTCTGATGATGAAATGGTTGAAGTGTACTATTAGAAAAGTGTGTGTATATATACACTCAAAAAAATTATTCGTTTGATGAACTCAATTTAATTAAAGGCAGGATTTCCATCCAATAAATATGTGTAGCCCCAACTCATAAAAAAGAAATTAATTTGATGACATTTATTGAGTTCTGTCAACTCAATTTGATTAAATATAGTTTTAATGAAACTGATAAGATTTTTTGCTCTTTCGAAATATAAATATTGAGTTCTAACAAAACAAAACTGTTTCAAGTCAGTTTAACACAATGCAGCTGTTTAAATAGAGAACCAAACATAATTGTGTTAAATGAAAATATGTTTTTAAAATAAACTGAACAGTGTTGGGGAATCATTTTTTGAGTATATATATATATATATATATATATATACACACACACACATACATATGTGTGTGTGTGAATCTATATATATATATATATATAAAATAATATAAAATTATATATATATATATATAAAATATACAATGAGAAAAGTATATATTTAAGTATTTACAGTTAGGGTGTTTTTCATTATGCAAAATGTAGTTTCTTTTTTTTTGATTGTGGGATGAAATATGACAAAATAACAGGCAAAGACAGTTTTAAAGCTCACAAACAAACTCCACGAGCCGCAATTAGTCAAGGATATAACCATTTTTTCAGTTGCTGGGGAATTAAAAGATTGAAAGTAATAGAAATAGCTTCTACATCAATAACTTTATATTCTTTTGCAGTGATGGCTCATTTCCCTCTGATGCCCTTACACAAAGACACAAGGACTAATTCCCAGCACCCTTCTATGATAGCAGTTAAGATCACAGCACGGAGCCAGAAGCTTAATTACTCCAGCAACAGATACTCATCTGTCCTAAAGCTGAAGACGCCGAGCTGAAACGGTCCTATTACTGAAATCCAGACGTTCAACTCTCTACAGTACAGAAGGCAGAGCTGGGCTCAGCGTTAATTCTGGCCACCAGGCTTAGTGAAATCTAAAAACGCTGGCTTACTTACTTTAATCCTGTCTTTTTCTCTCCCAGGCTCAATGTCAGAGCAGTCACATCCCATAATAAGCTACTTTACACCTAAAGATACTGTAGAATTATTGCCATGGCAACAGTATATGGGATGAAACATGGAAAGAACATGCTTGGGTCATATTTCACCCGCAAATTAAAAGGAAAATAAAAATCATTAATGTTCATTTTCACAACAATTAGGCACTTAAGCAATAAATAAATAATAAAATAAATACTATTTTGTGAAATATGAATGCTTGACTGACTAAACACCATTAACCATTAATATATATATATATATATATATATATGACAATTAAGCACCAATAAATAAATGCAATAATATTTTGTGAAATATGAATGCTTGATTGTAAACTATGTGAGATTCATCTGATGATCATCTTTTTTTTATTGACATTTGGATTTGTGATGGGCAGCAATGATTGACTCCCAGTATTTACTGGGAAAGAGTGCGTGACAGCTTTCTTTCTGTTACTGTTCTGTTCTGGACTGTTATGGGAAATTAAATACATAAAGACCACAGGTGTTGCCATGGAGACTAGATACCAAAAAGATTCATAACATGATCATAGAGTGAAAAAAAAAAAATCATGCACATTTGTTTGATTTATAAAATAAAATTATTATATAACAAATATTATATAACAAATAAATAATATTTATTAATATAAATTTTTTTTTGAGAGGATAGTTCAAAAGTAATCTAAAAGTAGTCTTATTAAATTACCTTAAATGGGTAATGTAATGTATTACATTGCTAACTACAAATATTGTCATCACAAAAAAAAAAAAAAAAAAGATAAATAAAATAATGAAAAATAAAAAACTGTAATTAAATTAAAATCAAAATATTTTTAGGGCAACCATATATATCATTGTACTCACCCACAACAGCTATGTTGTGTTCAGAACCACAAGCAATCTGCAAAAAAACAGAGACATTTGTGAGAAAACTGTGCTCTGCTGACATTCAGAACGCAATAATCCCTGACAGACCTCAGGCTGACCCTCACACACACACACACACACACACACTCTCTACACGCCTGTAACAGGAGAAGGGATGCCTGAATCGAACATTAACTGCTGGGAAGCGGGTACGAGGACTGACAGAGTGGTGGGGGGGGGGGGTGATTTACACATCCAGCCGTACAGAGAAGCTTCCTGCACTCAAAAATAGCACAAACACACAAGCGGCCCTGATGCCGGAGTCATATGTCCGTTTCCATGACGACCCGTGAAGATGTGAGTGGGTGACCGGGCGTCTCTGCTTGGTTTATTAATGTTTGGTGATCAGAGCTCGTTATGTGGAGGAAATGGGCTGCTAGTGGACAAAAACACCATCGCTAATGCTCTCTGCCTGAGCTGGGAGGATGCCGTCCACACAGACATGCTCGAATTAGTCCAAATTATACCAGTGCATTATGGGAAAAGGCAGCCTGAAACTTCTCTTGTTTCAAGACCAAATATTTATAAACCGAAAACTAAAGATTTCTGTCTTTGAGTTTACTCTGGAAGAGACTGCAGTCACAGTTTGAGGTCAAAGCTGGATGCAGACTTGTAATGTTTATATACTCTTGTCCAATCAGCTGCAAGCATGAGGATACAGTAAAACTGGTGGTAATTTTGTAAATACATTAAATTATTTATTAATTTGTAATGATTCATTTTGAACAATTTTTTATTAATTTATTCATTTAAAATACTCCACAAATATTTCTGTAATATTTTTATTTATGTATTTATTCATTATTCATTTTACAGAGCATTTCTTATATTGATCATTAAAATTGTATTAATTCATATATTATAACTGCATTTAAAAAAAGTGAATACATTTTGAAATAATATTATTTATTTATCCATTAAAATTTCAATATGGAAACACACACACAAAATATACATTTACGTATGATATATATTTATATAAAGACTTATTTTTCATTTCAAATCATTTCATTTAAAATGCTGATTAAATATTTTCTATGTAAATGTATTTATTTGTAATATAAAATAATTTACAGAATATTTCTTAAATTGAGCATTCAGTAATATCAAATTTGAAATGATCACATAGAATTTCTTCTTTGCCATAATTGTCACAGTTGTTTAACAGCATTATTTTTTTTTTTCATCTTGTAATTTTTAATTTTATTTCTTAATTTCAACTTATTTAAATACTTTCACATATGAAAATTTGTTTCCATTCAGTTGTTTGTTTGTTTATTTATTTATTATATTTCTCAAATTACTACTAATAATGTGACTATAGTTTTAAGCACATACAGTTAGAAACAAATATATGTGTGAGTAGATCATATAGTGGTCGGCCAGACAGAAATATTTACAAGCTGCTGATGTAACGGTCATTTAATAACAGTCAAATGTACAATGAATAAAATTGAATGCAATCAAACAAAACTGTTGACCGTTAATGATTTAGTGTTGACTGGTAAACAATGACAGTAAACATACAACCTTTTCTGCAGATACAGTACAAAAGCAGGAGTCTCCTGTCAGACTTCACTGAATGATCTCTCCTGATGTAGTCTGTTTCTCTCTCCATCACCAACAAAACGTCACATCCACCCATGCATCCCCAGCTGACCCCACGCCACACAAACACAGCCCACAGCCAGTCAAAACAGCACTGGACAGAGGAGGACAGCGTCTGTCTGAATGCTAAGGACTGCTGTCAGATCAGTGACTAGTCTTGCTTAGCTAGGCTTTTGACCATCAGCAAGTCTACTCCACTTCTTCTGACCAAGAACCATTGTTTTAGAGGCAAGTGACATGTGAAGTGACCAACCAAAAGCACAACCCCTCCCAAAAAATCGTACTATTTTAATGCAAACCTTTAAATAATAGTTATATGTAAATGTGTATATAGTGTGTGTGCACGCGTGTTTATTATTATATATATATACATATACATACACACACACACACACATACATAATGTATATATAAACTAAAATAAATTAAAACAAAATACATACAAGCATAAATAAAAAGAAATACAAAGCAATATAATTATAGATAATTCATATTACTCAAATGACAAAATTTACAATTAAATCTAAAACAATGTCTATATATTTATTAATAATATATAGATTATATATACACATATTTATTTATTGATAACAAATACCAACTACTAAATTAATTGATATTATTATGGATTACTCATTTCATATAATATTAAAATATCAGAATTATTTAGAAATATGAAGAATTTATTTTTGATAGTAAGTCAAGTAAATGCATTTGATGATTGCAATATGCAAGTACATATGTGTTAATTATTTATTACAGATTATGTTCATATAATTATTTATAATATACAAACAAATACAAAATATCATGTTGATATATTTAATCTAGATATAAAAATAAGTTCCTGACAAATGTAGAAGCCTGACATCCAAGTCAGTGCTGACAGCTGTTTATTGAGATGCAGTGGTTCCCATCTGCCTCTGATAATGAAGCGCAGGATGAATGTCCCAGCACCAAACATGCCTCAGGTACAGCACTGCACTGTGGGAGCTCAGACTCAGACAGCTAGACTCCAGCGCTCGGGTAGAAGTGTGAAGCAGCCTGTCGGCCGCACCTCCATGTGTGAACGAACTCATTTTAAAAAAACCATAGCGCCCATTACTGGGAGTTCAGCTCTGGATCCTGGAAGGATCGCAGTCGTTTCATCTCACAGTCTGGAGCCAGGGAAAACACCAGCTTCCCAACGATTGGCCAATATTTCTTTGGGGGAGGGAACTGCATGGGTTTTAACAATGGCTTTGGAGTCTAAACAACAGTCAGGGTTGTCATAGACTGTCAGGGGTGTTAAATAAACTTACAATTACAATTTATGGTTTTAAAAGCTTAGTGAGACTGAGAGTGATGCTTTCAAAATTAAAAAAGGACACAAAAGCAGTGTAAAACTATATAAAATTAAATATTATTGATAATATCTTTCCATCAACAGTTCAAACGAGTTCATTAGTGAAGCAGCAACTTTCAATGCTTCATTAAATCTCATTTGTTCACAAAAGCTAACTTTAACTTAACAAAAGATTGTCAGCAAATAATGACTTACATTTTCGGCCATTTGTGCTATTGTACCATTTTTCTACAGTATAATTTTTTTTTACACACCTCATACTTCTAATTAATATTTTAGTTAAAAAACATACAATTTTAGCAATTTTCTAATAATTATGTGCTTTTGCCATTTTAAATGAGTTTCTGTATTAAAAAATGTATTTTGCATTTTTAATACAGTTTTTGCATAAAAAATATCATTATGATGAGACTGAAATTATGAGATGAATTAAAAATTTAATTCAATTTGATGATTGTCAAAATTATCTCATAAAAATGTAGATTTATACTTTCTTATTTTTCATAATTACAACATTTCAATCGAATATTTTCACATTTTTAATCACATATATTAGAATTGTATCTCATAATTTAAACTTTTTATGTAATTACAATAATATATTTGCCATTTTGTCTTTTATCTTAAAATTGTGACTTTTAAACAACAATTGAGATTTTATGTCAAAATTACAACATTTTAATCTCACATAATTTAGAATTTCTATCTCATAATTCAGATTTTTTATGTCATTACTATGACTTATCAATCTTATAATTATGATTATGATATATGAAGCATGTTTTTTTTCTTATGTGGTGTAAATGGACCATTATTTAGCAAATATTCAATAATTAGTTGTGCTTCAGTGTTCAGTTTTAGTAATTTAATTAGTTGCAGGCAACACAAGTTTTTATTTACATTACTTACAATTTTAATTTATTTTTTTATTTATTATTTTATTTATTTTTTACTTAAGTTTACAATAAAGCCGCTGCATTTCTCAGACAATCTATCGTACGACTCAAAATCTCCTTTTCTGTTCCACAGAAGAATGAAAGTCACATGGGTTTGGAATGACATAAGGGTGCATCAATGATAAAGGAACTATTCCTTTAAGCCTCAGGCAAAGTCTCTCTGTCAAGCACAATTCAGTTCTAAAACTTTATATCCTATTTGTCACCGAAGGCTAAACGTGTCCCCGGACGCTGCTACACTTTCTCCCTCTCTTTTGAGGTGTTATAAAGGATACCGTCCACTGTACGTCCTTGTTTCCTCTCAACAACATACGCCGTGCGGACGGGTCGCCAGTGGCAGGACATTGTAGCATAAGCAACTTTTGAGGATTAAGTATGACATGAGGTCCATCGACCAGGCGGGGAACGGCGAAAGCACAAAACAAAGTCACGCAAGGAGATATCTGACAAACAGAAACGTGTTTCGCATGCCATGACAATGTCTGGACAACCTTTCCCTCTCTGCACCAACTTCAAGTAAAAAAAAAATGCAAAAAGACATAAATGGCAAACATCTCTTTTCTCTCGCTCACAATATCTGAAGGCTGTCCTTTACGTTTAAGGTTCAGAGACGCACCAAACATTGAGTATAAAACACTGTGTCGTTGAGTCATCCTCTTCAATACGTGTGCCTGCAGATGCTGCATTCTCTAAGGTAAGAGATGACCTTCAATTTAAATCAGCGCTGTGTCTCTGGGCAGGATGAGAAAAGCATTGTGGGAATGTACAGAGTGTCTTTGCCCCCTGCTGGAAGACTATACATACTGCATACTCTCACCTCTGAGCAAAGAACATTACGCAGTAACTTTGTCATCTTAGCAATAAAAAAATGTATGATTAGTTATGTCCTAAATTCTGATTGGATAAGCTGCATTCAAAGCCCTTATAATGTGTATGTGTATGAGCTAAACTGTACATAAATGTATGCCATAAGCATAAAAATACAGCTGATGAAGAGCCATTTATGTTCGGAAGCCTTTTTTCAAAACAGAAAATGTATGTCACAATTTAAACTTTTTATCTCTTAGTTAGTATGTCATGTTGTATGTTGTTTACAACTATATATGTGTAATAAATACAACTTTTTTTGGTAAAATTGACTTAGAATTTTCAAATGTCATTTCCTCATAATGACTATCAAAATTTTGATATTTTTATGGTACATTTTTGATCTCATCATTTTATTTTTAATCTTACAATTTCAATTTGTACCTGAAAATAATTCTCATAATTGTGACATTTAATCTCATAATATCAATGTTTACATCTCATAATTCCAACTTTTTTCTTACAATTAGGATTTTAAAAAATAGCCTCATAATTTTGACTATCAACATTTCAATGCTTTTTATACCTTAATTTTAAATTTTTTATCTTTTTAATCTCATAATTTCATAATTTTTGGACGGTCAATTTTGACATTTTTATATCATAATTATGTCATAATTTTGTATTTTTAAACTCATCCTTTAGATTTTTTAAATTTCATAATTTTTACTTTTAATCTCATAATATGACTGTCAAGTTGTTTTTATACCATCATTTTTAATCTCATAATTGTAACTATAATTTTTTATCTCTATATTTCAACTGTAATAATTTTTACTTCGTCTATAGTCATTTTAATCTCGTATTTAACATTTTCCATAGCTTGATTTTTTTATTATGTAGTTGAAATCGGCTTCCATATTTATGTGATAATTATTTTTATTTATTAAATATTAGTGTTTTAGATAACACATACCTGTGTTGCTCCAAATAAAGCTTGAACCTCAACGGGGCAGCTTATACTTTGGCCAGAGCTTGTTGAAACGTCACACTCTTTTTCTGTACTCTGATAGGTCTGTCCTAGCTGTCCATAATTTGCTCTGCCCCATGTAAAGACCCGCCCACTCTCTGTAAACAGATAATACATTGATAATTAACCGTATCACTAGAAAAAAGCTTTTAAGAAAGATTTATGTGAGAAAGTGTGCAGTAAGGCTCACTAGTCTTTGCGACAAGATGTGTCCAGCCGCTGTGAACGTCAGTCACCCTCTCGCCCTGCAGCAGAGAACGATCCAGAGCCACAGGAAGTGGCAGGAAGAGGCTCTCGCTGACCAGCTGAGCATGTTTATTGCTTCCCCAGAGGAACACGTCACCTTTGACTGTAGAAAAATGAGATTTTGACTCTATCCCTAGTAATCAGAAATCAGTGTCATTTGAAAGTTCTCCCACCTGTCAAACAAATGCAGTGGGTGGAGCCTGCAACTACCTTCTGTGGGGTCACGTGATCAAACCCTGCAGATGACAAAATCAGCACATGTGCTAGAAATGATTAGATGCTAATTAGGTACACTAATACTCATTTTTATAAGATGTCATGTCTCCCAATGTGAGGGTAATTCAGCTTTAAGCACAAGTCTGTGTGTGTGTGTGTGTGTGTGTGTGTGAATGTTACCCGGGACAAGGCAAGGCTCCTTAGAGGACAGATGTGCAGGAACAGGATGGGGACTTAACATTCTCTTAGCGTGACTTGACAGGCCAGTTCCCCATTGATAAACACAACCTGATGCTTTAGACACGCACATATACACACATACACAAAAAAACACACAATTATGATTAAATATTTCAATACACTTATTATATCTTTATAATATTGGACTTTTCTTTATGATTGTACATTTAATAATTGAAAACAAATTAAAATAGCAAAAAATAAATAAAAATAGTTTTAATATTTAAAATAAATATAAATGTTTCTAAGGATAATGACAATATGATAATAATTATGACCTTTAAATTCTAAAATAATACTAAAATGATTTTATAATAATGTAAAACCTAGATTTTTTTTATTTAAAATAAATATACACAAATTAAGAAATAATTATTACAATACATGATATAAACATTTTCATATCTGATATTTTAATCATATGCTGTACCTGCACATGTAATTAAATACTATTAAAATTATATTAATAATTGTAATATAAAAAAAAAAGATTATTAATATTGAGATATGTAATATTTCATAAGAATATTTAATAAAAACACAATGGAACTTTTTTTAATGTTTGATGTGTTTTATACATTTGAACAAATAATGTCATTTTTTATATCATTAGAATATTAATATAAATATATTATGAATATGAATATATTATAATATAGTAGCAATTAAATATTAAATTATAAAATTATATAATTGTATATTTATAGATTATTTATAGATTACAAAATAATCTATTTTCTTCAAAACAAATATACATACACACATATATAAATATATATATATATTCACAGACAAAAAATAAGACAAATGATTAAATGTTGTTATATTGAAATTATAATTGTAAATTATAATTATTAAATGATAAACAAGTTCCTAAACCTGTTAGAAAAAACTATATTTAATCTCAATATTTCATAAACATATTAATAATTAGAAAAATATATAATGTTAATTATAAAACGTAACCAAAAAGCAAACATTATACAGTCATATTTATGTGTAGTACCTGTACTTGCTAATGTGTGTCTGAGCCCTGCAGCCACACTAGTTACCGGCTCATTCAGGGTCTGCAAGCAGAACAAATCATGATATTATTACAAACCTCACACTAACACACTTATTATGCAAGAGTCTCGTTATATTCTCAGCTCTCACCTTCACGTGTAAAGGTTCTGCTGAGTGTGTTATTCCTGGCGAGACGCCCAGCTGTCCAAATGCATTGGAGCCACACACCAAGACCTGACCGTCACCTGCAAGATCAGATCAGATATCAGTTATTCAGCACTCAATTAAACCAGAGGAAGATCTAAGAGCACTTGATCTAATCAAACTCTAAACAAAACCACTCAAAAAAACTGATGTCTGCAACACCCAAGACCTTTTTATTTTTCTACCCAGGCTCTCAATAATATGGAAGCCTGTTTCTGAATAAAAAATAAAAAGGTTATTGTGCCTTTTTATCTCACAATTCAGACTTTTTTTCTTTGGATTGTGAGATATAAACACAATTGCAAGTAGTAAAGTAATAATTGTGAGATATAAAGTCAGAATTCTAAGATATAAACTTCAAATTCAGACCCCCTCAGTATAGTGAGATACTCTACTAATGCGAATTATAGAGTCCGGCTCCGAGGAGAAAAAAAGATTCTGCTGGAACTGGGAATTTATATCTCAATTCTGAGACAAAAATAAAATCTGAATTGCCAGTTTGTATCTCACAACTACTTTTTTTATTATTCAGTTGGGGAAACAGACTTCTGCCACACAGAGTCCAGAATAAGAATGTGTTGACCGTCACTTACCAGTCAGAATAACAGAGAAATCCCAACCACAGGACACCTGCTGAACTCTTGTGCCCGCAGGCAAAGGGCAGGGCTGAAAGGTTATGACCTCTGACGTGTGACTGAGCCCTAGTTGACCTTTGTGGTTCTGTCCACACATCAGCAGCTCACCTGATTCTGGGGGAGAAATGTTGTTGTAATATTTCAACTTGACCGCTAGAGAGCGACATTGTTCCATACAAAAATAAAAGAATTACATCACAAATCCTTTCAGAGTGTTTCCATTAATATCTATTATTTTGACGGTGTTATAGGCCATCTAACCCGTGATGACAGCGGAATGTCCGCCTCCTCCGGTTACACAGCGGCTCTGCTCCGCCTTCAGGCCGCAGTCTGCACGCCGCGGCTCGGCTTGATCTTCCCGGTGTCCCTGTCCGAGCTGCCCGTAACTGTTGGCTCCCTGTGACGCGAAATCACCATTTATTATTTAGTAAGCGTTGCTTTGTGTAATTATTTCAGACTGCTTTCATGTATATTTCTACAGATGTAGGATTGAAAGACTGCAGACTGTTGTTACTACTGCAGCTGTGTATGTTTTGCACAGTGAGAAGTAAATCAAAAACTTACCCACGTGTACAGTAAAGTTACACATTTTGACAGCTGAGTTCCTTCCATCTGATTTAGGCGCAAATTGATGACATCGGCATCATGTAAACGTCACTGGGTTGCTGGATTTAAGAAATATTATTGGGTAGAATGGCGATGAAATCTCAAAGTGGGCGGGGCCACTTTATTTATTTATTCTTTGGTCATTGTCACAAATTCAATGAAAATATTAAATAATAATATTAAAACCTATTGTAATATCAGAAAAACAAAGTATATATATATATATATATATATAATGTATTGTATGCCATTTTTAAATGGAATTTTAGGTCATAAAAAAATTTATAATTTGAAATTTATATTATCTTTTGTAAATATAAATCACAAACAAGTAGGCTTATCCAGAAGCGCAATAGTACAAGGAAATTAGGTACAAAAATGGTACAAAAAAAAAAAAAAAAAATATATATATATATATATATATATATATATATATATATAAAATGTATTGTATGCCATTTTTAAATGGAATTTTAGTTCTAAAAAAAATTATAATTTGAAATTTATATTATCTTTTGTAAGATATAAATCACAAACAAGTAGGCTTATCCAGAAGCGCAATAGTACAAGAAAATTAGGTGCAAAAATGAACACGTGTTCTTTTTGACGTGTTTTCTGTTTTTTTTCTCAGCGCTTTCCAGGACAAACCAATCACAAGTGTCCGAGATGACCGGAGATTTGATACTACTGGAGCCGCTTTCCATTTATTTATCAGCTAAATATACTTGCATAGATAGAGCTATGGCATTAAAAGGTTTTACTTTCATACACATGTTTGTCCTATGTAACAATTAATGTCTTGAGATTTGAATAAGGCTAAGTAGGCTACATCTTTTGGCATTTGATCTGACAAGCAGCACAAAAAAGAAAAGAAGAAGCGGTATGGCATTCACAGTAGAAAAACAAATATTTATTTTATTTTAAGCATATGAACTCTTTAATAATATTGTCTTGCAATACATTTCTCTACAACCTAAACCTGAACTGCTTCAGTGTATCTAGAGTACTTACAGAGATGCTAAGCATTCGTTAACTTGTAAAAACATTATTCCATGTCCAATGCAATATTTACATGCATTTTAATAAACACAGATTTTCCATTTTAAATAAAGAAACAATAACACACAGCATACGCTGTATATACTAACTGTTTCATAGACTCACAAAGATACTGTTTATATACTAAAATATCTATCAGACAGTATCTCTGAATAAATAAACATAATGTGCCAGTTTGAAATGACAATGACGTAAATGGAAACTGAAACCACCAATATATTAGCAGACAAAGATTTTGCACAAGACTTTTAAATTTAACCAAAACCACTGAGGTCACCTTGCATAAATACCACCTTATCAAGTAGAAATCTTAAAAAATCCACTTGCAAGCATTTAGCACAGCTTTTGTTGATCCATGTATTCAATCAAACAAGAGCCAAACTAGTTATAAACAGATACAAGGATTTGACTTCGTTATACAGCATCATATTCATGCCATACATGATTTGGAAAGTGAAATACTGTGACAAAACAGATGAAGCAATGGACGATTTGCTTAGTTTTTCAGACTCCTAACTGTTTGTTTAGCCTGCTTAGTGCATCTCCGATGATGTCCAGCTCATGTCTTAGTTCTTCCACCACGTTGTTGATGCTGGTCGTGTCCTTCAGTACATCGACGCTCTGTGTGTATGGGTTGTAACGCACTGAAAATGGCCTCTTGATGGTCTTTGCAAACTCCCTAAAAAATAAATCACATTTCGCTGATATTTGCAGTAAATACCTTTTAGCAGTTTGTAAGAATACAGCTTTATTTTCTATTAAGCTACCTCATTTTGACTTTTGCTTCCTCGAAGGTGTCCGAAACAAAGTAGACATCCTGAAAGGTGGTGATGATGCACTCCTGCTTGCTTGTCACGTTGGGGTCGAAGGGCAAGATCCTGGCGTTTCCTGAGAGTGCATGCTGGAGGACAAGGAATAGATCATCTGTATTTTATAAGGTGACAAACAGGTATTATGCATAATGCAGAGAAAGCTTTTGTGGATGTTTACCTTCAGTTCACTGATGGAGGACAGCAGACCGGCTCCGTAAGCTCTCAGCCTCCCTTCTTGCTTACAGAGTCCAAACTCCACCGTGAAAAAATAACACTGAAACATAGAATGGAATCGTTAATAAATATGTATTTGTAGTATATTCACATAAAACCCCTTAAATCTCCAGGCCTGTGATGACTTACAGTGGCGAGTTTCTGTACAGAGTCATCCGACGCTCCCAGTGATGCCAGACCGATCTCCTGACTGAACTGAGCAAAGCTGGGCTCGGCCAATAGAGGGACATGTCCAAGCAGCTCGTGACATGTGTCTCTAAAACAGACAGACACATGCATATATGAAATATAAACGTTTAATACAAAACATGATTTACAAAAGGACAAAATACTAAAATAAATAAATTGTATATCCACATGCTCCAAACAGGAAATATAAATGTATAAAATATAAAATCTGAATATCGAAATTTAAAATGTGAATATATATTTATAAATCAGAATATATATATATAAACATAAATCAGAATCAGAATCATAAATCTGATGGATATATATATATAAATGCGAATAGAAGTCTAAATTATATAGATAAAAATATAAAAATGTAAATCATGAATATGTAGTAGTCTGAATATATACATGTAAATTGTAAATATGTGCTTATAATTATGAATATATACATGAAAGTTGCAGAATAGCCAATAGATGAAAAAGCTGAATAAAACACTCATAAAAGTATAAAATTGAATACATAAATGCAAAACATTATAAGTTGTAAGTGTGTGTGTGTGTGTGTGTGTATATATATATGCACACACACACATACATAAACTGTAAACACACATTTAATATAAATCTGAAAAACATGTATTTTATATGTTGTGTATATATATATATATAAATCTCTCTCTCGAATATTTGGTGGTTTGTGTACTCACGGCTCGGGTGTGTAGAGAGGGTCTGAGCTGTGCCGCACATACTGAGTGCAGTGAAACACACGGAAGGCCAGACCTGCCAGGAAGTCTCGTGGAGAGAGATACCCAGCCACAGGCCTGATGGTGAAGCCAGTGCGCTCTGAAACAGTTCATAAAGCAACGTTACAGAGAAAAGAGTCTATAAATCCTGATCAAACCAACATCGGATGAACCCATGTCCCTTTCTCTCACCCTTGAGGAAGCGCGAGACGTCCTCCAGCTGCGGGATGTTGTCCTCGCGGACGTCACAGTGTTTGATGAGCATGGGCAGGTTCTTGAGATACTCGCGGCAGGCGTGTGTGGGGTAGAGTTTATTCAGCTCCCTGAACACCACTCCCCATGTTTTCACCTCCTCCTCCGTGAACTCTATACGGGGAATGGGGTCTCCACTGATGGAAGGTACAGCTTTCAATTAGACTTATATTACATTAAAAATAAAGGCGCTTTATGATGCCAAAAAACTTTTTTTTGTCTAAATGGTTCCATAAAGTACCTTTAACATATGAAGAATTCATGCAAGGTTTTTCAGATTCTAAAAAGGTAAGAACGACCCTTTGAACGAATGATTCTTTGTGAAACCAAAAATGGTATAATCATTAAAGTGTAGTCATTTATTACAAATGAAGCTACATTTGCGCACTTGCCTTTAATAGTATATAGAAGCATACAAGGCACTTGTGCAGTTTTTCTGTTTAAAAATAAATTAATAAAAGATGTATAAAATAAATCTCAAAGAGTGTGTTGTGGGTACTGTACATTATTAAGTCGCATATGTATAATATTTGATATTGCTCATCAAAACCAGAAAACAAATAAAAATATATATATATATATATATATTTTTAAAAGTTTATTAAATTTTAAAAAGTCTAATCATTTATTATATCATATTTTAAATGTCTTTTATGCTCACCAAGGCTGCATTTATTTGATATAGAAATAAAATAAGAACATATTGTAAAATATTATTTCAATTTAAAATATTGGAATATATTTTTGTCTGTGATGAAGCTGAATTCTCAGCATTGTTACTCACATGATCCTTTAGAAATCATTCCGATGTGCATATTTGCTTCTCAAGAAGCATTTCTAATTATTATCAATGATAAAAAAAGTCATGCTGCTTAATATTGTCGCAGAAACCATTATATAATTTGTTTATGGAACCAAAAATGGTTATTCTGTATGGCATCAAAGCTTTGCAGAACCTTTATTTGTATGAGTGTAAATATGTATTACTCTTATGTTAAAATATATTTAAAAACTCACTGTTTGTAGCTCATCGCCAAGTCTGCAAAATACTTCCTCCTTTTGCGATAGACGTTGTCCTTGAATCCCTGTCGTATCAAAATCATATCAGTGAGCAACGTGATGACATCATACTGATGTGCTAATCGAGATTAAACGTTGACACTTACTGGATGATCCGCATCCAGATCAGATCCGTACATCAGCACACGGTTCGCACATTTATCCAGATCTGAAATCTTTTTCGGGAACCATGGCACGTTCTCCATCTCTGGAGAAAAACAACAACAGTCAAATATTGAGTAAATACTCAAGAGTGTCGCATCTGTCTGATATTATCATTCATTCACGTACCGCTTTCTTCAGGCAGGCGGTTGTCAGGAGCGTCCATCTCCAGCACGTTCACGTGTTTCCTCAGCAGCTGAATGATCTCGTGAAGCTGCTCGCGGTTGCTGTCGCAGTCCACGAAGATCTCGAACTCTGAGTTGCGCCTTTTGGATTTTCTAGACTCGATGTGCACCAGGTTGACGTGGTTTTCCTGTTGAGTTATATATGATCCTAAATGCTATCCTTTTTAAATCAAAGGAAGGATTATTTAAACAAGAAAGTCTTGCAACCCTTCACCTGGAAAAGTTTTAGCGCCTTTACAAGTCCACCGACTTCATTCTTCAAGGAGAACACAACAGCAGCCCGGCCTCTCTCCGTAGACGCCGTTTTGTTGTCTTTATTCTCCTCGATCTTTGTGAAAGCAGATTTGTTCATCTGCAAAACACAGGCACAAGACATAAATAAACGTTAGATTGGTTTGACGACCTGTTTTTATGGATTAGGGCAAATAGAATTCGGTAATTTGTAAAGCTGAAAATTATTTAGGATTTCCCACGTTTGTTTGTTTTTTTACGTGACTTATGCATCAATACCTTCAGCCCAAAGTCTAAATCTAACACTTATTTATGTGCTCATGGCCTGTCAGGCAGATCATGTGGATTAAAGAGTGTGTTAAACAACACTTAATAACTTAGTCACACATAACAATTTCTTTTTATTCGGTTTTATTCTGTTTTTGAACTTTTCTGTTAAGAGTACAGAAACTTTAGGAGTAAATAATAAAAAAAACAAAGAATCACATAAATAATAGGTTAAATCATTTATGTGATTCTTTGTTTATATATATATATATATATATATATATATATATGTTCTCTACAAAATAAAGAAAAATACTAACATGCTAATTTTATATGAGCTTCAGAAAGTGGTCAAAAATTGCACTTAACTTTAATTAGACTTTTTTATGAGGCTGCAATTAAATGAATATTTTAACTGCAGCAATGTAGTTACTACGTACAAAAACATTTACTAAATATTGATCACTGAGGTGTTTGTTTTTTAATAATCCTAAACTACAACAAACTCCAGCTGCGAACAGGTCCGATTAAAGGTGCTGGTTCCTGCGTCAGTTTAGCACCGCGGACAGCGACAGTCACCATGACCTGCTTAACATAAGCACCAGCTGGAGGGACGCTCCGCGAGCCCTGTCCCAAGGTTGCAGACATGGGATTAAGTCCAAGAAATCACACCCATAGTTACGATTAGTGATATAAGAAGTATATAATGTATATGAAGTACTTTCATACATACGTATGCATTTTATAAACATTGAAGTATGTTTCTTAAAAGAATTATATTTTTACATATTGAATTACATTTATTGCTTTTGTATTTCTGGAAATATCTATCACAGTTTAAAAAATGCTGATTTATTATGCTGATATTAGAATTAATCATTTAATTTAATTGAAGTACATCAATCCATTCACATAAAAAAATACTTACATAGATGTCATTTTTTATTTATTTAGCTTTACATGTTTATTTACATTTATTCTGAAAATCTACTAATTATAGATTGACCATCACCCCTTCATTGGTAGTGGAGTTTAAACAAAAATGCCAAAAAGATGTCTAGAAAATCGAAATTTGCATCAAATAGCATAATTATTTAATTAATAATATTTAATATTTGTATTTAATATCACAGAAATAATATTTGATTATATCATTGAGTCATTTAATTTAATTTAATTTAATTTAATTTAATTTAATTTAATTTAATTTAATTTAATTTAATTTAATTTAATTTAA
>JAUMHI010000074.1:3872178-3887169 GCA_032359435.1 Enteromius unitaeniatus
AATAAAAATCAGCCTCTCCGAGGCGAGATGTCACTACCACTGTGTCTGTGTTGGCTCCACCGCGACAATATATATAGATATGTGGCAGCTTAGATATATATATAGCTAAGCTGCCACATATCGAACCTGGACTATCGCTCACGGAGAGATTTTAAAAGTTCAGCAAAAAACTTTTTGTGGAAAAAAAAGTCTCAAAATACCTCATGCATGAAATCTTGACGGAGCGTTGACCAGGCCATACGCCATTACAAGATACTCATAGTGGTGGTCTTGAGCCCAAGCTGACAGCAGAGGTGCCCAGCAATGAAGTTACCTGCTGACCCGGAGTCGAGGAGTGCAGAGACTTGGATGCAGTTATCATTACACAGATGGGTGCATTTTTTCGATGGAAGGCTGAATTGCACTCACCACGGGTCGTGGAGGATGGCAGGGGCATGTACGAATAAAATGCCCATTATTGCCACAATATATACAAAGGCCCCGAGTCAGCCTTCCCTACCACTTAGCAGTAAACATACAGCGTCTATCCACTTGCAGGGGTTCATAGCTGGGTTCTGGAGAGCTGGGGAACTACGGTCGGTGGAGAAATAAAGCTGCAGTGCTCAAGTTTTCCAACAGACATGACTGAATATGGGACGAACAGGGAATGGAATACTAAATGAACCGTTCTAATCCAATCATCATAAGCAGCTAGCATCAGACGGAGTCTGGGCTCCAAGCCCTGTCGATAAGTCATCAGGAGGGACAGCTCGTTCCAAGTGTGCGAAATTTCAATTTTTGTGAGAGATGATACAGCTGTTCTCCCCCAAAAAACGTTGGCATCTATGCGATCAAAAACTTCCTTGAAATGGGTAACGAATGACTGTACTGAAGTGACTGCGGGTCCCACCTGTGCACAGATTGTTTCCACCCACTGTAAAGCAGCTCCTGACAAAAGGGAAATAATATAGGCAATTTTAGAATGATCAGTTGGATATAACGTTGGATAACGCATGGCAAATGTAAGTAAGCACTGCAGCAGAAATCCCTTGCAATCCTCCGCTGAACCGGAGTAGGGTGCTAGTCGGGCCATGGGACTGGTGATGATCAAAAGCGAAGGAGTGACGGAAGTGGCAAGTGAATTCAGAGAGGGTGGTGGTGTTGTGGGTGGCTTGAGAAGAGCTTGTTGAAGGTTATTGACCAGCTCCTGGAACGGATCCGTGGCACTCATGCTGTGTGTGTTGGTGTGGTCCAGGCTTCTCTTACAGAAGCAGATGCTACACAGGAGATAAAAGATAATAGAATGTAATTAATTTGCACAGCTGAGAATGAACAGAGAAGATGGGAGGTGTATATCGAATTACCAAGGTTTGCATTAACCAAACTATTATATTTTTCTATAAACATTTACCTGATTAAAAGATATAATTCCATGGTAAAGAATAATATGGGTTCCACCTTCTCATTAAATATTACATTCTTCCAAGGAAGAGGAAATCTCTAACTAAGCACGCTCATAACAGCAGCAGTGCCGGCGTTTAGGGGGGGCACTCGCGGGTCGTGCCCCCCCAAAGAGGTTCTTGTGACCCCCCTACACAATTTTTAATTCATTTAAAATATATAAAGAATAATTTTAATAAATTATGCATTGAATGTTACGTGATTTTTAATGTAATAAAAACAAGAAACTACAGCTGATGTGTGTTTATTTTTTTATGAAAAGAGACTTGTTTCTTTGATTGAGCCGCCACAATTTTGTACACTTAATTTTTGTAAGGCCAAAACAAATAAAGCAGTGTGTTTTAATAAAATCAAGTGTGCTTGTATTTTAAGTTTCAAGTTTTTTTAAATTTGTATAGCACATTTACAAACAGCATGCACAGCTGACCAAAGTGCTGAAGAGATAAAGACACAGAACACAAATACCAAATCACAGATACAAACCATAAACTCACAAATAATTAAAAGATAAAGGAAAAGAAACAAATTCTAAGAGATGATTTAAAAACTGTTAAAGACTGTGTAGATCTAATGTAGGCTGGAAGGCTATTCAAAGGGCCAGCAACCGCTCTATCCCCTCTATGCTTTAACCTTGAACCAGACCAGATGGTGTACCAACACAAAGAGATGATCTTCATCGGAGACCAGAACACCTAGATGAGCTCCGTGGACAGATCGCCGGATCCAGATGCACACACACTATATATAAGTCCTTACACAATCTAACATGTGTTTAAATTGAACTGGAAATTAGGTGCTGGGCATCCGGCCACAGGAGAACTGGACCCAACTAAGCCTGATTCTCACAAGGTTTTTTTCCCCACCCTGTCATGGATGGGGTTTTGGTTCCTTGCCGCTGTCACCTCTGGCTTGCTTAGTTGGGGACAGCTGATTTCCAGTGATTATACAGACAGATAACTTGGTGCCAAATTGTTTATAGATTCAAAAACATGAAAAAGAATGTTTAACTTAATTCTAAAATATACAGGTAACCAATGCAATGCTTTTTTTTCGGCACAATATCATATTATAATGGTCTAAAAAATATTTTGGCGATTCTATTCCAAAGGTGTCCACAGAGAGTTGACAATATTTACAATAATACATTGAATTTGATAGGTGTTTCTCACATTGTCCCACAGAAACAATAAAATGATGTAGATTTGTGTACAATGTTTTATAAATATAATTTATTCCTAATGTAATATTATTATCTAATAATTTATATGTGATCTTAGGCAAAAAATCTATCTCTGTGAGTCATAAAGATACTTTAAAACCACACACAGCAAACATTACAGTAATCCATCTGACCTTAGTGATTGAATCAGCATTCTTTAAAGTGAAACAATAAAGAAAAACATTAATATTAACTTTGGTCAATAGACAATTGATTCCAATCAAATGATTTATCGAAATTGAAGAACGAACTGAAATGACGTCATTTCGAACTGAATCAGAGCAAAAAGAATTTCGTTTTGGCAGTTAGAATAAGCCAGCCAAAGCAAACTTTTTGGGTAGTTTGTTTTAGCTCCTAAACACCTTTGAGCTACCATTGGTCAGAGGTGGCTTCACAATCGGTGGGTGTGTTCTGAAACTCCACCTTCTCTGATGCGGGATTTTTTTTTTTCGGTTCGTTGTTTGTCATTTACCCAGTCAGGCAAGAGAGCAACATCTCCAAGTCACTATATATATATATATATGAGCTGCCACATATCGAACCTGGATGATCGCTCGCGGAGGGATTTTAAAAGTTCAGCGAAAAACTTTTTGTGGAAAAAAAAAGTCTCAAAATACCCCATGCATGAAATCTTGAAAGATTGACGGAGCATTGACCAGGCCATACGGCATTACAAGATACTCATAGTGCCCTGTGGGTGTGACGAAAGCAATCTTCCATTTATCGTTCTCACAGATTCTAATCAAATTGTAGGCACTACGGAGGTCCAGTTTGGTGAACATGGTGGAGCCCCTTACTAAGTAACAAAACTTTTCAGTGGCTTTGTTGAGTGAACGGTAATCTACACAGGGCTGCAAGCCTCCGTCCTTCTTGGCCACAAAGAAAAAAACTCGAAGCAGCAGGGGACGATGTAGAAGGGTAGAAGTAGCCTTGCTCAAGAACCTCTTCTATGTACTCTTCCATTGCTTTGTGTTCCAGAGCAATAGGGGATAGATTCTGCCTTTGGGCACTGGCTCAACTGGAGTCAGATCAATGGCGCAGTCCCATGGCCAATGTGATGGTAGTTGAGCTTCTCTCTTGGGGCAGAACATGTCACTAAAGGGAGCCATATCATTCAGGAATACTCACAGATTGCTTTCGAAGGGACTTTCAATGGATGTAGAGTTTAGTTTCAGCAGGGCCGGCCCAAGCCTTCAGGGGGCCCTAAGCAGAATTGTTTGGGGTCCCCTCTGTGCCACTAATATGATTAATTATTGTCAATCTTTTATTACTCGCACACTATAAATCTAACACAACCAATATAAATCATATTTGTTTGTAGCTGTGTTGATTTCATCATATACCAATGTTTTTACCCATGCTATGACCTTTAATTGTGACAGTAGCAAACCCACAGGAGTGGTCAGGTGTTCATTTGCACTTTAACATTCAAATTCTTGCAGTACCAGTAAAGTAACCACTTTAATTTTTTTGCAACATGTAAAAAGTGCAATACAATTAACTACAAATAAAATAAATAATAAAATATAAGGCTAACGTTAACCAATTGAATTACTTTTGGTCAGAAGATTTTGCACCTATATTGACCCAATCCTGTTGTCCCTCTGTTGCCAGTTTTGTGGACTTCTTGGAGAACAATTTACAGTGAAAGCAGTAGACTGCATCATTTGTTTTTGAATCAGTAAGCCAGCTCCACTTGATTATTTGTCCATTAATTAGCTGTCTGTATGTGTCGTGGTAGTGGAAGCTTCGCACATCAGGATTTTTAAAGGAATGTGAAGTTTTCCTTTATAGGCAATGGTCTTCTACTTACAAGATCAGTCCTTTCAGAGTAAGACACGATAGATGACCACTCAGCTGGGTCAACTGTCTGGAGGAGCTGCTGATCATGGTGTAGGCTGAAAGAGGCAGAGGGAGTAGATGTGACATTGATCCCAATGGCCACAGAACTAGAATGACCTATATGGAAATTAAATTAGAAATTATATTTAGAAATATGAATCACAGGATTTTCTACAGTAAACTGGGCAAACACGCAGTGCTACTAACTTACCTGCCACCTGAAACAGAAGAAGGAACTGTAGGATCAGTGGATAAAGGTGCTGGGCAGTGCTCCTCACCTGCAGAGGATGTACAGTACCTTATTAAAAAAAAAATATTATAAAAATATAATAATATAAAATAAATGTAGCCATGTTAGATTTCATACTGAAAGGTGATGCTGTCTGCTAAAAACAAACAAATGATCAATAAAAACGGTATAAACAAATTGATCTAGGATTGTTTTAAACTCACATGGAATATGATCCTCAGTTGTAGCACTGGTGCTGGAGGCAGATGGCATTGGTTGTGCCCCACCTCCAAAATATTTCAACAGTGCTCCTAAAAAGTTTCATAAGAGTACAGTTGAATAAACAGAATGTTATTTTAACAGAAAAGCTATTTCAACAACAATAACAAAAAACAGCAGCTATTTTCACATCAAGGCATCGTATGGCTTTCATACTCCAACTGTGCACGCATCCTGCAGCAGCCAGTTAAAATAATATTGCGTTTTTTAAATAATATATTTCTTTACCAATATGATATCAACTGAAATATTATACATATATAAACGAAAAAAATAAAATAAAAATTTTAAAAAATGATGTAAAGATGTAAGATTTGAAAGAAAAAAAAGAAAAAAGATGTAATTTTACATCTTACTCATTGTAAGGGTTAGAGGGAGATTAGGGAAACATTTGGAATGACACTGTGGGCAGTACTTTAGGACTTCCCCTATCTTCCAAGAGAGGATGGGATTGTGCTTTACCAACCACATGTGCCCTAAAACAACATCCGTAGTGGAACCCTCCAGAACCAGCAAGGGTTATTTTTTTAATCGTTTTGACACAGGTCGACTTGCAGTAACAGATGTCCAGCCTGATATTAGACATTTTTTCGACTTTATGATTTGGATCTGGTAGATGGTCTCAGTAGTGGTGGTCTTAAGCCAGAGGTATCTGGCGATGAAGTTACCAGCTGACCCGGAGTCGAGGAGTACAGAAACTTGGATGCAGTTATCATTACACAAGTAGTTAATGGGTGCATTTTTTCAATGGAAGTTGAGGATGGCGGGGGCATGTACAAATAAAATGCCCATTTATGCCACAGTATATACCATGGTCCCAGGTTTTTCAACAGACATGACTGAATATGGGGCGAACAGGGAATGAAATACTAAATGAACCGTTCTAATCCAACAGAGTCGTCATAAGCAGCTAGCATCAGATGTAGTCTGGGCTCCAAGCCCTGTCGATAAGTCATCAGGAGTGACTGCTCGTTCCAGCCACTAGTGTTGTGGGTGGCTTTAGTAGAGCTTGTTGTGGGTTATTGACCAGCTCCTGATCCGTGGCACTCATGCTGTGTGTGTTGGTGTGGTCCAGGCTTCTCTTACAGAAGCAGATGCTACACAGGAGATAAGTGACAGTAGAATGTTATTTATTTGCACAGCTGAGAATGAACAGAGAAGATGGGTTTATATTTCTATAAACATTTACCTGATTAAAAGATATAATTCCCTGGTAAAGAATAAGATGGGTTCCACCTTCTCATCAAATATTACAATCTTCAAAGAAGGAAGAAATTTAAAACTAAGCATGCTCACAACAGCTGGCACTATTTTGTACACTTAATTTTATTGTAAGCCCAAAACGAATAAAGCAGTGTGTTTTAAGAAAATCAAGAGTGCTTGTATTTCAAGTTTTTTTTATTTGTATAGCACATTTACAAACAGCATGCACAGCTGACAAAAAAAACCAAAGAAAAGAAATAAGTTCTAAGAGCTGATTTAAAAACTGTGTAGGTCTAATGTAGGCTGGAAGGCTATTCAAAAGGCCAGCAACCGCTCTATCCCCTCTATGCTTTAACCTTTATCTGGGGACAGAGAGAAGTCTTTGATCACCAGACCTGAAATTTAGTGTAGGATTATATAGATACACTTTATCTATATAATCCTACACTAAATTTCACATGATCATTCAGGTTTTAAGAAAATACCTTGATTCTTAATACAGGAAGAAGTAAAAGGAGCAAGATAGTCTATAACCTCAGTTTTTGGTTCATTCAGAATTAAAACAATTTAGGAGAACAACATTTTCACTTTATCGAGGCAAGCGAAAAGATTCCAGAGCAGCTTGTTTATGTTGTTTCAGAGGTAGATACATTTGGGTGTCATCTGCATGGCAGAGAAATGATTGATGCTTTCTGAAAATAGAGCCCAGAGGAAGTAAATACAAGGAAAAAAGAATGGGCGCAAAAATAGAACCCTGCGGTACTCCACAGGAGAGTTTAGCATACAATGAGGTACAATAACCATTTTATATTTTGTGGTGATGTTCATGTGCATTCAGCGTGCAAATACAATCTTTCCAACATGACTCAAACACACCATTATTACTAGCTAATACATATTCCATATTCAGATTAAATTGGATAAATGACATTGAACACAATAGTATTTGGACAATTCATTACTTGGTTATTTTATTAATATTATTTAATCATTTTCTTTTATTAAATAATGCAAATTATATTTTTATTATTATTATTTGTATTATTTAACTTTACTGTGTTTGCAATGATTGCTTTGTCCTGCTTTCGTTTCCTTTTAGAACTACTTTCACTGAAAAACTGATAAAATAATGTCAATGTTGTGTCATGTGAGTACAAATGCAAGACAGCTAATAGATAGGCTAGAAAACAACTTTGTCCCTACTGGATTTACATCCTTGTTTAGCGTGAAGTATTAAGTGTTTCTCACAACCAAGGTTCGCCTTAAACAAACAATATTATTTTTTACTATAAACGTTTACCTGATATAATCTTGTGCTAATAATGGGTTCCACCTTCTCATCACAAATTACATTCTTCCAAAGAAGAGGAAATTTCACTATAAAAGATCTAGCATTAACATATTGTTCTCATTAGCTCTTATTGATGGTCATGGTCTCCATGGGGGCTGTGATGATGTCTCAGATGTGGATGCTGAGATGGGTCGTCCTACTGATGGGGATCCAGCTCACACAGACAGGTTAGATGACAATAATCAGTTTATTTTTTTTACTTTACAATATGATTGCACTATATTTTTCAATAATACTGTAAATGTGTGTCTCTGTCTTTTTATGTTTATAGCCGTAATGGACAGTACAGTGACAGGTAAATATTTATTAAAATGTTTGCTAAGTTTAAATAGCGATACATTCGATTTCCACTTAGTGTAAATAGCATTAGATGCTATCTACACTAAGTGAAAATAACATATTTTCTTTGTGAAAAAAGTTATTTACACTACGTGCAAACAGCGATGAATGCTATTTACACTAATTGAAACTAGAATTTGTGATATGATAAAAGTGATAGTGATATGCACTAAATGCAAGTCTATTTATACTGTTACAATTGCAAAATTTACTGCTATTTATACTACTTATTGCAAATAGTGGCTATTATCTGCACCTTATTATTGTAATACATTATTAAACAGTATGCAGTAATACCTTACTGAATGTAAATATTTATTTATTTTACTTATTTACTTATTTACTTTATTTATTCTAAAATGCATGCCATCTTATTGGGACGATAAAGTCACCCCTACACTACCTGACACTTTATTTTCAGCTTTATTTGCAAATTATGTCCCTCATTAATGCTTTTCTGATGTGATTTGAAATTTAAAAAGGAAGACAGACTCGCCCCAAAAGTATAACTTATGCTTTACCATCTGCAGCACTGAAGCTGATAACTGACTAAATAATTACACGATTCAAACTGTTTAATGATGTTCCTCTTTTTGTCTTCTATATTTAGCGTTCCCTGACAAGACAAATCTGATCGTAACTACAGGTATGCAGTCCTTCAAAAAAAAAAAATTATCACTGAAACTGCCATTTCACTGCCGGATTAATGTTTAGTTCCAATCACACATTTATAAACTTTCTCTCTTGGTTTAGTTGTACCAAATCCTGACCATCAGTTCCAGATCTGCAGCACATGGGGAAATTTCCACTTCAAGACCTTTGATGGTCATTTCTTTCAAATGCCAGACACATGCAACTATATTATGGCTTGTTTGTGCAACAAAGCGGACCAATCTGATTTTAACATTAAAGTTCAAGTAAAGATTGTGAATAACTCAGTCACTTTCAACACAATTACAGTGGATTTTCAGGGGACAGCCATTGTACTCACCCACAATAATATCATAATGGGCACAGAAGTGTGAGTTTCTTTTAGTTTTTCTTATAAACTTGGCATTACATCTAAATTTTTTTATAATTTCTAAAAACTATTAGTGTTATTTCTAAAAATAAGGATTTTTTTGTTAAATATTTTGCTAAACATTATGATTTTTCTCTCTCTCTCTCTATCCCTGAAACTTGCTTTAACAGGTTGTATAATACAACACATAAGAATGGAATTACAGTCACGTTGAGTACATCAAGTGTTAAGATCTCTAACAATCATGGGGTGAATGTCTTTTGGGAGAAGGACCAATCTTTATTGGTATGCCGTTTCTCTGTTCATTTATTCGAGCACTGTATTTCTCTTTTTATATTATATATTTGGATTACACTTCATTTCTGTTGACCACTTTAGACATTAATCTTGACTAACTTTGTCAGGAGAATGTTATTAGCGAAGACAATGTCTAATGTGGACCATCAAAATGAAGTATTAGCTGTATTTGCATTACAGTTGGACAAATGGTGCCTGATCTCAAATAATCATATATTTTGTAACATGATGTTCCCTAGATTGAAATTCCAGAAAAGTACCAAAGCAAGACCTGTGGACTTTGTGGAAACTTCAATGGCAACAAGACTGATGATTCATTTGACAACGGTAAAGCTAATATTGATAAAAACAAAAAGAATTGAATAATTTGCATTTTAATATATGATATCCAAACATTTGATTTATATAGATTTGGCTGAATGGAAAGTGAACTCAATGGAATCCTGTGAGGTCGTCAAAATGTATTCTAGTGATCAGTGCCAAAACCAGGTATAATGAAACAAAATTAACATTGTTATTATTTTAAAAGGGGTCATAAAGTGTCTTTGTTTTTTTATTTTGTACAGTTCTCTGAGGCCCACTTATAATTAAGACAGTATTTCACATAAAATCTTCACAATTTAGAAGTAATAAGCCATTTTCTGTCCTCTTTTGACCCCCTCACCAGAACGTTATATTTTAATAGGTGTGGTGGATTGTAGACTTTGATGTATATGCCCGCTGCTATGATTGTCTAATAGTTTTTTTGAAAATCCTATGTCGACTTGTGCCTTCTTTGTAAACGAATATGCGGTAAAATAAAGTAAACAAAATACTAAGTTCTTATTTATTTTTCAAATTCCCAGACAAACATTTGCCAGCAGCATCTCAGAAGTCCAGGGTTTAGTGACTGTTACAGGGTGATGGACATGAGTTCATATGAAAAAACCTGTGTAGATGACCTGTGTCAGTGTTACGGCGATCATGACTGTCTTTGCAACACTCTAACAGAGATTTCACGACAGTGCGCTCATGCTGGAGGAAAACCAGGAACATGGAGGACGGAACAGCTCTGTCGTGAGTATGCTCAAAATCCCTTTCAAGGAAAGTCTGTTCAATCAGCAAACATTTGAAATGCCTTCAGGGCAGCTCAAGCAAAACTAAGTGCTGAAATTTTAAAAACTGATTGTTAAACAATTCAATAATTTATTCCAAATCAAAAACAAAATGTTAAATGAACTGCTCCTTGAATGTTAGGTTTAGGGTTAGGGTTTCTAATCCTCAATTAGTGTTTAAACAACCTTATTTTTCAGGCTAGACCAGCCAGTGCGCATGTGCAGTTATAACATGCTTGAAAACAAGCGTGTCATAAGGAATGTTGTGTGTCACTGCAGTTAAATCAGCGTCTATCATGATAATAAATGATAAATAAAGTCAAACATAATGAGTTTTAGAGAAATGCTTACTAAATGCATTTCACTGCAACTAAGCCCATTAGATTTTAGCCTACTGGATTTACTGTAAATTTAGTTGACTAAAAATGTAAAACAATTCAGATGACTAAAATATGACTAAAACTAAACAGCGTTTTAGTCAGAAGAGTATGATTAAAACAACACCATAATTTGCTATCAAAATGAACGCTGTTTGGTGTCATTGGATTTCAGTCAGAGTTTCAGCTGTTTCACTCGATCGCTGTTTACAGATACCATAGAAAAATGCCATCTAAAAGGAGTTTAATTCTAAAGTAGTGCTTAGTGTAAAACGAGTTGAAGATTAGCCAATAGACAATCAATTCATGAAATGATAAGCTGTTTCCTAAAAGATGCTTCTTACATAGTGAAACCTCTTTGATATAGACTTGGGTCTACTTTTAGTTAGCCATTACGCTTTTTTGGCTAAAGGTTGGAGGCCTTCTAGTGCCTTTGACACCACCCTCTACTCAATATTCCATATTAGTTGGAAATAAGTCACCATGCATTTATCTCTTTTTCTTTCTTTTAGTTTAAAGCAGACTGAACTGCTGCACAGCATGAGTTTGGAAGCATCCATGCTCCCATATGAGAATAGTTTCTCTGATGGGGGGAGGGTGCGTGCTCTTAAAATTGGACATGAATGATGCAACAAAATGCCAGCAGCGGTCACTTATAATTAAATAAACCACAAACAGTTTATTTTGCCGAAGTACACAACGCGTGAAACAGTGGCTGCTAAGGTGTTGGGGAGTGATAAACAGAACTGCTAGGTGAAGCAATATATAGCAATAATAGCTGTATTTTAATAGCTGTAATCGAGGACTGGAACTAGCTGTTAATATAACAGCTATAAATGATAATAAAAAAATACTGTGTGTACAATTATAAAATAATGTGTTCATATAACTTTGTGGACAAAATACTACTCTTCTGTTTTCAATGCAGATAACCTTAGATCGCTTTATGTCATCTTTATGTCATCTCTCATTAAACTGTGACAGTTGTTAAAAGAAGATCTTTGCAACATTATAAAGTGATAGAAATATGGTGCTCTGTTTAAAAGTTTTTTAAAAGTTTTTTTTTTATCAGTTTGGAAAATACATTAATTAGTCAAGAAACATCAGAGACTGAAAATTTTAAGCATTGTTCCAGACTTCCATGCTTAGGAAAAAGGTGGTTAAACAAAAGAGAGAGAGAAACATATTTGATTTTAAAAATCAGCAATGATTATATATTTTGATACTATTTCATTTGTTCTGTGGAGCAGCAAAGAAATGTCCTCTGAACCTGCAATACCTGGAGTGTGGGAGTCCATACAAGGACACCTGCTCAGCTCAAGATGCACACGACCTGAGTGAAGAATACTGTGTGAGCGGCTGTTTTTGCCCTTATGGTGAGAAAACCTGACAAACTTTTTCTGCAATAATAATTAATATCAGAACAGTTTATTTTATTATGTTCACAACAAAAATTGTTCACCGTTTTTTGTAAAGGCACTGTGAAAGACGACATTGGTCAAAGGGGCTGTATTCCTGTGAACGAGTGCTTTTGTGTGCATAATGGCACAGTATATCAATCAGGAGAGTCTTACCAACAAACTTGCAAAAAATGGTAATGTTTTCCACATTTAAATATTTTAAAGAAAATTTTAATACCACTTATATATTTCGCCATGCTAACCATGCTGCCGTACTTTGTCAGTAAATGCACCGCTGGACGCTGGACTTGTACATACCTGGAATGTCCCGGAATCTGCTCGATTGTTGGTGGGTCTCACGTCACCACTTATGATGGAAAGACTTTCACCTTCAGCGGCAACTGTGACTACATCCTCACTAAGGTCTGTCAGTACAGTAGATGATCCCCACAATTAGAAATGTGGGGACATTATAACAGTTTCCATACCCCTGAATATAATATGAACTATGTTTTTTTTTTTTATTCCAGCACTCTAAAGACAGTGACATTGCAGTTGTGGGAAATCTGGCACAGTGTGATTGGGCCCGAGCAGACACCTGTCTAAATTCAGTTACCCTTGTCATCACAGGGACCACTGTACGTATTGGGTTTAATTTTCCTACTGATCCATGTGTTCATTCAAATAACCAAAATATATATTGTTTCTAGGAGCACCAGCAAATGTGTTCAAAATGGTACACATGCTTTCAATGTAGTGCACAATACCTATGGCATACTCCACTACCATTGTACATTTACACTAAAAAATTTAGCAAAATCTTTTAAGATGCAAGTACAAAACATATTTTGTGTTTTTTCTTTTTTTTGCAGATTAGTTTTTCCTCCAATGGTGTTGTGACACTAAATAAATACAGACTATATACGCTTCCTTTGACCACAGGTGAGCTGACAAAAACTGGGGTCGCTCTATAATAAGCATATTAAACATAACATTTTTAAAAATAATTAAAATAAACAAATTAAAAATAGTTAAAATAAAAATAATTAAAAATATTAGAATTAACAAAAAGGCACAGGCACAGATGTTCTGTTTTACTCACCCATGTAAAGGTCCTGTGAGGATCTTCCAGCCCACTTCCTCTTTCATCATTGCTGATATGAAGAGTCTCCGTCTAGAGATCCAGTTGGCTCCAGTCATGCAGTTGTATATTGTAGCCAGCACTGAAAATAAAGGGAAGATGAGTGGTGAGTTTTCAAAAATAACTGAATCACTTTCTCTTATGGAGTGTCTCTTGTATTACAAAACATGCACGTCAAACAAAGGGCTCAGTGGTATAAGGCATAAAGCACATGGTGAAATCTTTTGACATGATCGACACAAGTTCGACACCACCTTTTGCCAAAATCATTCTTTTCCCATCCCGCATCAGATCAGAGAGATATTCTTTTTTAGTAAAATCAAAGGAAATATATATATATATATATATATATATCACATCACAGGTATTTAATAATAAAGTGTTTATTGGGTAGGTTCAGAAGTAGGTGTAGGGAAGGCTTCATTGTCTCAAGTCGACATCTATTTAATTAATTTAATTTAATTACTGTATAAGAAGAAATATGATAATTTCAACCCTGGAATGTTGTTGGAGGCTATAACAAGCTTTTGTGACTTTATAAAAATAATTTAAATTTTATGTTGTAAATCTAGGTATATGGTAATCTAGGTTACCATATATGTAATATATATGGTATATTATATGTTATATATATATATATATATATATAAATATATAAACTGGGTTAAAAGTAATAATGAATAAAATCTATTAAGTTAAACCTTATATTTCACTATTTATGGCTTGATCATTTCAATAAATCTCCCATTGAATCACTGCATAATGTTATACAAACCTGTGTCAACATTACTTACTATTGTCCTACATTTTAATGCATTATTTGTATATACATTAAAAAATCCTGTATCGGGCGTATGTCTAAATATAGACATACAGGCAGTTACCTGAATAGGGCGTATGATCAAATATGATCACACCATTTATCATGTTACAGCGTTCACTAAATTGCAAACAACACCAATCTCAACACTAACACAACTATTCAACCATATAATGCATGAGTTTCGTTAACTTAGCATTGTTCGTTTTGATGCTATTTATATATTTGTGAGAGTAGGTATGAGTGTAAACGCATATTTTTTAAACTCCGGAAGTACGCTGATGTTTGAAACGCCCCCGGCAACTCCTGATTGGTCAAATGTCATGGTGTTGCCATCTGTGACGTAGACTGATTCCTGCTGATTGGCTGGAAGAAATCCATGCGCCTACACAAGCTCACGAAAGGGCACGAGACTGTTCTAATGAATGATCGATTAAGTTATCAAATATAGTTCCGATTAAGGTGTTAAACTCAATCATCAATGCATGCTGTTTTAAAATGTACTACAATAATTAGATGCAAATATATATATATATATATATATATATGTAAGTCACGGGTGTTGTAACAGGCATAGACGTAGCAATAAGGTAAATCATAAACTTTACTTGAATTCAGTAGATAAACAAAGAACTACACACATCCATATAACCGCAACAATCGACAACAAAGGCTGGAACTCAGGCATATAAATACACAGACACTGACAAGACATGGCTGGACACTAATTAACTCAATGAACTAAAACTAGGACAGGAACTTAGGACCAAATAAGGGCATACAGGAAATGGACTAAACCAAAAACACAGAACACTAGACATGGCACATAGACGTTACTATATATATATATATATATATATACACAGGTCCTTTTAAAAAAATTTGCATATTGTGATAAAGTTCATTATTTTCTGTAATGTACTGATAAACATTAGACTT
>JAUMHI010000074.1:3919314-3941188 GCA_032359435.1 Enteromius unitaeniatus
CTGTCTGTCTCTTGTCAGGTTGGAGAAGTCCACAGTTACAAATGTGAAAATGTTACCTGTCGTGAAATTGATGGCTCTCTTGTGACTGAGAAGAGCTCTGAGAATTGCCCTTACAAAAGTTCACTTGACTGTAAACCTGTAAGTACAATCCTTAGCTTAAACTTTTGGATTCACAAAAGCCTTCTTAAGAAAAAAGATATGCGTTTTTTTTTTACATTAAGAAATTATTTGCAATGATTTTTAACAACATTCTATTTAAGAATTTGAATTTGAGAATTCTTCTTAAAGGTCCCACATTGTAGACTTTTATTTTAGGTGTCAATGTCCTTAAGAATATTTATTTGCAGTATAAGTAACAAAAACCTTCTCAATATCTTTTTGCATCTCCCCTTTTAGGAGCTCTATCAAAAACAGGTTGATTTTGGCCTGTCTAATTACTATTCATGAACCTCTCTTCTGATTGGCCTGTTTTTCTCATTCATAAAACGAACAAAAGAATGTGTCAAAAGATTGCTCACTTTTTAGAAATGGTTCAGTAAAGTATTGTCTTTTTTTGTTATAGGCACATTCTAAAGTTTGATTGCATCTCACCACTTTGTCGTTTATGAAATAATTAGATGTGATCCACCTCATAGTAACAATCATGTAAAATCGTTCATTCTTGGTGTGAGCTACAGGTCAGACGATCTGGTTTAGTCTGTTAAAGGTAACCTTTTCGACTAAAAGGTGTTGTTGTTGCTCAGTAATGTGGGTGGTGCTCAGGTATGTCTGAAGGTGGTGACTGAGTAGATCGGACACAGCGGCTTGTGAAAAATCGCAGCTACTTTATGCAGGCTGTGTGCAGTTTACTGTAGATCAACCGATTTGAAACTCATATGGTAGTTACAAAGCCCTTAGACCTCTCTTATCATGAAAAAAGCCAGGCATTTTCAGATTTGACAATATGGGACCTTTAAGGTTTGACTTGAGAACTGTCTTAAGAAAAAAGTCAAAATATTGCAAAATATTCCTAATTTTATTCTTAAATGATAAATAAGAAGACAATATGAGTTAAGAGGACTTTATGTTTTGTGAATCTGGCCCTGGTTCATTTTAATAAGTCTGTCAAAAGGAGTGAATTTTTAACACTACAAACTTTTCACCTCTCAAGTGCTATGAATATGTGGAAAAAAAAGAAGAAGAGTGCTGTGGAACATGTAAACAATCATGCTGCATTTACGATGCACCAGACAACACCAGACATACTCTCCAGGTACATGGCCATAGTTTCTCAATGCTTTCTGCATTCTTTCAGTTATCAGATATGTATCTGTTGAAACAAGTGCTGTTCTTCAATGTTCTTATAGCCTCTCTGCCTTTCTGTTTAGGTTCAAGAGGCATACAAGTTTAAATGTACGACCGGTACCTGCAGTGAAGTTGATGGCTCGCTTACGATTGTGCAGAGCATTAAAACTTGCCCTTCCTTTAATCCAACTGACTGTGTGCCTGTAAGTTTGTGTATTGCTGTTGCTGCCAATAAGTTTGGATGTGCAACTTGTATGGCAGGTTTTCTTATTTTCTCTAGATTAAGGTCAATGCACTAAAATCATTAACACAAGCCAAAAAAAACACACACTCCTAATTACGCCAAACAAAAGTTAAAGTTGGGGTTGTTTATTATATTAAAAATTCTGCCATCATTTATTTACTCTAATGTTATTTCAAACAGTGAATGTATATATACACATATACTGTATATGCGTAGTTGACTTGCATGCTTTTTCCCAAGTCCCTAAAATTTTAATGATAGCCATGGCCAACATTCACTTTCATTAAACAAAAAAAGCCAGTTTGGAAAGTAATCTACTATAAATAAAATGTCTGTATTACAAGAAAGTAATACAGGGTAAGTAGCTGATGGCGTGAATATTCTTTTAATTCTCTAGAAGGCCATGTTAACTGTTTGAACTTAAGATTCAAAGATTGTGTTTTTTTTCCTCGATAAAATAAAATATGTACTTTTTAGTACTAACCGGATTCCAAAAAAGTTGGGACACTATATAAATCGTGAATAAAAACTGAATGCAATGATGTGGAGGTGCCAACTTCTAATATTTTATTCAGAATAGAACATACATAACGGAACAAAAGTTTAAACTGAGAAAATTTATAATTTTAAGGGAAAAATATGTTTTCTTTGCAATTTTTCACTGGGTAACACATTTCTGATATTGCTCCACTATCTTTCTGCTCAACATTGTGGGAATTGGCGATCCTCTACCCATCTTGGCTTCTGAGAGACACTGCCACTCTGAGAAGCTCTTTTTATACCCAATCATGTTGCCAATTGACCTAATCAGTGTTAATTGGTCTTCCAGCTCTTCGTTATGCTCAAATTAACTTTTTCCAGCCTCTTATTGCTACTTGTCCCAACTTTTTTGGGATTTGTTGACACCATGAAATTTAGAATCAACATATTTTTCCTTTAAAATGATAATAAAATATTGACATTTGCCATCTCTACATCATTGCATTCAGTTTTTATTCACAATTTGTTTAGTGTCCCAACTATTTTGGAATCCGGTTTGTATAAAAATATATGATATGTTTTGGAAAAGTGGATGTTTTAAAAGTTTTGACCAGACTTTTAGGAGTGTGTAAATAATGTTTTCTATTACCATCTTTACAGGGAACATTTACATTTGACCATGATGGATGTTGCGAGATCTGTAAGATATTTTCTTCACACTGAATATCCTCACACAAATTATTTGTTTTAAAGGCTTTGTCGGCCTAATTTGATCATTTAACAGATGTTAAACAATGAAATATAACATGTTAGACACTATGTAAAATACAGTATTGTTCATTAGAGTCTCAGACTAGCATATGTCTATTATCTCTCAGGTGAAATCAGTCCCTGTATTCCCTACAAGAACATCACCCATCTAGATCTGAACGAATGCACTTCCATCACGGATGCAGAAGTTAAATCCTGCACTGGCCAATGTGACTGTGTAAATCGATGTGAGTAACTACGACATAATTCATTAAATATTTTGTAAGACTTCCTTTCTGAAGACTCAGCAATAAATATATCACTATTATAAGATTTAAACTCTGAAAATGAGCTAAATGTGAATAAAAACATCTATAGTATGCCAAAATGAATAACGCTAGTAGTATCTTGGGCCCAAATGTTGACTTGCAGTTGATTATTGATCAAATTATATTTTCCATAAATTAATTATCTATGTGTTTGTACACTAGAAATCTGGTAATATTTAATATGGTAATTGTGTATGTATATGAAATATCAATATGTCACTGCTAATTAAATTCAATTTATAATTTTTTTCTGTTATGATTTGAATATCAATTTAACAGACTTAAGTTTTTTGTTTTGTAAGTCTTCAGCTTTTGGAAAATTTACAACATTCATTTGTGGTAGCTAACCTTAGTGGATACTGTATATTAGAATAAACTAATATAAGCATATAAGCTGTACCATAATATACTTTTTTTTCTTGGAAACCTGTGCAGGTGTTCGATGTCCATAAACGATCTGATGTACAGCTGTTCCTGCTGCCAGGAGGAGAAATTTATCCTTTGCTTGGTGACGCTGAGGTGCAGCAACAGCAGTAATATCTTTCATAACTACAAATACACAGAGAGCTGCTCATGCACTCCAATTAAGTTTAATGGTAATAAGAATAAATAAGAATATATTCTAGTTGACTGCTGATTTGATCATGACTCAATACAATTGGCAAAATATGTATCACTTTTTCTGTGTGGTTTGATTTATGGGTATGGTTAACTCTTGTCTGTTTTGTTATATCGCAAAGGGTTATGTCTTATCTTATATATGTCTTATGTTATATCTTTTTTTAGGCTATTTGTTACACTCTTTGGTAATGCATGAGATAATTATTTCTTTCCAATTAATCAAATTAAAACCATAATAAAGCATAATAAACAGCATCAATTAAGGTCTCCTGGATTTTATTCTAGAGAAGTGCACTGAAATAAACCCGAGCACCAACACTTCAAAACCAACTGTCAAATAATGATGTAACGTTCAAAGTTCAGTGTGTACTGTATAATCATATCCTCTGCAGTACCTACATCTCACCATAAGAGGTCTTTGTCCTCCATCTACTGAAAGTGACTTTAACCAAACACTAATACAAGGCTCCTGAAGAGCCAATGTCCTGCAGAGTTTAGATCCAACCTTGATTTAACCTCACCTGCCTGTAGCTCTAGCAATCCTGAAGACCTTGATTAACTTGTTTAGGTGGGTTTGATTAGAGTTGGAGCTGAACTACAGGACATCAGCACTCCAGGACTGACGTTGCCTACCCCTGCACTATTAGAAGAAAGGGACTCACGCACCTGTCAAACAGCATTTTTGTAATGGTTTTACTGATTTCTCCCCAATACTAGTACTTAATTTACCTTATTACTGAGTACTTATCTCTGATTCAGATGTTTGAGAATAATAATTACAATGGTTGTGCAGGACTAGGCTACATCATGGACTGTGACTGTAGCAGCTACAGTATTATTTACAGTCAAGACAACTTGAAAGGATTACCAGGACTTCTGGAAGAACCAGTGGAGTGTAATATTCAGTTCCTGTTAAAAACTGTTACCGTAGCTGTTTAAGTTTAAGTTTAAGTTTACCTGAATTACATTTTTTTGTTGGTTTATGGCTAGCATAATATATTTAGTTTTACTTTACTTTTTTTTTTTTAGTTAATTCAGATTTTTTAACTTATTCCTTGGAATTACTGTTGACCTGTCTTGAACTCATTATGATCAAGGAGGAAAAGTAGTGCAGTCTTCACTGTACATACTCAACATTCATGTCAAATGAGGCAATGTCAATAGAAACTTGACGCAGTACAACCAATGTTGGTTTATCTAATCAATTTATATTTGTTCTCTCCCTTTGCCAACAATGTTGCCCGGTTTCATAAAGGCATTTTCTGAAGAACAGCTGTTTCTTAGACTGTCAACACTCAGGTTTGTCACAAAAAGGTGGAGCTTTTTGGATCGCATCTCACTTTGCATGCACATCAAAAACCTGATATTTGCCTTTGGAGGAACTTTTGCTCTAATGAAGGAAGTTGTTTGAGGGCTTGGGTAGGTCCCAATATCACAAAATTATTATATTTGCTGTCTACTGAATGATTTACAAAGGAGGGCCTGAACCTACTTATCTAAAGGCCTGTCAGCCTTCTGATTATTCACTACTGAAAGTAAGTAATGAAGGACCCTGTCAATCAACTTTTTTTTTTAAAGGCACAATATGTAAGATTTTTGTAATTAAATATCCATAATCTACTTGCACAGTGTATTTAACATAGCTGTGTAGGCTACGTACGTTATCTCAAAAGTGCTCTAGTATCTGTAAATTTAAAGAAATTCCAGATTTAAATAAAATGAAAATAAATGAACCGTGCCTGTTCACCTATCAATGACGCAATATCTGCGCTATCTTCATCAATTTTATGGCAACACCCATGAACAAAAGCTGAAGAGGTAATTATTTATTGTGCAAATGCATTTTAGGTATCGTGGATCACTATTACACTTTGCAAAATCCCAAGAAATGTAGACGTACACCAACTGAGGCAAAAAGGTATTGGAACAAACAATGAAATAAAAGTATAATAAACATCGTCTTGGCATTTCTGAAATGGAGAGAACTTTGTGTAAACTTCGGACTGGTCAGAGACTCCCCTCATGCGTGTTATCATATAAATAAAAGGCTAATACTGAATCAAATTTCATGGTCTTTGCAGACAAAATGACATAAAATGCTGTTGTTAAGTGTACATGTATTAAAAAAGGAATACATTACAGCCTCTTTGGAGTAACATGAAGCTGCAGGCCCGGAGGCCCACCTGCCCGCTCAGACCTGTCACTTTTTTTTCAGACAGTGCCACCTGCTGTTTGGATGAACATTTGTTTAGTACGAATAAATAGATTAAAGGATAATTTCGTGATATTGTCACAACCTGCTGTGTAATGTAATAATTTCCAACATTATAAAATTTTGGCAAGTAGCAACATCGGACACGTTAGTAATGTTATTCATTTAATTATAGCAATTACTGAAAATTACCAGTTTTTTTGCCATACATCAATGTGACATCTAATTATACCAAAAAACAAATATCCTATTTTAGTATTTAATTATAGTTTAGATTAGAGTTAGACAAAGTTTTAGAGTTAGAGTTTTATGTTATTTGATAAGTAATATACTAACCTAATTTTTTGTTTTAAATAGGAAACTCTTAGTATCAATATGTCAACGCAATATTTTTTATTTTATTTTATCATCATAATTAAAATATATATTGGGTAAAACAATAGCATTATTGCATATATGTAGGGGTGTGTTCGGACAATGTAAACAGTCAAAACAGTTTTGTTTAAATGATATTATTTACACATTTATGAGCACGTAACCCAACCCCTGCCCCTAAACCTGCCATCTGTCAATAAAACACAAGACATAGCAGGCAGAAACAACCACGTCATCATTTATTGAAAGTTATTAATATTCCAAGTCTTTTGAGGTAAAACGATTGATTTGAGAGAGGAATAGATGCGGTCGCTGTCTCTGTCTTCCGTGTAATTCCTGCGCTGCTTTCAAAAGATGCAGCTTCAAGAATCCTTACGTCAACGTTGGTTGTGAAATTTCATTGGCTCTTGTGTGTGCTGTGATCGATTGCGTCATGCTACCGGACAAGAGTATGTTTTCTGAATGAGATAACAGAGCGGGATCATTTTTAGTGATTAAAACCTTGTGTTTTACTCTCTTCTTCGTAAAAAGACTTTGTATGGCTTCAGAAGACTTGGAATGTGACACGACTTGTTTGTAATTTATTTACACTGCTTGTTTATTATTAGTTTGAGCAATAAATACCTGTACAGTAATTGCATTTGCCTGTGTGTGTTTATATTGTTGGGTGGGTATTTTATTGTATTTTGCAGTATATTTATTGGTGGTTTAGGGTAGGGGTGGGGTTTGGTGCTCTAATAAAAGTAAAAAATTATATAATAAATGTAAATATGCATGCCAACCATTACATTAAGCAAAACAACTGAAAGCAATGGGGGGACCCTTCACATCAAAAAGTGACTAAAAAGGGGTACCTTGCGCTTCAAAAAGTGACGCAAAAGGGTCTTGTGCGTCAAAATGTGACGAATTGGAGTGAGACTGTGTTGCAACAGTCATCGAACTTCACCACTGTTATTGATTCGAAAATGTGTCCTCTAGTGCCGAAAAATTACATATTGTACCTTTAAAATTAAATGTATTAAAACATTCTTTAAATACTTTAATATATTAATTATATCAGTGTTCCTCAATTAAGCATGTTGAGTTATACAGATATGTGAATCCATTCAGCTAGCAAACTGAAATGCATATTTTTAATTATTTTATGTTTATAAAATGTAGGCCTGATACTGTATGATTTACTATACAATCTCCTTATATTTCCCTATGCCTTGTTTAAAATATATTTATATAAAATATAGCCTACTGAAAATAGAACTTAGAGAATAGTTTGTTATATTGCAATATGAGATATTTTGCAACATTTCCTTCTTAACAATTTTTTTTCACAACAGCAATGCCAGTAATTAAATAGCCTGAAAACAACAAAAAGGTAAAGGTTTTTATTTTGTAATAAAACAAATAAATAACTAAAAATTAGTATGAGCAGGTTAGACATGCTACTTGAAATTCTCAAAATAAGTAAGCTTATTTTCTTAAGTTTTAAGGTTATTATTATTATTATTATTATTATTATCATTAGGCTATTTTTACTGAAACTAAACAACAATCAGAAAGGTATTTTATTTATTTATTTATTTATTTATTTATTTCATTTTAAATATTGTAGAACTTTTTGATGACATGCTTCATGTCCGGAACTAATCTTTTTTTTTTCTTTTTCTTCGAAAGGACCACAGGGTAAGCCATGCTTGAAAAAATATCTGAAGAAACAGCCATAAATGGTTATGCATGACATCACATTTCACACAAGTCTAAAATTGCTAGCAAGAAAAGAATCAGGATATGAACACTGGCAGATGGTGAATGGTAAGTTTGTTTTAACTTAAAGCACAGGTGGTATTCAGGCGCTTGAGACACACCTGTGTACCTGCAAAGATGCTGAGCGTCAACCTATCTGCATCACAGACAGGATGTTCAAACCTCACACGCAATTTCTCTGTCAACATGTGGTCACTTGCTGCAAGCTTGATGGAAAATGTGATTCATTTGACACATTTTTTGATCATATTGATGTCTCTTACTAGGGACACTTATAGTTATTTACACAAGACCATTAATAATAATCTTGTTCTCCATATCAGCTGGTTTATTAATCATGTATTGTATATTTATTTTGCAGGTATTAGCAGTGAATGCTATTTTTACTAATCCTCATCACACATAAGTTGTAAATTATTCACACCCTGCTGTAAATATAATATTCATTACATACATTTTATTAAACGTTTCATCAAACATTGTTTAGAGAGGCAGAGGAGCGGCTGGCCTCACACACACAAACACACACACACACACACACACACAAGCACACACATGCCATCATTGGACACATACACAGAAAGCTGGCAGACCCTCCCTGCAGGGTGGGGAGTGAAAGGTGAATGAGAAATGATATAAAAGCGGGCATGAAAAGAAATTCAACACTTCTGGAGTTCTACCTGTAGACCTGTCCCATCTCCCATCATGGAGTGGAGAACATCTACAGTCTGCATACTGCTTCTGGCGCTTACCAGCTTTCAGGTTGATTCCAAGATGGGTAAGACTTAACTTTCAGTCAAAAAATTGCTACTTGAAAAGGTTCTTGAGGGGTCTATTATTTTATTTTATTTTTTAAAAGTTTATGTTGTTTTTGATTGTTATCTACATGTACAAACTACTACTACATATACTGTAAAACATTACTTTGGTGTAAAGCCACTTTGCAATGATATGTATCATGAACAGCGCTATACAAATAAAATTGAATTTAATCATAGTATTTATCTAAACCCTGACTGTATGATTATATATATATATTATTTTAAATTTAACAATTTAATCACATCTGTCTAATTCCTTTTCTTTTTAATATAATAATTTTTTACAACTAAATAACAACCAGAAATTACTAGAGTGTAACAATTCAGAGTAAGAAACATTTTTGTTTGATTTATTAGTTGAATTAATAAGGGTTTTTTATTCTTTATTTTTTTTACTATTATTATTAAATATAAAATGTAAGTGTAGACATAAGTTATTAAGGTAATAAAAAAAAATATTCACATTTTTTAATCAATATGTTTCTTGAGAATTTTATATTTTTTTCCCAATTAAATAACAAGCAGAAATGACTTAAATTGCCACAATTTGGTGTCAACTCAATAGGACATCTTTTTAATTATTATCACCTTCCTTTTATATGTTTATTTTTTGCATTATTACTTGCATTAGAATTTGGGCATTTACATCCTTTATTAAGTATAAAACATCATTTTAAATTTTATTTTATTTTTTAAAATCATTATGTTTCTTTAGGATTGCAACCTTGACCGTGGCAATTCTGATGCAAAGATGAAGATGATTTATCTTGTCAGATAGCTTGATGTGGTTTAAAAGAGCACTGGTATCAGCATCTGGAAAGAAAGTAAAAACAGGAACCAACCAGCTCATAGTTTCATCACCTGCACCTGATACTATCAGTGCCATTGATGACTTGCCTTAGATGTTACTAAATATTTTCTGTTGTGACAAAAAGTGACAAAGTTCATTTACTTCCCTCTGTGATGACTTGAAGTTCAACTTTCAGTAAATTTACAGGTTGACAAATGTAAAAGTGACCAAATGCAGGACTTATTTGAGAATGCCTGAATTTTAATCAAGTTTGGAAGGGAACATATTTTTACAAATATTTAAGGACATGTAATTCAAAATTAAATGTGTTTTTATAACTGCTATAAGCATAGATTCAACATTTGAAAAGCCACCTGAAGAATTTAGCATTTAATTTATATTTAATAAATTGTATTTTACTTCAGGGGCAGTGGTTGAAAAACAAAAATTCCCAAAATGCTTTAAATTCTCTTAGAATCAAAAGTCAAACCTTTCCTGTTTCTTTGTTTTGTCCCATTTTGTTGCAGTCTATCCCAGCAACCATGTCAACAACGTCTGTAGCATGTGGGGAAACTTCCACTTCAAGACGTTCGATGGAGACGTGTATCAGTTCCCAGGCACATGCGAGTATAACCTGGTGTCTGACTGCCAAAGCCTCATTCGCCAGTTCTCGGTTCACGTGAAGAGAACAGAACACAGCACTGGCCCAAAGATCAGCAGAATCGCTGTTACTATCAATGACATTGGCATTGAGTTCACAGAGAAACAGGTCGCAGTCAATGGAGAAAAGTAAGATCCTGGGGAACCAGCTGTAAAAAGCTTTCAAATGTATTCTAGTTGGTCACTCTTTGATTTGAATCTGTTCTCTTGTTCAGAGTAACGCTGCCCATGCATGTCTCAGGAATCCTTGTGGAAGAGAACGCAATTTACATCAGACTCTATTCCAAAATGGGCATCACTGTCATGTGGAACAAAGAGGATGCCGTTATGGTGAGTTTATAGGCTAGAGCGGCTCATCATGAGCTCTTGTGTAAGTTCCTCTTTAACCAGGGCTGCCAACTTTCAAGAGCCCAAAGATGTGAGTCTTGTCTCTCTTATGCCACATGACTTTTTCCAAAAAAACAACCGTTTGTGTTTGTCCTCTGCACAACATCGTGTTAAATTTCTCTGTCATTGGTTGACCAGTGGATTTAATGGCTCGCCATATGTATTAGATTTCTCTAATACATAAAATAAGTAATTTAGCATAGCCGTCTTCTGAGATCTTAACCCAAGGTACTGTGTGTGTGACTAGATCTTATACCCGGACATCAAAGGGCAATCAAACAAAAGACAGATTCTATCAGGACCTCCTCACAGTAGGCATTGTTTCGTTGTATGGACATTTGAATACTGAGGTGCAGTACAATGTAACAACATCAGATGTTGATTCCATCTAGGGAATACACATAATCTTTCAATCGGAAGTTTCTTTTTTTATGCAGTTGTAGCTTTGAACAAAGTAGCCAATCATATGCATACCTGTTGATTCTCAAACACCTCTGATTGGCCATTCCATTCAAAAATGAGTCAGAATTCACTCACAGCTAAATGCTGGATTTTGTACTGCATGCTCGCAAATGCTCTCACAGTAACATGATATAAATGGTTCTTATTATAAAAGAACTTTGTGAGATTGCAGTGAACAGAAGAAATACAAGCAACCCCTTTTATACACTCTGAGAAAAAAAAGGTACAAATGCTGTCACTGGGGTGGTACCTTTTTAAAAAGTTCAGGTTTGTACCATTTTGGTACCTTCTTAAGTACATTTTTCATCTCAGTTTTTATTACTCATTCAAAATGAGACAAATCTGCTATTTTTTTAATCTCCAATCTGTTATTCATTAGTTTAATTATTTTTGTGTGCTTCCGTAGCTAGCAGGAGACACTAAACCGGTTTTAAATTTCAGTTGTGGTGATGGGGTACGTTGTAACACTGCATTCACACTATTTATTTTAATGCATTTTAAAGAGAAATGTCAAGAAACAGGCGAATAAAGACTGACAATGTCAATGTCAATGTTTAATGTTAAGAAATTATTATTTCAAGACATGTAAAGCATTTTGGCTTGTTTATGTTGCCGTCCCAAGCATGGTTGCAATGTGTTCATTGTTAAACTTCAAAATCAGATTATTTGTAATTCTTAAAAAATTATTATTTTATTTGAAATAAATAATTGATTTATTTTATTGACAAAAGTTTGTCCGGCATATATTGTTTATGAGATCAGATAAAAAATGTTAAGCTGTCATATTATCATATTACAACGAATCTGTGTAATAGAATCTCAAATGCATTTTGTACTAGAAAATAACCTAAGGTTTAATCTGTTTTCTTCTCTGATGATTGGGCAAGTGCTCAAACAGGCGGGTCTTTATAGCAAATGGCCACATTTAAACAACAAAATACACGATTACAGACAGAGTACTTTTAAAACATCACTGGAGGTGGCTGTGATGTTATATTTGACGTTTGTAGTCTTTTTGAGGAATTGAAGGAGCAGAATTAATTCATTGCTCAACGTTTCAAGGAAGTGAACAGACAGTAGCATATTGTGCAAGAAGCATCAACCTGTGAAGCAAAATGCTATATAAGGCTATTGTCTGTTACACACTCAAGTGTATTTTCATCCTTATGAACATAGTTGGTACTGGCCTTTTTACCAAGAATAAACACAAATTCCATTGTTTTGCTTGCACTAATCACATAACATTACTACATGATAAAAAGTCCAAATGGTTCTTTGTTAGGTGGAACTAGACCCCAAATATTCCAATCGGACTTGTGGACTTTGTGGTGATTTCAATGGGGTTCCAGTTTATAGTGAGTTCATTGATTCTGGTAAGTCACTTTTACAGCCTGATTTCTTCTTTTTCTGTATAGTGCTTATTTGATCAGTTATGACCAGCATTAATGATTATTCCTCATGGATTTCTAATATGATGAATCTCCAAGAGCTTTAAGAATATCCCAGATCAAGTGTCGGTCTTATTACAGGACGGAGGGTTGGCTATGCTGAGTTTGGCAATAACCACAGAGTTCCCAACCCAACACATAGCTGCGAAGATCCTTATGAAAACGACGATGAGCAAAATGTGCTGGACAAGTGTGAAAAATTTGTAAGTTACAGAAGAAAGTTGATCTGTCTGTTAGTAAGAACAGCTACTATTTTACTATTACTTAATATGGACCTTCAAGATATTCCATATCCTTTCCACAACAGCGGGCAGATTGTGCAGACCTTTTGCAGGATGAAAAGTGGTCTTCTTGTAGCTGGGTTTTGAATGTAGAGCCATATATCAAGGCCTGTACGAATGATATTTGCTCGAGCCAACCTGAAGATGATGACACCAGCATCTTTGCGCTCTGTGCCACTTTGTCAGAATATTCACGTCAGTGCTCTCACGCTGGGGGAAATCCACCATCCTGGAGAACAGCAAACTTCTGTGGTAAGAAGTACTTTAATAATTGTGGTTGAAATGATAGGATGTTATTATTGCTTAATAATAGCAGTTGTAAAGACCCTGTGCGTCTTGTATTCTTATACAGCCATCAAGTGCCCCTACAATATGGTACATTCTGAAAGCGGCTCCCCCTGCATGGATACATGCTCACACAAAGACACAAACACACTGTGTGAGGAACACAACATCGACGGCTGCTTCTGCCCACCAGGTCAGTACCACTATTTGTACAACATAAACAAAGGTTTATGAATCTACTTTTGCAAAAACCTGAAATGAGTAAGCAGCACAACTGTATTTGGCAATATTAATAACATTTCTGAAGGATCATGTGACACTAAAGACTGGAGTACCAACTGCAGAAAATTCTAATCTAGGCCTAAATTATGTTTTAAAGAAATACTGTAATGTTTGTAACCACATTAAGTTGATATTGTTGCATTGTATCTTCTTTATAGGAACTGTGTTTGATGACATCTCAAACACGGGCTGCATCCAAGTAGAAAAGTGTCAGTGTAAGCATGACCGCGTCTACAACACAGGAGAGATCCTACGCAAGGATGAGGAAGAATGGTAAGAAAATACATTTAATTTAATATCCATATGTATGGCATATTCATTTATCCTAATGCATTTTGTGACCTTGGATTTTACTACTCATATAAAAGTAAAATATGTCGATGAATAGTAGGATGAATAGTAAAAATGGCAGTTTTATAAATATATCTAAACATCAGATTCAGAACTGTGACATGTTGGCACCTGAAGCTCATTGTTTTGTATATTGTGTAATAAGTATATGTAAGGAGGGAAGCTGGATCTGTACGAGTATTCCCGGCCCTGGCCTGTGCTCAGTAGAGGAAGGCTCTCACTTCACTACCTTTGATGGGAAAGAGTTCACTTTCCATGGAGACTGCAACTATGTGCTCTCAAAAGTAAGTGTGTTTTAACAACACCTTATTTAATTGCTAAGACATGTTGGGATTTCTTTGGTTTGCATTCATGATTTAGGAATACGTAAAATAATTAATATATGTTAACATCTGCATTTGTGTTTGCAGGACTGTGAGGAGTCCAGGTTCATCATACTGGGTCTGATTGTTCCTTGTTTTACTCATAAAACTGACACCTGTTTAAAGTCTGTAGTGGTGCTGTTTGACAACGACCTGAAAAATGTGAGTACTCTTCTCTACTTCCACAAACTTGTTGTATAGTTGACTTTGGTGAATACTGAGATGTGCATATTACAGTGCTGTTGTCAGTAAAATGTTCCAGATGTTTTCTATTGTAATTTATTTGAAGGTAATATATTCCTGTTATTGCAATGTGTGAATTTTTAATCTTCAGTGTCATGCGATCCTTCAGAAATCATTTAGTGCTGCAGAAACATGTCTTATCATCATATGTTGAAAACAGTTGTGCTGCTTTTCTGGAACAATTTTTCAAGATTCGTTGAGGAATAAAAATAGAACTGCAGACTTTACTGTTATTTTTATTCAGTGTAATATGACCTTAGTTATTTGTAAAATAGCATTTTTTTTTAAATATTGAAAAGTAGTGTAACTAGTGGAAAATAAAACTTTGATGCTGCTGTTTCTTCTTCAGCCTCTGATTATTAAAGCTGACGGGACGGTGCAACACAATGCAGAAATTTCACTTCCATACATGACAGGTGAGAAAGAAGCTTTTTATTTCTTTGCTGTGTTTTAGAGCCTACTGTATGTGCTAAAATATATATGTGAAGTGTTCTTCAAACTCTTCGGCTCTTTTTCTTTAAGCTGACTTCACGGTGTTCATGCCGTCATCGTTTCACATCATGCTTCAGACCACCTTTGGGCTGCAGGTGCAGGTACAGCTGGTGCCTCTTATGCAGGTCTACATCACCGTGGACCAAAGCTTCCAGGATAAGACTTGTGGTAAGGCCTCTAAAAAACATGGAAAAACATCTGAATTTTAAAGTAAATCCATCATGTTGATGTTGTGCAATTTGTTTGTTATGCAGGTATCTGTGGAAATTTTAACAAAGTGTTGTCAGATGACCTGAAGACCCCTCAGGGAGTGGTTGAGGGTACGCCGATTTCCTTCGTAAATGCCTGGAAGGCCCAGTCCAACTGCCCCGACCGTACTGAGAGACTGGATGACCCCTGTTCCTACAGCAGTGACAGTGGTGAGAGACTGTTTGCTTCCAAAGTCAATGTGGTGAAGTCAGACCGGTTAGTTTAGAATTCTGTGTTTGTGCTGTTTCAGCACTAGTGTGTGTTCCCTTATAAACAGGTGTCAGTATTTTTCCAATGCTGTTGCATCAGCCAGTATTTCCACATAACATAATGTGGTGTCAGTGTTTTAATACTGTATATCTGTTCATTTCTGCCTTTTGTTGTTAAGTAGGAATTTTGATTAAATTCCCATTTTTTATGATGCTTTCAGAGCACTTTGCCGAGCACTGGTGTTCCAAGATGAAGGAGAAGGAGAGCCTCTTTGCCAAATGTCACACCACGGTCAATCCAGACAGCTACTACAAAGTATGATCTGAAACCGTAGCAGGTTATATACACAGCATTTTCTTAACCATTTGCAACTAAGCAAACCAGAGTTTTATTTAATAGTATTATAGCATTTATTGTTTTAAATGAGCTATTATGGTTTACATGTTTATGCTTACTTTTTTAATCTTGGACAAATTGAATTGCATTTATCCCAGCTTCCACAACATGTAGTGACACAACGTTTATATGTTTTTCAGAGATGCAAATATTCCAGCTGTACCTGTGAGAAGAGTGAGGACTGTCTGTGTGCTGTGTTCTCCTCATACGTCCAGGCCTGTGCAGCTAAAGGAATAATCCTCCAAGGCTGGAGAGACATTGTGTGCAGTAAGATGGCTGAAAATGATTGATTTTGTAGATGGGTGGATGAGGGGAACATTTCAGTGAACAAAACACCTAAAGTCTATTTAAAAAGTTTAATGACATCTATTAGTAAAAAAAAGTTGATATTTCATATCTTTATAATATAATGCTTACCATTTTTAACACACTAAGTATATAAACTATATAGCTGACTTTATATTTTAGGAAGGGCATTCTTTACAAGTGTGATGGGTGTTTCAAAATAGTGTTTCATCTATTCTAGAAAAACACTTGTCATTTTGCTGCATGCATCTTTAAGACACAATTCTTCTCAATCTGATCCCCACAGTGAAGTATACAGAGAATTGCCCGGCCTCGCAGAACTACTCCTATGAGGTGCAGAGCTGTCAGCGCACATGTCTGTCTCTCGCATCTGAGCGCCAAAGCTGCAGCCTTGACTTTGTGCCCGTTGATGGATGCTCATGTCCAGAAGGACTCTACCAGGATGAGAATGGACTGTGTGTACCTATGGAAAAATGCCCATGTTACCACAACGGACAGAAAATTCATCCTGGAAAGTCTGTCACCATTAGGGATGAACACTGGTTAGTGAATAGTAATGTACTGTTGGTATTACTGAAGTAGTGGACAAGAATTGAAAAATATTATTTTAATATGAATTTAATATATAATTTGATCTTATTTCTCTGTCCAGTGTTTGCATGAATGGAAATCTTCAGTGTCGTTCCTGGCGAACCCGACTTTTGGGTATGAAATGTTACTTTCATCTACTGCATTAAATACATTTGGTTTTGGATTATATGGACTACCATCACTAGTCCTGGGCAATCATGGCATCTCTAAACAAGGCATTATAAGGTTATCTAGTCAAATGTGATGTTAAAATAACCAGAAAATATCACAGTTGTTATTTTTAATTTCTCAATGTCTGTTGTAGAGAGTCTTTGAATATGGTTTCTGATAAAACAAGTACAGGAATGATGCAGCATCTGCGTCTGATATATTTCACAGGATGTTCCTCTCCCAAAGTTTTCTTCAACTGCAGTACAGCAGCACCAGATGAACATGGACTGGAGTGTGCAAAGACTTGTTTGCAACAGGAGGTTGAATGTGTGAGTCTGTAGATTCTAACAATTCTTCTCTCTTTTTCTTTCCCAAAGTCTCACTTGATGTGTTATTAGTATGAATAACAGCATTTTGCTTGTACATAATGTTTTCTTTCTTTCATTCTTTCCAGTTCTCACTGGACTGTCAGTCTGGCTGCCAGTGTCCTTTTGGTCTGTTGGATGATGGCAGAGGACATTGTGTTAAACCAGACAACTGCCCATGTAAACATGATGGACAATATTATGCACCAGGAGCTGAGATATCCATAGACTGCAATACATGGTTTGTGACTTTACTATGATTAATATAGAATTGTAGTTTTTAATGATATTTTTTTTATTTATATTATTTACTTTTTTAGTTCAGTTAATGTTTTTATTTCAATAAAAATATTTTTAAATTGTTTTAATTTATTTTGACAATAATAGCCCAGTGTAAAACAACAGCCTTTACAATTGCCACATTAAAGTTATATTACCATAAAACCCCTAAATAACGAGGAAATATTTTAACGATTTGTCGTATAATACTGTAGAACTATTCAAGATTTGAGTCTTCCTCTATATTTACAGCACTTGCCGACGGGGAAAATGGAAATGCACACATTATAAGTGTCCAGGCATATGCACTATTTATGGCAGTGGACATTATTTGACTTTTGATCAGCAAAGATTCGGCTTTAGGGGAGATTGCAGTTATATTGCTGTGCAGGTATTTGCATTTTATCAGGCCTTATTTAAATAATTTACAAATAAAGCCCTTCCTTCAAGAGGCAACACAGCTTGTTCTCTTGTTTTGCAGAACAAGTGTGGAAATAAAACTGGCATATTTCATGTGATCACTGAGAATATGCCTTGTGGAACAACAGGAACCACATGTTCAAAGTCTGTCAAGATATTTTTGGGGGTAAGGCCACAGGGATAGCATGCTATGCAGTTTTAGGTTTAGCAAAATATTCAACACTATGTGACACGTTCAGAGAAAACTAAAGTGTTTTTAGCTATTCAGCATGTTCATTTCTGTGTAGTTTAAGACAATAATGATGTACAATTGTTTTTCATTATTTTAAAGGCCAATGGAGGATTTCCACCCTTTATTCTCTTCAACATATGAAATTCATTACTGTCTGTCACTTGATTCTATAGTTGTTTTACGATGTTTGCAACAGTTATTTTACTTCTCCCTCACACAGGGGACCTTGCTGGAGCTTTCTGAGGGGAATGTAAAAGTCAATGATACTGGAAGTGGTCCAGACATCAAGTACACTAACAGAATCATTGGAATGTACACTGTCATTGAGGCTGACATTGGCCTGACAGTTTTGTGGGACCGCAAAACCACCGTCCGCATCATTCTGCAACCTTGGCACATGGTGAGTTGAAGCCACAATTTTTGATTTTCAATTTGTAGTCCCTGAACTTTATTTATTTGTATCACAACTTCTATGCTTTATTGTTTTTTGACAGGGAGACGTTTGTGGTCTGTGTGGAAATTTCAATGGAAATGGAAAAGATGACTTTACCACTCAAGGAAATTTGCCGACCTCAGATATCCTGGAGTTTGTGGACAGCTGGAAAGTGTTCAGCAATTGCTTGGATGCAAAACCAGACTTCAACCCATGCCTTGCAACCCCCAATCGAGAGACATGGGCAAAAATACAATGTGGCATCATCAAGGACCCCAAGGGTCCATTCATATCCTGCCATGGCAAGGTACAATTGCAAAGATTTCTGAGTCAGTAAATGGACTGCACTATAATGTGGTATTAGAGAGTCGTACATATTTTTTTATGGATGGAAATGCTTGTTCCCACAGGTGGATCCAAGCCCATATTATGAGAACTGTGTAAAGGACTCGTGTGCATGTGACACAGGTGGAGATTGTGAGTGCTTCTGTACAGCTGTTGCAGTTTATGCTCAAGCTTGCAATGAGGCAAATGTTTGTGTGAACTGGAGAACCCCTGAGATCTGCCGTAAGTATCTTAAATTCTCAACTTAATCTGTCATCTTTACATTTTTAAGCTGAATGTGAATATTCACCTATTGTGTTTTCTCAAAAAAAGATAATAATAAATTGATTACTTGATCATTAATTGAAGTGATTCTTTCTTTTAACGATGTGCTGCAATTGTGTTTTATTTAGTTCAACTGAAATCAACTTTTTTTCTTTCAGCTGTGTACTGTGACTACTACAATAATGGAACAGAAGATTGCATATGGCATTACAATCCTTGTCTTACACCTTGCTATAAAACCTGTCTCAACCTTAATGGTACCTGCAGTAATAAAAGTGTACCCCACCTGGAAGGTGAGTTAGTGCTAGTATGCAGTTTTCAAGAGCATGCACACTCCATATTTCTGACATCCTAACCTGACTAACTTTGAGGGATTACATTTTAGAATTTTTTTGCATATTCATATGGTGTATTATGCTTTTTAAGAAGGCCTTTAAAAAGGTTTAATAATTTTTTATTGAAATTACAATATACAATTTAGTACTTTTTTATAATCAAGTCCTCAAATTTGAGGAATCATAACAGCCCTACCTATAGGCTAAGAGCAGAAATTAGCCTTATTAACGAAGTAAAGGTCCATTTGTAATATAGTTGTTAAAGGGTTAGTTCATCCAAAACTGAAAATTAGTGTTTTACACCCTCAAAGCATACTAGGTGTATGTGACTTTCTTCTTTAAGACAAATCCAACCGAAGTTATATCAAAAACTATTCTGGTCCCTCTAAACCTTTCCATGGGACTAAGCTGATGTTTCCTGTATTCATTTCTGAAGACGTTAAATAAAGTGCCTGCATCCGTAATTGTTACAAATGAGTTTGTGAAGCATGTGAGTTCAAGAGAAGCTGCGAATTTGTGTGCAACAGTGATTTAATAAAGTCTCAGGGTCAGGGTAACAATAATCGAGCGCCGGCAGACAGAGATAGTGGAGGCACAGGCAAAAAACGAGTCGAAAACAATGCAAACATAACAACTAACAACGAACCGTGACAACAACTAACATAGAGCGGCTTTTATGCCGAATATTCGGGTGAAAGTGCACTGGGCTGTGGTAAAGTTTTCAACATAAAAGTCCGGGTTGGAATATACAGTACAGAGTACATGAAATCATATTAAAAGTCCGGGAGGGAAAAACAGGGAAACACACACAACAGAAGTCCCGGGCGCTGGAGTGCCCTCCAGTGGTCTGAATGGGCACATCCAGCTGAACGTTACAGTAATAAACACACCAAAGTAAATAAATAAATATAAACAACCAATATATATGCAGAAAAATAATTTCCAACCCTCTTTTTGAATTTGAAGGCTTATCAGTAAACAAAAGATCCAAAATGCATAAAGTATGTCAGAAACTGACCTGAATTTGTGTGGGATCTATTTGCTTTTCACGTGACACTTGCATAGTGTACATAGATTTTAAATTTAAACTAAGCCTTTAATTTGTGTTCAAAATGATCTTAATTTATGTTTAAAGATGAATGAAGGCCTTATGGTTTTGGAATGACATGAGGGTGAGGGTGAACTGTCCCTTTAACATCACTTAATGTATTGAGTCACTAGCCTGCTGTGTACAGATCTATTTAATATCTCTTCCATGGCAAATGTGGCATTCTATGAATTAGGGCAGTTTGGCAATAGGCAATATATAACAAGCAGTGTTTCAGGAAAATTAGGTTCTTCTTTCCCATTTATTTGTCTCATATGTTCTCTTGCCAGTAATTCAAAAAACATTTTGTGACCATGACCACTGATAATAATAGAGAACTGAGATTGCTCATGACGTCATGAAAGTGAAGCCGCTGTGCCGCCATATAACCTACTGAATTAATGGGAATTAATATGAATTCAATGAGAAAACATCGCCTAAAAAGTCAGCGTTTTCTGTAATTGAAAGAATCCTTGTACATTTTTATAATGCACACCCTAAGAATGTAAATCGTTCTTTTTATAAAGTGGGGAATTTCCTCTGCCTATTAAAAAGTTAGGTTAATTACAGTAGCGAACATAAGATGAAAATGATAAACATCAGATGGACATGACTTCAACATATGAATTACAAAGTGCTCACTCTTAAATCTGCAGCTTTGTATATAAATATACCTTTATTCATCTTGTACAGTTCTTTATTGTTTATATAATTTAGATATAGTTTGTTATTTTATAATTTTGTTATAGTTTTGTTTTTATTCATGCAGTAGGCTAACTGCAAAAGTTTCAACAATGATCTAGTTAACAGCATTGAAGCAGGTTATGATCTAAACAGTGCTTAAATTAATTAGTAATTTAGCACACATAATTTAGCATTTATCTTTTGATGGATCAGTTACCTATGGCAATGCACAGCAGACACACCCACCTAAACTATTTAAATATATTGCTTATCCTGCCCAAAAAGACCATACACATTGCAGACAACATGTGAAATAAAAAGGAATTTACATACACATAACATAACATACAAATTAATCCTGTGTGGTCCTTAATATTATTATATTTCTTTTATGCAGGATGTTATCCAAAATGTCCAGAGGATAAGCCTTTTTTTGATGAGGAAAACCAGATGTGTTTGGAGGAATGTCCAGAGATAATAATAACAACAACAACACCAGAACCTACCACAATGACAACAACACCAGAAACTACATCATCTACTCCTACACCAACAACTACTACAATGTCTACTACAACAACAGAAACTACCACATCATCTACCCCTAC
>JAUMHI010000074.1:3948952-3968655 GCA_032359435.1 Enteromius unitaeniatus
CACAAAACCCACTACAACAACATCGACCACATCACCTACCCCTTCACCATCAACTACCACAAAACCCACTACAACAAAATCCACAACACCACCCACCCTGTCAACTACCACAAAACCCACTACAACAACAAAATCTACAACACCACCCACTGTGTCGATTACCACAAAACCCACTACAACAACAAAATATACAACACCACCCACCCTGTCAACTACCACAAAACTCACCACAACAACAATATTGATCACATCACCTACTACCTCACCATCAACTACCACAAAACCCACTACGACAACAAAATCTACCATATCACCTACTGCAACATCATCTTGTTTTTGTGTTCTTAATGGGGTGCACTATAATCCTGGTTAGTATTTTGAAGTTGCATTGAGATATATATATATTAATTCATTTATTCATTCATTTATTAATATTATTATTGTTATTTATTTATTTATTTTTTATTTTTTTTTGAGAATTTGTTTAATGTTTTATGCTTGACCCCCTCTCTCTCTCTCTCTTCAGGAGATAAAATAAGCTCTAATAAGGACACCTGCAAGACCATGATCTGCTCAGATACTTGTAACATACAGGAAACCACATCGTCATGTCCACAACATTTAAAGGATTGTCCAAAATGGAACAGAAATGTATAATTTAATACATAATTTACAGTAATACATAGATTTTTTTATGAAAACATCAACAAGAATGTACTTTTAATAAATATCTATGATGCTGTCTAAGAGAAAAGTAAAAAAATACATTACAATATTGCATCTACCAGTCCTTCTAATTCTAGTGCACTTTATTATTTATTTATTTTTTTTTATCACTAGACCAACGAGACCTTTATCTTCTGTAATTGCACCAAGGCAAAGTGCATAAAAGGCAACATCATTGAAATGATCCCATTTGATTGCCCTCCACTGCAGAACATTACCTGTGAAAATGGTAAAAAACCAGTGCTGGTTTATGATGAGCATCACTGCTGCCAGTATTACAGATGTGAATGTGAGTAAACTAGTTTTCACAATCTTCATACTTAAATCTGTAACCACTGAAATTAATATTGATTATGTTCATTTAAGCCCAATGTACTAGATTTGTATACTTGCATGTTTTCCAAAGTGCTTGAATTTTGAAAAAGTTTTTAAAGACTTTTTCTTCTGTAGAACAGCCAGTGTTTTAAAACATATTTTAATTATAATATTTCAAATATTTTCTATATAAAATGTCAAATATGTTAATATTTAAAATATTTAAAAAATAATAATAATATAATATTTTAAATGAAAACATTGCAGTTATGTGCAATTTCCTGGCATCTCATTAAAGGTCAATCAATCAATCACTTTTACTTATAGAGCACTTTAAACAATAGAGATTGTAGAAAAGCACTGCACATTAATAAAAAGGAGAACAGGGTGATTGTAATGTACAGAGACGTTTCTGTAATCACAACAACGATAATCACTAGAAATAAGTGTCTCCAACTAAGCAAGTCAGAGGCGACAGCAGCAGGGAACTTGGTCTGTAATTAATGTTAACCAACAGTCAGTGATATCGCCCTCCAAGACCAACCAGACACTGACATTGCCCTCAGACAAAACGCCGACAGTGAATACGCCCTTCATGACCAACCAAACCAAGATTCAGAGACCTCCTTGGGGTGAGCAGCCACCAGTGGGGCCTCTGGGGACTCTACAGCTTGAACCGACATCTCCAGAGGTAGTGCAGCCTCTGGCGGACCCGATGGAGTCTCTGGGCCACACACAGGTTCCCGAGGTTCTGGCCATGGGGCCTCACAGTCTTCGTGAAGCTCAGGTGAATTAAGTGACTGGAGACCTGGATGACAGACTGGGTTTGGCGGATCCGGCCACCATGGTTCCGGATCACAGACTGGGTCTGGCGGATCCGGCCACAACGAGTGCGGATCACAGACCGGTTCTGGCGGATCTGGCCACTCGAAGTCCAAATCACAGACCTTCATCTCCGAGTACGGCTCCTCGTACCATACTATGGGGTTGGGACCCGTTACATGCGGGTTTGGAACCGCGAGGACCTTCTGCAGCTTCTCAGGCTGCGTAACCGGGACCAACTCAGAAACACACGGCTCCTCGTACCATGAAACGGGGATAGAGCCCATTATGGGCGGGCTAGACACCGCAAAGACTTTCAACTGCTCTCCTGGCGGTGACACCGGCACTCCTGCTCTCCTGCTGTGCAACTGAACCAGACTCAACACCACAAAGCCCCTTTCGCTGTGACGTGGTGTCAGAACTCTTCACTGGTGTATCAGAGATCGCTAGTACGGGTGACAGCTCCTCGAGCCGTAAGACCTGCAACGACTGAGCAGAAAACAGCACACCAGGCTGTGAAACCGGTGCCGACTGGACGTGAAACAGTGCACTAGGTTGAGTAACTGGCACTAACAGGGTTAAACCCTCACGCAGTGAAACAGGAGTAAGACCCGTCTTTTGTGGTTTGGCAACGACAAGGGTTTTAGATGTTACTGGCAACCGCGAATTAGGAACATCCCCACATGGATTTCGAGCTGCGCTGGCAACCCTGAGGTTGGAGTGATGTTTGCTTCCTCGGCCGCCATTTTGAACGCCAGCTGGAAAACACCTTGTATTCTCCTCGCTTAGTCTAGAGGAAAGACCGCTGGAGGAAAGTTCGGGATCACGGGAGCTTTACCTGGCGGTCCGGGTCGCGGAAATGAAACCGAAACCGCATTTATTTATTTTACCGCAAGACATTTATTTAAGAAACACGATCGACAAGAGCTGAACCAACAATACACACACTGCTGAAACATTAACATCTGACAACTGGGCATTTCACAAGACACGGTATTTATACAAAGATAATTAGGACAAAATTAGAGACACCTGGGCAACATGACTGGCAGGGAGTGAGAGACTAATTAGGGAGGCGGAGTTACAAACAAGGGAAAGCACATGGAGGACAGAATGTAAACATTAAAGCACGGAGCACATGGCACGAGACATCAACAAAGATCACAAGGGCACATAAGACACATAAAGTTCATGACTAGCTGAAGTGCCATCCTGAGCTGGACTGGCACATCAACTGATCGTGACAGTTATGATGCATGCTATTGATCTACAAGTACCGCTATTATCTTTTAAATTCTTAACTGGTACGCCTTGAAATGTGGCGAGTGCAAAGACAATAAACGTACACATACACACACATGCGCGCAAACACATATTTGCACATACATACACACACACACATAAATAAACATACGCAAATACACATACACAAAAAAAGAGCGCATGCACATAAACATACTCACACACCTGCATAGTAAAATGGTCAATCTATAGTAACTTCCACACAGCCTGCATAAAGTAGCTGTAACATATTTACTTGTAACATTTATTCATGATTTCGCGCAAACACATATTTGCACATACACACACACACACACACATATATAAGCATACACGTGCCTACACATACATACATATACGCCCACGCATATAAATATACACATACATACCTATTAATATACACATATACATAGATATAAACACACACACATAAACAAAGCATGCACATAAACATACTCACACACCTGCATACGCACATAATATATACATACACATTAAAGACAAACGTACACCCGTACGCATGAACATGCATACAAATGTACACTAGCACGCATGCAAACCCCTGCGCATGCGCGATACACACTGCGCAGCTCCTGCTTCTCAGCTCAGCGTGTAGGCGCCTTTCTCAGCGTGTGTTCATTTCAGCTGCTGAGAGGAGCAGAACGTTTGGTTAAAATAGATTTCTTACTTCTAAGCCTTATATACATGCAAATATTGGCCAAATCATTGCCATAGTCATGCCTATCTTAAGTAAATTAGATTTAAATCAGGCAATGGCTCGTTTAAATCGGGATATTTGTCCATATAAATATCTTAGTAAGGCAGAGCTGGTTTAAGTAGGCATAGAAAATATTGGGTTATTATTTATAGAAATTTCTGGGTTATAGAAATTTGGGTGCATAGCATTACATAATGTGACCACAGTGAAACGAGAAACATGATGCAGTGATTTATGAATATGCAAATTGCCGTTTGATGTCATCTAGCGACTTCAGGGTAGGTTTAGTTATTTTGAATGAAAAGTTGATAACGCTTAATGAGAGGGCAGAGTGCTTCACACTTCTGAATGATAACAATGCATAACACTGGACAACAATACGCAGGAGCGCCTTCGCCTCAATGGTTAAGGAATTATCAGCATTAAGGAGATTGGTGGCATCTGCGATCGTTCGTGCGTGCTCCTCCTGAAATTCGATATTGCTTAATCGTCATTAATCTTGGAATTAAAATATTGCAAAAATTCCTTACTCCTGTGATCTTGGGGAAAGGCAGTACCTGTTGATGCTTTTTTCCCGTTAATTTAGTCACTGTATTAAATAAATACCATGGGTTATGTTTGTTTTCTTCTAATAGAGATGAAAAGTAATCAGATCTAGCACTTTTTAATGCTTTTCTGTAAGTTAGCATGCTGTATGTTCCCGCTAAATGAAACACTTCTAGCTTTGTTTTCCTCCAGCTAAGCTCCATTTTCTGGGCTGCTCTCTTTAGGGTGCGAGTGTTTATATTATACCACGGAGTCAAACTGTTTTCATTGACCATTCGTAAACTCAAAGGAGCAACTGTATCTAAAGTGCTAGAAAAGAGAGAGTGTATGGTTACTGTTGCATCATCAAGATTTTCTGCGCTATTGGATGTGCTAAGGAATTGAGATAAATCAAGAAGATTACTTACAAAGCAGACTTTTGTGATAGAAGTGATGGTTCTACCTTTCTTGTAACAAGGTGCAGAATTTACAGGTTTAAGACTAGGTAATGATCTGAGATTTAATCTCTTTGCTGAAGAATTTCAAAACCATTAACATCAATTCCCTGTGACAGTACTAAATCTAGAGTATGGTTTTCGACAATGAGTCCCATATTTTCAAATGTAACATTTCTAGCTTTTTTCATAAAGGGTCTATAGGGTCTATGTAACTAGCATATAAGTTTCAAAATGGTCAATCTACAGTAACTTCCATACAGCCTGCATAAAGTAGCTGTAACATATTTATTGTAACATTTGTTCATGATAAACTTAATACGAATGCTGTTTATATTGCGGTCCTACAGTCCAATATCCTAATAGTCCTATTATCAATATAATAATTCATATTATAAAACAGTAAAAAAATAAATAATAATAATAGAATAATTTCTTTCTTGATTAATCCATCTCTGATAATCCTGGGTTGCTATGGTCACATAGGATGTTTATGCAATAATCTAGATATATAAATATGATTTTATTATTTTTTTTATTAAAAAAACATAAGTCATGGCCACAAGAAATGGATTGTTCCCTACACATAGCATCTTGAGGCCATGACATAAGGATGCCATTACCTCGATAAAAATGACCTGTTCTTGGTAAATCTTCTGTGAGAGGACTTGTAAAAACACATTGAGATGTTTTTTATTATATCACAAATACATATTCTTAAGGACATCAACACCTAAAATAAAGCTCTAAAAAGGTGTACAATATGGGACCCTAACTGTAAGTCTACTAGCTTTGATATGGCAAAAAAACATATAATTGATTAAATAGATTGGCACCTGTATATCCCGAATAATAGTTAACAAGTGTCATTATCTATACACATTTTTCCAAGAATGATCTTGCAACCTGGTAGAAATTCTTCCACGGCCCAGTAGTGGTTCTTGACCTGGTGGTTATATATTTGGATGTAATCTGACAGATGTAATCCCACTCCAATAACTTGAGAGCCCTGATATTATAGAAACCTATTTTCCCATTAAGCTGCTTTGCTATGATTTGTTTTATACAAATAAACTTGAATTGAATTTAATTAAACTTACCCTCCACCAAATTGAAGCAGAAGTCAAAATTTTATAATGCTTTTTATTATTATTCACTTTCTCCTATTCATAGGCTTTTGTGAAGGCTGGGGTAGCTCACATTACATCACATTTGATGGACATTTCTACAGTTATCAAGGAAACTGCACTCATATATTAATGGAGGAAATTATTCCTCGACAAAATTTAAAGATCTACACTGACAGTGTCTACTGTGAGCATGCATCCTGTCCCAGATCTATTATTGTGTCTTACAACAATCTAACCATAACGCTCACAAATCACAACCGCATTGGAGATGCAAACCTAGAGGTAAAAATATCTTGGCTTGCAAAAAGATTAGAAAAGATTATGCTATTATTTATCTGATATTTTTATTTATTTATTTTCCTGCCCAAACAGGCTGTTATGGACAATGTTACGCTAAAGTTACCATATGATAATAAAAACATGAGCATTATGAGCTCAGGCCTAGGCTTGTTCCTAAATATTTCAAATCTGAATGTTACCATAACACTTGGAGCCACTGACTTTGGCATCAGCTTGCCATTTAAGCTTTTTGAAAACAACACACAAGGTCAATGCGGTAAGTCAGATTTGTGTTTGTAACAACATATTGACAGTGTCGTTACAATGGTGTCATAAATTCGTATTCGTATGCGCATTATCCATATAAATTATTGCTAATTATTGCCCTTAGGAACATGCAACAACAACAAGGCTGATGACTGCATGATCCCTGGAGGGATATTGGTGGACAACTGTGCAGAGATGGCAGATTACTGGTCAGCCAGTGGCGTGAATGGTGAAATTTGCACTCCACCAACTGCATTACCTACCGTTGAGGGTGGACGTAACAAAGTTACACCTAAGCCATGTCAGGCCAATTCTTCCTGCAACCTCCTCAATAGCGAGTGAGTTGATTTTACATCTTGTTTTATTGTGAATGTCAATATATGGTGCTTCTAAATGTTTTCTTTCTTCTTCAGGTTGTTCAAAGCATGCCATTCCCTCGTGTCCCCAAAAAACTTTATTTTAGGATGTGAATATGATAGCTGTCATTCGAGCAACCCTGCTGTAGTGTGTATCAGTCTGCAGAGCTATGCAAGGGCTTGCTCTCAGGTTGGGGTCTGCATACACTGGAGAAACTACACTAATATTTGCAGTAAGTTATACAAAGAATTTAATTCAGTTTGTCATATTGTTTCTATGTCTATAATTTCTCAAATCTTATATGAAGCCACATAGATTAAGTATTATATTGGCCTTTTTTCCCTAGATATTAAATGTTCAGCAGATAAAGTTTTCAATCCTTGTGGTCCAGCTGAGCCACCAACATGTGCTAACAGGTATGTTCATTTATCTTCCTTTTTATATGATTAAGACAATTGTAAAAATGAACCTCAGTTCTTTTTCTTTTTTGTAAACTCGTGGATATTCTTAAATTAAAAAACGAAATGCTCTTTCATTTGCAGAGCAGGTCAAAAAAGCACTACGGTGCCCACAGAGGGCTGCTTCTGTCCTGAGGGCACATTGCTCTTCAGCAAGGACTCAGGAGTCTGTGTGAGCAAATGCGGTGAGAGGCCTCTGTGTCGAGTATTTGTGCATGCATTAGACATTCAAGTTAAGATGTACTCTACAAAGAACTTTCTGTGTCAGGAACATCCTGCATGTCTTTTTTTATGTTTCTTATTTTGTTCTTCCTTTTGTGTTCTCAGGATGTCTGGATGCCTCTGGGATACCACGTGAGGTACAGTGGTATTGAAATTACTTACCAAAAATGGAACTTGTAAAAATATACCAACAAGCACATCCCGAATGAGACAATTAATGCAAAACTAACTTAACATAAATAGTTACTCTGTAACGGAGTAATGCAATATTGTAACTCACTGCTTATGAGGTTCCATGTCAGTTAGGTTGTTTTCTTTAAAGACAGTTTCCTTTATGAAGAGTATATCTCACTTAGCATTACTGGCAACATCAAGTGTAATAAAAAGTCATATATCTTTTCTTCTGTGTTGTGAGGTAATAAACAAAATAAGCATTTTTCATTTATTCCTTCAGTTTGGTGAGGTTTTCAAGTACAACTGTGAGGAGTGTGTCTGTGATGAGGCTAGGCAATCTGTGATCTGTAAGCCCAAGAAGTGTCCTGATGTGATCCCTGCGAACTGCACTGAGCCCAGCTTTGTGCTGGTCAATGTCACCGATCCGTCAGACCCATGCTGCAACAAACAAGTTTGCAGTAAGTTTATGCACCTTTTTTTCACTGGTTTGGTTTGGCTTCGCATCTTCCTGATATAAAGTCTGTTTTATAATGTAGATTGTGATGTCAGCAAGTGCCCACCTTTGAATAACAAGTGTGCAGCCGGATATGCGTCAGTCTTTAAAATACCCAATGGAACATGCTGTCCAGAAATAAAATGCGGTATTGCTATTATTTACATTTGTATGTCCATTTTCATCTCAGATGTGACCTGTACAACTTTTAATGTCATTCTATATAGTTATGTTTTTGTTGTTTGCCTTCTAAGAGCCAAAGAAAGTGTGTGTGCACAATAACACAGAGTATGAGGTAACTAAAATGATTCCTGTATTACTATTTAAAAGACAATCTATCAAATGTCTATCAAAAAATAAATATTTAATAGTGATTAATGAAAGTTTTACATGCTCACATCTCTCCCATTACTTCCCCCAGCCTGGTAGAAAGTTCCCTGTTGTTGACTGTCAGGAATGCAGCTGTACACAAGACATGGATACTGAAACGCAGTTCTTTAAGCTCACATGTGGATTTGTGCAGTGCAATGAGAAATGTGATCAAGTAGGTTGTGTGATTAGATTTTAATCTTCTCTCAGAATTCCTTTCACTTCATTTGAGATTTATTTTTCACAGGGTTATGAATATATTAAGAGCCTTGGTGACTGCTGTGGAAAGTGTGTGCAAACTCACTGCATTATCAATATCGATGGCCTAAATCGTACTCTGAAGGTAATTGTCATGCTGACTGCAGAGCATGAATCACACCAAACGTAGATCTTGCAGTATAATACTTTTAATCCAAACTTGAACAAGGAACACAGGAGTTGACATCAGGGTAGACACTTCAGGACTCAACAATAAGGACTAGAACAGAGGCACTATAAATACACACACTGACGACGTTGAACTGAACACACATGGGATACACGGCTGGACAGTAATTAACACAATCAACTATAACTAGGACAGGAATAACTAAATATGGGCAAGGGCGGACACAAGGGGATCTACACAAAAGGAAACTAAACATAAACACTGACAGTAATGTTCACCTTGTCACTTCAAGGTGTGACTGAAAAGAAAAACAATATCGTGTTCAAGGAAATTAAATGGAAATTAAAGGAATGGTTCACTTAAAAATGTTTTGTCATCATTTACTCACCCTCAAGTAGTTCCAAATCTGTATGAATTGTCAGAACACAAAATGAAACAGATTGCTTTTTCTGTGCAACCACCATTATTCCACGATATTCCCTGAAAAGTCTAACATTTTTTTTTCCCCAGTGAATTTGACCTTGTTCTCTTTTTGTTCGTAGGAAGGAGAGACTTTGCGCACTACAAATCAGGACTGTGATAAAATCACATGTACTAAAGTTAATGGACAGTTCATCACCAATAAATACACAGTCCAGTGTCCTCCTTTCAACATTTCCAAATGCCAGCCTGTCAGTACTTTATATATCATACAAACACACATTTACATTTTATACCGACTGATCAAGGGGATTAAGTCACTAAATTCTGCCTCTGTGATTCTCTCTGCAGGGCACTGTCCAGCTGTCATCTGATGGCTGCTGCCATATTTGTGAGTATTTTTTTAAAGAAAACAATTTTGGTTGATTTTAGTCTATTATTATGACTATGTGTGTTCAATTGCCTGTGTTTAAAGGTGTGGAACAAACTAGGGGATGTCAAGTACAGACTGTTTACGATTACTTAAATCACACCGACTGTCGGTCAGATGAGAAACTAAACCTGACGTTTTGTAGTGGAGACTGTACCAAATTTAACAGGTACTGTTTAGGCCACATCTAACTGAAACAGACCTTCTATAAATAAGTGACTCATTTATAAAAATGTGTCTTCACATTTTTTTTTTCTCTCTTTCTCACTTACATAGGTACACCGAAGCTGGAATGTCCGATTGTACCTGTTGCCAGGCCACTCAGTCAAGTAATCGCACAGTGTCTCTTGGTTGCATAAATGGAAACAACAAAACCCACATGTATGTTCATATTGAGGAGTGTGCATGTAGCAAAATGAACTGCCATGAAATGGAAGTGGAGCCCACACTCAGTGAAGACATCCAAGACAGCACACGACTTCCATGAACAGCAGCAATGAATTACCACCGGAAGACACTGGAAAAATAATGAATCTCAGTTATCTTTTTGAAACTTTCATTTGATTTGTGCTTGCTTTATGTTTCACTTAAACTTCATCTTTACACCTTTTCCATTTTCTTTGTTGGATAAATGTGATCTTTTGCTTGTTTGCAATTTAATCAAGTTAAAAAGCATTTTAAACCTAAACACATGTGTCTTGCATTTTTTTAAAGTTTTTTTTATGACATTACCTGTCATAATAAGGTTTTTGTATGTGCATATTTATTTGACCAGAAAGTACAGTAAAAACAGTACTTTTGTGAATTTGAGCGTATGCCCCCCAGGGAGTAGTTAAGGGTTTGCGCCTCAGTCAGGATACTAAAATTGGAAGAAATCACTAATTGCAGATATCCTTTAAGTACACTTTAATTGCGTGTAATGCAACAGCAACAATATATTAGGAACTAAATAGGATGTGGATATTGAATTGCATAAACAAGCACTTCGTAAAATCTGTTTGTTCCAGTCATCTTAGAGTGTATTCTATAGGAACTATATTAGAATATTGACTTTCGCTGGAAGTCTAACAGGTATAACAGGTTCTAAGTCATGAAATGACTTGTTTTTAAGCAACAAACCATACAGTATTTCTAAAGTCTGAAAAAAGGCAACATATCACTATTATCCATTTGTTAATTTGTTAACAACTAATAACTGTCAGTCTAAACAATTTTACTTATCTAATGTGTAACAAGCAGTTTACTAAATCTAACAATTCTTGTCAAGACAACTAACAAGTATTAGCATTTAGCAATGGAAGGAGCAATAAACCTTTTTTACATTTAATTTTCAAAGCCCTGTATAAAAATGTAAACAAAACATTGTTTCCTCTTAAAGCTACTGAAATATATTGAAATACCTCAACACACATCTCAAACATGGAGAGGATCAACAACCATAGTTACCACAGTTATTTAGCATGTTTTTGTAAGCCATTCTGCCATATATGAAAGCCATATTTTGTGAAGGAGATGGTAAAGGAATGACTAATGTGTATTTTGAAATGCAAAGTTCTTTAAAACAACTCATTAAAAAATTCTGAATGTGTATGCCTATTGGACCTTTGAGATGGTAAAAAAAACAGACTAACACAACTAAAATGAAGCCAAGGAAACTAATAAATAATTGTGGAAAGTACCAGGAATAACACACTAAAAATATGCAAATTAGATGGTGACTGATATTAAAACTGTATAAAGATGGCTGTCAGGGCAGAGACAAATTCAGATGGTCAGCTTGGCTTTGTTGTTTCTTTCAATGAAGTCTTATTTTTTCTTCTGAAACTTCAAAATGTAAAAACATTGTCTACTGCATAAACTGTAAAAAAGTATAACAATTGCAATCCATGCTGGCATCCTAAAATTGTTTGTTCAAATTAGTCCATTTTGAATGAATACTCAAGTTTCTAAGTAAGATCAACTAAATAGTTTTTGTAAGAAATGTTTAAAACAATATAATTAACTAAACTAAACTAAATTTAAAGTTAATTTTTTGTACCATTATTACCATTTAGCATGATAACATGCTGAAATAATTTATCTGTTAGTTTCTGTCCTGTTAATTCTGTTAATTTCATTGTCCATTTGGGATTCCAAGAGTACTGATATTTGCTCAGAGACATGCAATGGTTGGTCCTGCTTTGACTTCGTTCTCAACTATTTTCACTGTTGGAGCAAAAATAAAATCTTATATAATAAATGTGCAATAAATGCAAATATATTTATCCTGAACAGGAATTAGCTTATTACATTAACTTTAGCTCAGTTTAACTTTGTACTATACTGGACAATTTCTCTAGAAAATAGTTGCCTCTCCTTGACAAGGCTCACATCCTTGTTTAGTTTGTGTTTTGTCAGTTTAAATGCAGTTTTGTCCATGACAGAGTATTCTTACCAACAAGGTTTGCATGAATCTTGTTTAGTCTTAAACAGCTATAGGCCATTAAACATTTATTTACAATTCTATGGTAATGTACAGTATATGTGGGGCTCCTCCTTATGACAAATAATATCCTTCCAAAGAAAACTAGAATTTACTATAAAAAGACAAGTTTTAGCAGAGAGTTCACAATAGCTCTTGAGAATGTTTGTTTTTTCCGTGGGGACTGTGAGGATGTCCCAGATGTGGATGCTGGGATGGATTGTCCTAATGGTGGGGCTGCACTCCGTACAAGCAGGTTAGAAAAAAGATGAGTTACTTCAAGAAATACTCACAATATAAGCTGTACCATATGATTGAACGTGCCTTTCTTTTCTGTTTGAAGACTATATGGAGAATTATGAAAACATGGGAGATTCCACTGACTTGACTTTGTGGACAACACCAACAGCAACATCAGGTGGATTATGTGATGTACCACATGTTGATTCATAAAGAAACTTAAGTTACAAAAGTATAACTTATGCATTGTATATGTTTGCATTATAGAAGCTTATCTTTGCCTTGGGATAAAAGAATGAAATAGATACTTTAGCAAATTTTTTAACTCAATTGTAAGGTTATATCTGACAATTTCGAAATTTTGAAATATAATCAGACAAAACTCTATTCACTTTTTTTTCTGAGAATTGCACATTTATATATTCTATTTATCTATTTACTTATTATTCTATGTGTTTTTTTTAAGTGCTGAGAATCAATGTGGCAGACGTCACATAAAGTTATGCAAAGGATAACATAATTAATAGGCAAACTAAAAACAACAATAATAAACAGCTTTTGGATAATATATAACTATAGACTTCATAAAACATCTCAAAGTACAAAGCTAAACCATGCTTATTTACATATATACATATATATCACATATATCATATGTGAACGCTGGAATACATCTTTTTCTCTTTTATGCTATTCTTTTCCAGTTCATGACAGTAACCATGTCAACAACATCTGTAGCATGTGGGGAAACTTCCACTTCAAGACGTTTGATGGGGACTTTTATCAGTTCCCAGGCACATGCGAGTATAACCTGGTGTCCGACTGCCAAAGCCTCATTCGACAGTTCTCAGTTTATGTGAAGAGAACAGAACACAGCACTGGCCCAAAGATCAACAGAGTCCTGGTTACCATCAATGACATCACTGTTGAAATCTCAGAAAACCAGATTATAGTCAATGGAGAAAAGTAAGATTCTGGCCAACTGCTGCTTGCTTCCTCCAGCAACAACCACAAATTGTTTTTAGTTTTTAATTTAATTTTCTTTCATTTAGTAAATTGCTGCCTTTGCATGTTGCGGGGATACTTGTGGAAGAGAACACAATTTACGTGAGACTCCATTCAAAAATGGGCATCACAGTCATGTGGAACAAAAACGATGCAGTCATGGTGAGTCAGTTTTTGAATTCAGATCAGACAAACAGTTTGTCTAATCGGTCAGGTTAAGTTAATAACCTACCTTGAAATGGACTGTGATTGCAAATCTATTTGATAGAAATAATATTAAACTACTGATAATGCCATGAAGCTGGGGGGGTTGTTGAAAAGCTGTATCTGTTCTGTTATTGTAGGTGGAGTTGGACTCCAAATATTCAAACCAAACCTGTGGATTGTGTGGTGACTTCAATGGGGCTCCAGTTTACAATGAGTTTATTCAATCAGGTGAGTTGATTGACTATAACTGACTGCCTCATTTCATCATAATTTTGCGTTACAGACACTTGTAGTGCATTGCTATTTTATAGATCTCAAAGAAGGTTAAGTGTGTCTTTGTTTAATCTCTGTCTTATCTTACTTAATAAAGAATTCGGATACAAACGACAGGTAGGCTACATAGAGTTTGGGAACAAGCACAAAGTTCCCAACCCAGTGGTGGACTGCAAAAATCCCTCTGAAGAAGATGATGAGCAGAATTTCATAGACGAGTCTAAAAAATATGTAAGTTGCAAAAGCTATGTATGGGTTGGTTGACTTCTAAGGATAAGAATTAATGTACTGTACCTGTGTCACTACAGAGAGCAGATTGTGAAGACCTTTTGAAAAATGAAGACTGGTTCTCCTGTATCAGGATTTTGGACCCTGAGCCGTATATCAAGGCTTGTATGAATGATACGAGCTTGTATGAGCCTGAAGACACTGACAACTCCACGCTATGTGCGACTTTGTCTGAATATTCACGTCAGTGTTCGCACGCTGGGGGAACTCCACCGACCTGGAGAAGAGCTGACTTCTGCGGTAATAATTACCACTGAGCTCTGGTGGATGTCAAATGATTTTTGTCTCTTGAGCTTTTAATTTGCCGTATTGTTAATTTGAATTATTCATCAATAGCCGCTCTAAAAACTGTATGTATTCTATTCCTATGCAGTTGTGACATGCCCCTACAATATGGTACATTCTGAAAGCGGCTCCCCATGTATGGATACATGCTCACACAAATACACAAACGCACTGTGTGAAGAGCACAACATTGATGGCTGCTTCTGCCCACCAGGTTTTGTGCATTCATTTATACAGAAATGTATTTAATGTGGCTGATTTATTTAAGAACCACAAATAGAATCAATGTTGATTTTATAGTACACTGACTAAGACACATTTCATACATGTACTGTATTTGAACTGCTATAGGAACTGTATTTGATCAAATCTCAAACATGGGCTGCATCCCGGTGGAAGAGTGTAAGTGTAAGCACGACGACGTCTACAGCCCAGGAGAGGTTCTCCACAAACATAACGAGGAATGGTAATAAAACACATTTCACTATGTAATGTACTGTGTATAATGTTTCTACAGTATAGTCCTAAAGCTTGTTGTGTACAGTGTGTGGTTGTAATTGTATTATGTACTCAGTACATGTAAGGAGGGAAGTTGGATCTGTATGAGTATTCCCGGCCCTGGCCTGTGCTCAGTTGAGGAAGGATCTCACATCACCACCTTTGATGGGAAAGAATTCACTTTCCATGGAGACTGCAACTATGTGCTCTCACAAGTAAGAGTGTTTTAGTTAGTAACTACACCTTGTATAATTGCTAAGACATTTACACTTGAATTAAAAATTTGTGTCCATTCTTGTTATGACTTTTTAATTATCACTACACAAATTATACAAAAAATTCTTAATGATGAATTCTAAACTCTGTAAACTTAATTTGTGTTTGTAGGACTTTGAGGAGTCAAAGTTTATCATACTGGGTCAGATTGTTCCTTGTCTTACCCTTAATACTGACACCTGCTTGAAATCTATAGAAGTGATGTTTAACAATGACAAAAACCATGTGAGTACATTCCTTCACACACAAAAATCAAGATTTTTCTTGCTTGTAATGGAGGTAATATCACAGTTTCTAACAGTTAATAAATGCGTCTGTCTTCATTAGCGTCTAGTGATTAAAGCTGAGGGCACAGTTCAACACAATGCAATAATTTCACTTCCTTACATGACAGGTAAAAAAGAAGAACTCTTCCTTTGTATGTTTTAGAATGTTTGCTGGAGCTTGTTTATGAAGGCTGATCTTTTTATAAAGCACTTTTCAAACACTCTTCAACACTTTATCGTTTAGCTGACTTCACTGTGTTCATGCCGTCAACGTTTCACATCATGCTTCAGACCACCTTTGGGCTGCAGGTGCAGGTACAGCTGGTGCCTCTTATGCAGGTCTACATCACTGTGGACCAAAGCTTCCAGGATAAGACTTGTGGTGAGAACTTTCAGAAAACAACATATGCAATCTAGGATTTTAATCAAGTAATGAATACATCACATGAGCATACTGTAACAATTTTTATTTAAAGTGTAATAATATTTCGAATGTAATATGTTATTGGTTTGTGCAGGTCTGTGTGGAAATTTCAACAAAGTGCTATCAGATGATCTAAAGACACCCCAGGGACTGGTGGAGGGTACAGCAGTTTCCTTTGTAAATGCCTGGAAAGCCCAGTCTAACTGCCCCGACCTTACTGAGCGACTGGACGACCCTTGTTCCTACAGCAGTGACAGCGGTGAGAGACTGTTTGCACAGATGGTAGACCATTTACTTTGTTTTAAACTTGTATAGGAGGGTTTAGCATGTACATGTAACACCTACGTTATGATGCCTTTAGAGCACTTCGCTGAGCACTGGTGTTCCCAGATGAAGAAAAAGGAAAGCCTTTTTGCCCAGTGTCATGCCAGTGTCAATCCAGACAGCTACTACAAAGTATGAGTTTTTTCAAATTGTAATGAATTTCCCTGCTTTCCACAATATGCAGTTACAATGTGTCAATGTGCTTTCAGAGATGCAAATACTCCAGCTGTACCTGTGAGAAGAGTGAGGACTGTCTGTGTGCGGTGTTCTCCTCGTACGCCCGGGCCTGTGCAGCTAAAGGAATAATCCTCCAAGACTGGAGAGACATTGTGTGCAGTAAGATAACCGAAAGTAGATTCTTTTATTAGACAGATATGTGATCATCTAAGTGTAAAGTGTAAGTTTATGGATTTTGGTGTAACTAGGAAAAAACTAGGTCATATATATATATATATATACATTTCCCTCATATCCCAGACTAAACACAGGGCACCAAACAATTAGCCTATATTTAAATTAAAATATAATTTGGCACATGAGACTAAGGTAAAACTAATGTATACTATTATATTTCAAAGTGTTTTGTAACAACTTCAATTTAATAAAAGCATCTATTGCTGCCCAAAAAGTATGGTGGCCCACAGTATTTCACAACACAACTTAAAAAGCAAGAATAAGGTCACAACACATCAAAATTAAGCCACAACACAGCAAATATGCTCTCGACCACTAGGGAGCAGTTGGTTTGCAGGAATGGCTATTGTGCGCATGTCTCGAGTATTCACAGGCATTAAAACCATCCACTGATGTTATTTCGGTTTGCGATGTATTGTTCATTTTGTGGGTCCTACTAACAAAGCTTTACTACCAACATGACCCGCAACCCAACGTTCAATGACTCAACATATCAGAAAGGTCAATGATTTTACTAACTATTGCCATCCTCAATAAAAGTCCTTGACTCTTTCCAAACAGAATAGTAGCATATTTTGTGGTAGAGATTTTATACTTTTAGTGCTAGCATTGAAAGCTTATACAAATTTTCTAGGTTAGATTTGAGATTTTAAGTTTAAAAGAGCTCAGCTATTTTGGTTTTGTAGAGCATCTTTAAGACACAATGCTTCTCAATCTGATCCCCACAGTGAAGTATACAGAGAATTGCCCGGCCTCGCAGAACTACTCCTATGAGGTGCAGAGCTGTCAGCGTACCTGTCTGTCTCTCGCATCTGAGCGCCAAAGCTGCAGCCTTGACTTTGTGCCCGTTGATGGATGCACATGTCCAGAAGGACTCTACCAGGATGAGAATGGACTGTGTGTGCCTATGGAAAAATGCCCATGTTACCACAATGGAGTGACAGTACAACCTGGCACATCCATCAACATTAAGACTGAACACTGGTGAGTGGATGATATTAGTTTTATGCAGTAGTTGTAAAGATTTCAAATTGTTGAAATAGACACTTTCCAAACTGTGATCTTAAAACCAAAGACTTTCTCTCCAGTGTTTGTGTGAATGGAACATTCCACTGTCTGTACCAGGAACCTCCAATTGTGGGTAAGAAAAAACTTTGTTACATCTCTGAATACTGTTACTGATATAAAACTCTTTCATGTGAGACTTTTTTTTTCACTGTCTGGTGTATCTTTTGCAGAGTGTCCTCCTCCAAAGGCGTTCTTTAACTGCAGTACAGCACGTCCAGATGAACATGGATTAATGTGTGCACAGACTTGTATGCAAAAGGAAATTGAATGTGTAAGCCCAGTCTTTTCTCATTTCTCCTTTATTCTTTATTCTATATTTTATTTATTAAAAAGATACATTTGAATTATTGTGTTTTATTATTGTGTCTTCCTCTTCGACCCACACCACAGTTCTCGCAGGACTGTGAATCTGGCTGCCAGTGTCCTGCAGGTCTACTTGATGATGGCAGAGGAAACTGTGTTAGACCTTATGACTGTCCATGTCCTCACAATGGACAGTTCTATGCACCAGGGACTGAGATAAACGTAGACTGCAATAACTGGTGTGTAAACTAAAAACTATGTTTTTCCATGGCTAATTAGCACTTTTTGTAAAGTTACATGGAATACTAAGACCTAATACTAGGCCCACACATAATCTACACCTTCATATTTTACTAAAATATCAATTTTTAATCATCACCACTTTATTATTATTATTATAGTTGGGGCCACAGGCAGTTCCTTCCTAGTGTCTAGACATTACCATTACTCAAATAATAGATACAGGGCATAGGTTTAATTACCATGGAATGTATGAAAAAAAGATAAAATGTATACCTTTAATTGAATATAGTTCAGTTTGGATAAAACATCTATGCATATAATCCGAAATTTTTGAAATTTAAGTCCACTTTCTGTATTTCTTTGTTTCAGCACTTGTCAGCACGGAACATGGACATGCACAAAAAATATCTGTCCAGGTGTCTGCACAATATATGGAAGTGGACATTATAAAACTTTTGACCAGCAGAGATTTGGCTTCAGGGGGGAGTGCAGTTATATAGCTGCTCAGGTACCACCAGACAAGTACTTTTATTTTTTTATGCACCTTTACTGTGCCTACTTACAACATGCTATCATAGTGACGCTACAGTATTTAGTATAATACTCTTTTTTATTACATAAAAACTACTTTATTCTGAAGCAAGCACAAGGGGTGGCATAATGTGTCATTTTTGTGTTGTTGTTTAAAATGTCCTCTTGTTTTGAAGGACAAATGTGGAAATAAAACTGGAATTTTTCATATAATTACTGAGAATATTCCTTGTGGAACAACAGGGACAACATGCTCAAAGGCTGTTGTCATACTTTTGGGGGTAAGATTAGCTTTCCATATGATATTTATGAACTTAAATATCATGCTAAGATGTTAAAATTAAGATATATCTTAAGATATATTAAGATATATCTTAATTTTAGTATCTATCCCTCATTATCATAAATTCATTATGAATAATTCTTTACTAATTTACAAACTCTTACAGAGAACTAAGCTAGAGCTTTACGGTGGGACTGTAACAGCCTTTGACACTGAAAGTGGCCCACAGATCAATTACAACATGGCAAACATTGGTATGTACCTTGTCATTGATGCTGACATCGGGCTGACGATTTTGTGGGACCGCAAAACAACTGTCCGCATCATTCTGCAACCTCAACACATGGTGAGTTGAATTAAGGTATAATGTAGAATCAGTCAAGTCAAGTCAAGTCAAGTCACTTTTTTTCAGAGGTGTAAAGAGTACCCGAAAAACATACTTGAGTAAAAGTACAAATTACTTACTGTAAAAATGACTCCATTAC
>JAUMHI010000074.1:3984359-3999285 GCA_032359435.1 Enteromius unitaeniatus
TACAATGTATTTTTGGCTATTGCTACAAATATACCCCAGCGACTTAAGACTGGTTTTGTGGTCCAGGGTCACATATTTAATGTATATATATATATATATATATATATATACACAATTCTTTATGCCACAAGTTCGTCTCAACCTGTTTGGCATTACGAAACTCATTCAGGATCGTCTTGATGCGACAACAAACAAGGGTTATCAAACATTTAAGAGTTTGATTGAATTTGATTAGATTTGCATTTCCCGAAGGAAGTACTGTACCTTGGAAAGGAGAAATCATTTTTATAATCTTTGTGGGGTTTTGTTCTATAAAGCACGGCATTTTAGTCTGCTTTGCAGCTTTTAATTTAATACTAAATCTTTCCTGTTTGCTTGAACCTACAGTATAGGTATAAGTATACATTGTCTTTTAAATGTAATTTAATTTTTATATGCATTCAGAGAGTATCAGAACGTAATCCCATTACATCCTTACTAAATACAAGTAGCATGCTGACAGAGAATTAGCAAGGTAATGGTGAGGAAACATTTAAATATTCATACTATTTAACTGAAGGCTATGACAAACAAAGATTATATCTTCAATCAATCATGACAGGTTTCAGAGAAGTAGATTTCAGAGATGTCAAACAGACCGAGAAGAGTGTTTACACGCCTCTGCTGTGCTAGTGGATCAAATGATGGCCTTATAAGTGTTTGAGTTAGCTTATAAAAGTTTTTTTTGATGGCTTGTATTGTAGTGTAGCTTATATTTTGAAGTGATCAAATTCAGCGATTTGTGCACTGCATCAAATTTTGGACACCAATGGTAAAACAACACAAAGAGCTGAAATATGTCCCTCATCAAATATATAGCATTTATATGACTTTCCTAAAGTATTAAGAGATTTATATATTTTTTTAATTCAAGAGATTTATTACAAGAAGAGAGAAGGTCAGATTTGCATCAAATTTGTTGTCACTCCCTTAACACACTAATTCAGTGTTAACTGTCATTAAATGGCAAAGTTATAAAACACAAATTTTTATAAGGAAATAATTACACCCTTTGTTTTTTTGGTAGTCATGTAACCAATAAGTACACAATGCTTGTGGTGTGAAACAGGAGTATTTGCTTAACATTTACCCTCAGGCCATCCAAGATGTAGATGCGTTTGTTTATCTATATGAAACAGATCTGGAGAAATATGCCATTACTGTACATCACTTGCTCACCAATGGATCCACTAAAGTGAATGGGTGCTAAAAAAAAAAAGCAGAAGCCACTAAAAACAACAAAATATGCTAGGTTCATTTTTATGAACCAATGTCTATTCTTAAATCTTAATCAGTGCTGTTTTCATTTGATAAATGCACAGTACATTTTACACCCACATCAGTAATTGCGCCTCCTATTCAAGAAATCACAACAGGATAAGCTTTGTGCGTTACTTTTGATATAAAACAAGGTCTTGGATTTCAAATTATGTCCATTTTATTAGGAAATTCAAGCAATAAATACAATTTTAGCACTTTTTAATGTGACATGATAGATCTTTCGCTTTACTAGTAAGTACTACTGTAGTAACGCCGTAAAGCTGGTTTTACTTTTGTTCTGGAGGTTTATGATTTTGGGCTCTGCTACCCAAATATATATAAATATACACACGTATGTTTTTGTATTTATATATATATAAATACATTTAAATATAGATACACACACACACACACACACACACACACACATATATATATATATATATATATATATATATATATTTATACTCACATACAAATCAGAGCACAGAAACTTGTTAATGAAATAGCTTTGATACTACATTATATTACTCAACAACAGGGAGGGAAAATAGCTGTTTTGAAGTAACTAAAATCACAGATGTACCGATGCAGATAAGTCACAAATTGATCTATCTCAAAATGGCCATACTTCTAAAGTTAAAAATTCTATCTTATGGTAAGCTGCTTTAGCTGCGCCTCTGTGCCTGCGATCTTCACAACATTATCTGTGTTTACAGATGACTAGTGATTAAATATTATATCATATTATAAACAGAATTATTATTTTTGAAGTAATAAAACTGATAACACATTGAAGCCACTTGGTGTTAATAAATATATTTTGAATATAAACATATTAGACATAAAAGTAAAAAAATGCAGAATAGGTTTTCCATCAAAGTATCTCTTTACAAACAATTCCATATACAATAAAAGTGTACTGTTTAAAAAGCACAAGGTCTCTCAAAAGCTTTAAATCAAAATGCAAAAAAAAAGAAGCCTGATCATCAAGAACATATACTATATGCATATATAGACATATAGGGTGTGGATTTTACAGTGTGTCATGTAATTTCTCCACAAGTTAGTTAAACCTTTAAGTTCAGTGGATCAAACCAACCATCACATCCTTGTTGACCTTGAGATGATAACAGAGATAAACACTATGATTTTTTTTTTATTTCAAGATTTGCATAAACCGTGTTTAATCTTCAAACACATCTAAACCAAATAAAAATAAAAAAATAAGGCATAAGCCAGGGATCCACCTTCTGATCACAGAATAGATGGTCCTAAAGCAAACTAAGACCTAGTATAAAAGAGCATGTCACGATAGATAACTCGCTTTAGACCTTGAGGATGGTTATTGCTTCAATGGGGACTGTGAGGATGTCCCAGATGTGGATGCTGAGATCAGTCGTCCTACTGCTGGGGCTACAGCTGATACAAGCAGGTTAGAAAAATAAATATGATCAATTATTGCAAAAAAAATACACAAAGTATCTGCCACACAATATGACTTTGTTTGTTTTTTCATGTTTATAGACTTCATGAATGATTTTTCGGGAATGGATGAAATATGGCCAACGACAACTGGTGAATATGTTATTGTGTTTATGGATTATACTTTACAGTTTCTTTGTAAATCCGCGTGATTAATACATCTCATAAAGTAAAAATGTATTCACAGATGTCAAGTAAAACAGCTGTATTATGTATTTCAAAATGGAACATTAAACTCAGGGCGTCTGTTCAGGTTTTGATCGGTTAATTATTCAAACTGTCAGATCATTACAACGTAAAACAAAAAAAAATGCATTACATTTACAAAGAGTATTGAATAATTGTTGCTATATGTAAACTTTTTTTTATATTTTGAAGTATGTGACAAAAATAACAGTATGTCTGTCTTTTTCTGTTCTCAGCGTTCTCAATGACAAGTGTGCTGGTAACTACGGGTACGAACTTCTTACATTTATTTAGTGTTGAAACCAAACCTTAACACTTCAGCAGATTTAAAGATGAAGTTTATACATTTGCACTATGAATTAACTGTAAATTCATAAATGTACCCCCCACCAAAATATTTAAACACTATGGCTCTTTGGTGCAATCAAAACATTGCTCAAATGAAGTATTTCATGCATATCACGTGTTTATATCCTTTCTATCTTTAGTTGCACCGAATCCTGATCATCAGTCCACGATCTGCAGCACATGGGGAAATTTCCACTTCAAGACCTTTGATGGTCAATTCTTTCAAGTGCCAGACACATGCAACTATGTTATGACAGTGATGTGTGACGTCGCCACATCTGATTTTAACATCCAAATGCAAAGGGAGACTGTGAATGGCTCAATCACTTTTAGCACAGTCACAATAAAGCTGGAGGGAACAATCATCAAAATCACTAATGGTGACATCACCATGGGAGAAGAAATGTAAGTTTCTACACTACAGCATAAGTGCGTACTTGAAAGCAATAATTTTTTTAAATATTGTTTCTTTGTATGTTAGTTCATGCTTCGTGCTGTCAAACAATTATTCGCGATTAATCGCATCCAAAAATGTTTTGGTTCCAAAGTTTTTGGTTACATAATATTTGTGTACAGCCAGTGTATATTTATTATGTATATAAATAAAAAACACATGCATGTGGTGTCAAAATTAGCGGGTTAAGGCATGCAATTAATTTCTTCAGATTAACGACTTAAAATTATATTTAATGCAGGGGCGGGTCTAGAGTTGGACACCCCACTCACAACGGATGCTTCTGTCAGTTTTTCTATTGACAAGAAGTGCATTTATTCAGTCAAAACGTATTCAGACGCCTTGCTCCACATCACTCCAGGCCCAGAGCCAAATGAGTGTGCAATTGCACCCACAAAGATACCAGTGCACTGTAGCCTAGTATCCTTCCATTTCAAAGCACGAAATAAACTATGTGCATTAAACACGATTAAAAACATTTAGTATATTTTGAGTCACATTTAAGAAAATGTCTCTGAAATGGTTTTCAGAACTGTCCTGAATCAGCCCAGTGATGTCTCACTCATCTAACAAGCACAATTTAACTCATCAGCTCATTAATAGAGACATTAAGATCTGACGTGGGTCAGAAAAGATAAAAAGAGTTAATAGTATTCATGTCAGAACTGCGTAACTTTCAGCCAAAATAATCTAATAATCAGCTGCTTTGATGTCTATTAATCAGAGGACAAAGAAAAAAAGGGGAAAATAACTTTTATAGCTTTACAGATTAATCTATATTTAATTTAGAATATGTCTGATGACAATTTTTGGGGGTAAATATAACATTTATTATAATGGGTTTATGTGAAGATTGTTTTAAGTTCACTTAAACTAGAAGTTGTTTTAAATGTTAAAACTGATTTGTAGCTTTATAATGTTTAATCAATGATAAAATAGCTACTAGGGAAAAAAAGCTATTCTGGAGACATCAGAGTGATGCTGGCCTTCAGTCACCCACAAAAAAGATGCCATTATACCAATATTTACCAAATGTATTGTCTTTATGATTTATTAACTTAAATATTGAATATGAAACTATTGCAATATAAAAGTATATTTAAAAATGTTAATGTTAGGATTAATTGTGATTAATTTCAGAAAGTGATTATTTATTTATTTTTAATCGATTGACAGCACTAGTTTATATATTATTAAATATATATTATATAATGTATATAATTCTAAATATATACATGTAAATAAATGTAAATATTAAATTTATTTACATGTATATATTTAGAATTAAAATAAGTTTAGATTAAAATAAGTTTAATCAAATAAGCTTAATCAAATATTTTACTGAAAAACAAGACAAACAAGTTGATGTTCTTTTTTTATTAATGCTGACATTTTTTTTATTACTTCAACAGGGTGTCTGTTCCGACCTATCAGAATGGAATTAAAATTGAAGGAAGTCCAACAAGTGTCAAGATCTCGAACAAACATGGAGTGACTGTCTTCTGGGAAGAAGACAACTCTCTAACAGTATGATTCAATATTATCTCTGAGAACACATTCTTTTATCTTGGAGATTGATCTCAGACTTCATATCAGATCTGATGAGTGCTGCACATAATAAGACAAACATGCAGTGCTCCTAAATAAGCAATAGTGAACCAACCAGTTTTGCAAATAAGTCTTTTCATTTTTCAATTTTTTTTTTTTTTTGAGTTAAATAAACAAACAGATTTATATATGGATAGATAGATAGTAGTGTTTTAGATTTAAAAATAAAAAATAAATAAAAAATTGTCTGCCTCTCCCACATTATTTTGTTATATATTATATTTTGTTATATATGTTCTCTAGATTGAACTTCCTGAGAAGTACAAAGGTCAGACCTGTGGACTCTGTGGAGACTTTAATGGCAACAAGCATGATGATTTGACTGTTAATGGTAAATATGTTGTTTTAACTCATTAATGATTTATAAATAATCATTGATCAATGAATAAAAATTTTCATAGATTTAAATACAGTAAACTGAGTGATCTGTTGACACATACTGATTTAAACACAAAGGTTTAGTGTAATATGTTCATCTGAATCCTTCTTAGGTCCAGCCGCATGGAAAGTGTCCACACCAACTGAAACCTGTGAGGATGTTATACTTCCTCCCATCGATCAGTGTGTCCAGGTAGAGAGACAAAATCTAATTTTAGGTGCACTCTAGAAATAAAACAATGGTATTTTTTTCAATAAATAGCTTAATATTGGTACAGTGAAACAGTCCTCTTAAATGATCTACTTTCTTCACCCTAGACCCTAAGTTTTTGCCAGCTGTATCTCAGCAGTCCAGGTTTTGCCGACTGTTACAATGTGATGGACATGAGTTCATTTGAAGCAGCCTGTATAGACGACCTGTGTCAGTGTTACGGCAATCACGACTGTGTCTGCAACACGCTTACAGAGTTTTCACGACAGTGCACTCATGCCGGAGGAAAACCAGGAACATGGAGGACTGAACAGCTCTGTCGTGAGTATGAGTATAATGATGATGGTAAAATGTAATCCCCATAACTATGTAATATACAGCACTATTCTATAATTTTTTAATAATAGCTACACAGCTATTGCTATTTGAAGTTCATAGTGACAAGATCCAAAGAAGACAAACACATACTACTAAATGACCCAAATAATTTACCCATTACCTAAATTGCTACAGTAAATAAATTAAGATTTTGAAAATGTATTAAAACATTGATACAAACAACAATCACTTGCTTTTTCAACTGTGAAGAAGATACAATGTAACAATATTGATATGTTTGTGTCTTGCAATACCTTGTTCTGTGGGGCAGCAAAGACATGTCCTCTGAATTTTCAATACGTGGAGTGTGGGAGTCCGTGCAAAAACACCTGCTCAGATCCAGATGCAAATCTACTGTGTAAAGAACACTGTGTGGATGGCTGTTTCTGCCCTATTGGTAATTTTACACAATATCAAAAGCACTTGCATATTTAAATCTTAATTCAATGAAAGAAATTTTTCCAAATTAAATGACATTATGCATACTTTTTTGTAAAGGCACTGTGGAAGACGACATTGGTCAGAGTGGCTGTGTGCCTGTGAACGAGTGCCCTTGTGAGCATGATGGCACTGTATATCAATCAGGAGAGTCTTACCAACAAGCTTGCAAAAAATGGTAACTTTTTTTACATTTTAAAGTCACATTTAAAGGTGCAGTGTATAATTTAGGATGATCTATTGACAGAAATGCAATAGAATATATGCAACTATGTTTTTAGAGGTGTATAAAGACAATGAACTTACACTTACACAATGAACCATTATGTTTTTATTAACTTAGAATGAGCTATTTATATCTACATAAACCGGGGGACTCTTACATGGAAGTTGCCATCATGTTTGTACAGTGTTCCTTGAAGGACAAGCAGAGAGTGTTTTGTTACTATGTTGTTTAGCGAGTACAGCACTGACACACAATAATGAACAAGTGACAGTAAATATTTACAATTACGTATTGATTTGTGAAATAATTAAGTTAATATAATTCATTAGTAAAGAAATCTTATTGTTGGCTATCTCCGCTGTTTCACACTAAGACATAATCCTGTAATGGCCACCGTATAGCTTACCTAAAGGGGGGGGTGAGCAGGGGAACAAGCCGTTCCATTTCACAATCGCAACTACTAGATGCCGCTAAAATTCGCATACTGAGCACCTTTAAATTAACCCTTCCGATTCTAACGCTGATGCTGTACTTTGTCAGTGCGTGCAATGCTGGACACTGGACTTGTACATACCTGGAATGTCCCGGAATCTGCTCGATTGTTGGAGGGTCTCACATCACCACTTACGATGGAAATACCTTCACCTTCAGCGGCAACTGTGACTACATCCTCACTAAGGTCTGTCAGTACAGCAGATGACCCTTAGATGTTTTCTGTCAGTGCAAGATAAATGAAAGCCTTTATTCACATGGTTTACATAAAAAATAAGAAAACTGGGAGTATTTTAAAGGTTTTTTATAAGGTTCTTTTTCTTAAATTAAAGCACTCGAATGACAGTGAAATTGCAGTTGTGGGAAATCTGGCAAAGTGTGATCCGACCCGAGCAGACACGTGTCTAAATTCAGTTACCCTTGTCATCTCAGGGACCAAAGTAAGTATTTCTTTTTTTTAATCATTCTTACTAATAATAATACTTATACTGACTACTACTACTAGTACTATGAGAATCATAATGTCCTTTTTTCATGTTTTACTCATTAAACAGATTATTTTTTCCTCTGCTGGGTCTGTGACGGTGAATGGAATCAGTCCATACATGCTTCCTTTTACCACAGGTTTGTTGTCAAATATAAGAAACTCACTTTTTCATCATTAAAAGAATAAATAACAAATCAGTAATCTCGTTTTTTTACTCAATTAACTGTCCTAGGTCCTGTAAGCATCTTCCAGCCCACTTCCTCTTTCATCATTGCTGATATGAAGAGTCTTCGTCTAGAGATCCAGCTGGCTCCAGTCATGCAGTTGTATATTGTAGCCAGCACTGAAGTGAAAGGGAAGATGAGTGGTGAGTTTGTAAAAATTCATTTTGAAATTGAAAGACTGAACATTTTAAATGCGTGGACTATTTCATTTCTAGCATATAGCTATCTCAAAGCTAATTGTTATTGACTCAACTCAACACAAACAATTGAACCACTTTTTACCTTGCTTCTGTCAGGTCTGTGTGGGAACTATAACAACATCCAATCAGATGATTTTAAAATATTGGGCATGACAGAGGGCACACCAACATCCTTTGTCAACTTTTGGAAACAAAATTGCCCAGATCTTGAAATCACATTTGACAACCCCTGCAGCTTGAATATAGAAACAGGTGCTTAACATGCTCACAATATCCATGTTGCAGTTGATAATTTGATCATTCTTGACATAGTAGAAGAAAAAGCAAATAAATCTTCTCTGATGTTTTTTTCTTATAGAGAAACTTGCAAAAGAATTGTGTTCCGTTCTCACAAACCCAAACAGCAGCTTTGCTGCATGTCACTCAGAAATATGTCCTGAGACGTACTACAAAGTAAGTCTTTCTGCTGAACAATTCCTATACTTTATTGCGATAAATATTTATCTGTGCAAATCTTTTGAATTCAAATGTCCTTGTAATCTTTAATCAAAGGTTAAGTTCACACTGTCACTGTTTAAAATTTGACAACTGCATTAACTTACAGTCACCAGACACTTTAGTAGGTACACCTATTCAACAGCTGTTAAAGCACATATATCTAAACACCCAATCACATGGCAACAACTTGATGCATTTAGGAATGTACACATGGTCAAGACAATCTGCTTAAGAACTGAAATCAGAAAAGGGAAGAATGTGATTTAAGCGAGAATGACATGCAGGTGCAAATCTAGAAAATATCTAGGTCTGTGAGGGGTGGACATACTAAAGCAAGCACCCATGCATTTTTCTTTTAGAAATGTATGGCCTGACATACACAATTCTGTTCAGAAAGTTGCATTACCATTAAAGTGATCATCTATGATGTTTACATCCATCATGGTACCAAGTCAGTTTACAAAAACTTGTCAGTTAAAAACTAAATGTTCCTGAGCTTGTTTCACCAAAGAAGATGAGTGGTTCTTATTACACAGGCTGCTTAAATAATATTTTAGTGCATGTTTGAGAGCATGGATTATTTTGGATTATTTTGCTTTATTTTGAGGACTGAATTAATGGTTCGAGAAAATGGGCCAACTAAATATAAATACTTCTTCCGTCACTTGTATAATGTTCAATCTAGAAAATTGCAATACAATTCTGACCTATCTCTGCTATTAATGTCTTCTTATTGATTTCATGTTGTTGTTTAGTCTTTTTGCTTTTTGTTGTTGATGCCAGACCAGCTATTCTGAGTATTTCAGAAACTGCTGGTCTGCTGGTATTTTCATGTACAGCCATCTCTAGGGTTTACAGAGAATGGTTAGAAAAAGAGAAAATATCCTGTGAGAGGCAGTTCTTAGGGGGCTCAAAATGCCTTGTTAAAGCCAGAGCTCAACAAAGAATAGCCAGACTGGTTTGAGCTGATCGAAAGCCAACAATATCTCAAACAACCAGTTGTTACAACAGAGGTTTGCAGAAGAGCATCTGTAGAGCACAAGACATCAAACCTTGAAGCAGATGGGAAACCATACCACTCCTGTCAGGCTCACCAAACTTGGATTGTAAAAAACTGTTGTAAGAGACTGTAATAGCCTGGTCAGGTCTGATGAGTCTTGATGTTTGCTGCAACATATGAATGGTTAGAATTTGGTGTAAACTACATGAAAGCATGGATTTATCCTGCTTTGTATCAATGGTTCAGCCTCCTAGTAGTAACTGAGCATTATTCAAAAACGTGATAAATGTTATACATCAGTAAAGACTTGAGCATGATTTGTGCATGGACAGCCAATATAAGTAGTACTTGTAGAGAACTTTAAGAACTTCAGATGCTCCAATCATCCATTTTTCCTTGCTCGAATAGCCGCATAACTCAAAATTCAATTTGTTTTTCTCTGTAGTGGTGTGTCTATGACACCTGCAAATGTGCAGATATTTGGAAGTGTATGTGTGCAGCTGTATCCAACTATGCCCACGCTTGTGCTGCCAGAGGAGTCATTCTCCAGGGCTGGATGGATTCTGACCCTTGTGGTGAGAACTTTATAAAGTACACATACTTACGAATAATTATACTGTATGTCCACTCTTACAAATCTGCCTCTTGTCTATCTCTGGCTACACAGACAAGATTTCGACGTGTACAGGCAACATGAAGTACTCCTATGGCGTGACCAGCTGTGGCAGCAGCTGCCGCTCTCTCAATGAACAAGACAACACTTGCCAAGGGTCCTTCACACCTGTAGATGGTTGCACCTGTTCCGAGGGAACCTACCTCAATGAAGGCGGCAGCTGTGTACATGCTGACCAGTGTCCTTGTTACTATGGCAACCAGGTCATAGAGCCATCAGCAGTGTTCCACAAAGATGGCGATAAATGGTATAAAGTGCAGTTTAACATATGAGTTGTCGATCATAATGTACCCATTAACTTTGTTTTCAGTTGCCCTTTACTGCCAAATGCAAAAAAATTACAATGACATTGTATTGTTACCTATTAATGGTAGATTTAGTAATTATATGCAATATTTGGTCAAATTACAGCACCTGTAACCTTGGCAAACTGCGCTGCTCCACTCAAGAAGGTGATCTGCAATTAGCTCTTCCGCAATACTACCATATAATTTCAAACTTGAGTTACCACTGGTATGATGTGTGTGTCTCATTTTCTCCACCTCATCCATATGCCTTTTGTGTTTTTAGACTGTGTGGCTCCAATGACATTCTTCAAATGCTCAAATCATGGAGAAAAAGGAACGGAGTGTCAGAGGACATGTGAGAAGCAAGACCCAAACAACTGTGTGAGTTGAAAGAATGGAACACAAGAATAACTAAATGAATTAAATGATCAGTTACAGCATTTTTATGTATTTCAGAAAAAAAACCTGTTTGGTTACCCAATTTCAAATGTAGCATTTTCCATACCGGCTTTGAATGGTGCACAAACCTGACAGTGTAGAAAACATGCAATAGAAATCTTCTGATAAAGGAAAATGATGGCTTACCAATTTGTCTTGGCAACAGGTGAGCATGGAGTGTGTATCAGGGTGTATGTGTCCAGATGGCCTTCTGGGTGATGGAAATGGTGGGTGTGTTGAGAGAGAAAAATGTCCATGTACCCATAATGGAGTCACCTATCAACCCGGAGACCAAGTTCAACAGGACTGTAATACCTGGTGAGATAATCAAAGCTGTTATAAACCATGTTCTTGTACTTATCTACAAGTATAGTGTAAAGATGTGCATCACAATAATCTTCGATCAAAGATCAGCATTTCAATAATCTTATCCAGTTAAACATACAAAAAGAGATCAATATATTTGGTCATACACATCACAGTTTAGTCCCATGAAGTGCTCTTCAGAAACAAGTAATTAAAATTGGGATTTGTTTTGTGGGGTTTTTTTGTAAATGTGTTCTATATTTTAGCACATGCACAAATGGGATGTGGATTTGTACTGAAAAGGCCTGCTACAGCACCTGTACCATCTATGGTGAAGGTCATTTCACGACTTTTGATGGCAGAAGATATTCCTTCCACGGAGACTGTGAACACACCATAGCCCATGTATGTTTGACATTCCCGATGGAAAAAAAAGTTGTAATACAGATATCTAACATGTATCACAATAAATAGGCTTACAATAAAATAATGTGAAAAACATCAGATTTTATATAAGTGTCAATTATCTGGAGCATTATAACCTAGAATATCTCTAATGCGTTTAACCCCTCTAGGATTATTGCGATACGAACCCAAGTCCCTCCTTCCGCCTGGTCACCGAGAACATCCCTTGTGCCAACACCAAATCCATTTGCTCCAAGTCCATCAATCTGTTTTTTGGGGTGAGGTTTTTAATAGCTCACAGTCAGCACAGATGCATTAGTAAAGCTAAAATGTGCAATATAAAACATGTTAAGACACTTTTCATATCCCACAGAAATACGAAATGATTTTATCTGAGGATGAAGACGTGAAGGTTATTGAAAGCAACGGCACAGAGTACAGATATAGAATTAGTTCTGCAGGCATATATATTGTCATAGAGGTTGAGGGCCTTTTGAACTTAATATGGGATAAAAAGACAAGTGTGATGATCCAACTGAATCACAAATTAAAGGTATGAGTTCATTAAAGGTACACGCATAGACATGAACTTTGTTTATCTACTCACCTAACATCTACATGATCTCTATGGCAGGGCAAAGTGTGTGGACTCTGTGGAAACTTTGATGGTAATGCAAACAATGACTTTATGAAGCACAATGGAGAAGTGGTGACAGATCCAGAAGATTTTGGGAATAGCTGGAAGGTGGATTCCAAATGTCCAGATGTGGCAAACGTGATGCATCCTTGTGACGCAAATCCACATCGACGTGCCTGGGCTATCAAACAATGCAGAATCATCACAAGCCCTGTCTTTACAGACTGTCATTCACTAGTAAGTAACTTGGATCATTTAGCAACTTTTTTCCACAAATTGAGAACAAAATGATTGATCATCACTGAAATGGAATTAATGTGTGTTGTTTAGTGCTTTCCACATTAACACATTACATCTATAGTGCAGTTATCATGGTAACCCTTACAGTTAAGTGTTTTTTTATTTTTCTGTCTCTAGGTGGATTCTGGCCCATACTATGATGCATGTGAAAGAGACACATGTGCATGTGACAGTGGGGGTGACTGTGATTGTCTGTGTACTGCAGTGGCAGCTTATGCTGCTGAATGTCGTAAAAAAGGAGCTTGTGTTGCATGGCGAAAACCAAACTTTTGCCGTAAGTCCTATTAATTCCATAATTTATTTCACCTACAAACTGCAACCAATTAACAATAAATGCAGGAATGCATTTATTTATTTCCACATTTTCACACAATAAATATGGTAAATTGTTCATTTACTCATAGTTATTTAATCATAGTCTTTAAAATGTTATATTTTATGATGTATTTAAAGAGAATTTTTGTCTGGAGCAAGAATTTTTTTTTATATTTACATAGAAGTACATACATACGAGTAATTAATACTTATTAATAAAAAGAAAAAAAGTTTAAATCTCTTAGCTTTATGAGCCATGAATTGCCCATAGATGTAATAACTCTTAAATATAACCATTGAACTCAAGTGATTATTCTTGCAGCTTTGTTCTGTGACTACTACAACAACCCTCCAGATGAATGTCAATGGCACTATAAACCCTGTGGATCCACATGCATGAAGACCTGCAAAAACCCATTGGGAAAATGCTCTGATCAGATTCCACCCCTTGAGGGTAAGGAATAAGAATTTTAGTGTGTAACATAATGTAGGTACCAAAGTGTCAATGACCTTTTTTAAAATCAATGTCTTATTAATCAGTCTTATCTGACTATTTTATTTATACTTTTAGGATGTTTTCTTCAATGCCCTTCAGAGAGGCCTTATTTCAGGGAGGAGGCTATGAAGTGTGTCCGAGAATGTGTAGAATGTTTCTATAATGGGACTCTATTTCCACGTGGATCCATCATTTACAACACCACCGATGGAAATGGTGTATGTTTCACTGCTATGTGTGATTACAATGGGGAAATAATAAGAATTGTTAATGAATGCAAACCTTCAACAACAACACCTTTCACTTTCACAACAACACCTGAAACTACTACAGCAACTCAAACTTCAACACCTACGTCAACAGAAACACCATCCACAGTCACATCCACTTCTACCCCAACCACTGAGAAGTCGACATCCACGCCAACAGAAACATCATCTACAACTGTGACAGTAACACCTACATCAACAGAAACACCATCCACAATCACGTCCACTGCTACACCAACTACTGGAACGTTGACACCTACGTCGACAGAAACACCTCCTACAACTGTTACAGTAACACCCACATCAACAGAAACACCATCTACAGTTAGTAAAACTACTGCCACAACAACAACTCCCCCCTGTGTTGATACATGCACATGGTCAGATTGGATTGATAGCAACACACCCAGCACAGATCCAGAAGGATTCGAAACGGAACCCATTAATAAATTGTGGGATTCAGGAAAGATTATCTGTCAGAGCCCTGAAAACATTGAATGCAGAGCAGTAAATTATCCCCAAAAGTCTCTGCAAGATTTGGGACAAACAGTTTATTGCAATACATCATTTGGACTGTCATGTTCAAATGAAGACAATGCAAATGGAATCCCACCAATTTGTTATAATTTTGAAGTACGTGTCAGATGTTGTGAACCAGATGTCAGCTGTACTACTACGCCAACATCCACTACCTCAACAACCACTATAACACAGACACCTACAACTGTTACAGCAAGTCCCACTTCAACAGAAACACCGTCTACAGTCACGTCCACTTTTACCCGAACAACTGGACCATCGACACCAACATCAACAGAAACATCATCTACAACTGTGACAGTAACACCTACATCAACAGAAACACCATCCACAATCACGTCCACTGCT
>JAUMHI010000074.1:3999385-4016713 GCA_032359435.1 Enteromius unitaeniatus
ACCAATACAACACAAGGACAGGGGGGAAACCGGAACATACCAACAAAAGTCAAACACGGACAGACATAACAGACACGGAACATGACAAGCAGTGGGTAACAAAACACAGACATATTTTTTGCAAGATTTAAAAAATGTGATTGTACAACTGTACACTTGATAAATGAAAAACAAACCTTCAATTAAAAAAAAAATATTAAAGTGTACAGTTGGACAGTTTTGTATTTTTTTGCATCTTGAAATTAATAGTTCTGTAGTGTTTATGTATTTTTTTCTGTTAGGAAGATAACTGACCATTTAAATCTCCTTTGTACATTTAGATATGCATATAAATCAAGAACAATGCATTTAAAGCTGTATTTATAAACTGCTTACTAATGACTATTAATGTTGGAACAATATAACTTGGAACGTTATAAAGGATGAACTGAGTATTTACTAATGCTTAACTAATGATTCATAGCATCTAGTTATTATAAAGTGTTACTGAAAATTATTTAAAACATACCTGAACTTAATTATAATTAGTTTTTTTTTTTTTTATTAGTCTCTGTTAATCTATCTGATTGTGTCATCCAGCATAAGGAGTCATGGATTGAAAACTGCAAAAACAATACATGCAATAATGGCAGTGTCACCTCAACATCTCTACAGTGTGTCAGTGTGTCACCTGACATACCTAAATGTGTTAATGGAATTAAACCTAAGAAGGTGTTTTATAACAACGGCTGCTGCTATAATTATGAGTGTGAATGTGAGTTGAAATCATCCTCATGGACATTTTACTGATATTAAATATTTATATTAAGTAAATGTCATTAAAATTAAAGGAAATAGCCAGTTGCCCTATTGTTGCCCTAAATAGTCAGTGCACTATTTTTTACCTTTGTTTTAATTTGGTTTGGCAGGTAAATGCACTGGCTGGGGTGACCCACATTACCAAACATTCGATGGAACCTACTATGCTTTCCAGGGAAACTGCACTTATGTTTTGTTCCAAGAAATCATCCCAAAATACAATATCAGTGCCCATGTTAAAAACTATTTTTGTGATGTTAAAAACAATCTCGCCTGCCCTGAGTATGTGATTGTGAACTACAAATCTTATAAAATAAAGCTGACAAGCAACACTAAAGAGGTCCAGGTAAGGCTTAGGACTGTAACAAAATATTCACAGGTTTGTGATTGAATGTCATAACACAGAAAGGTCTTGTTTCCCTCAGGTCTATGTTAATGATGAATTAAAACAACTTACTTACATAAATAATGACTTCTTCATCACAACCTCTGGCATGTCAGTAATACTGAATATCACTGAAATCCAAGTTGACATTTCTGTGAATCATCAAGGCTTTCAGATCAATCTCCCATTCTCCTACTTCCATGGTAATACAGAGGGACAGTGTGGTGAGTACAGTAGAAAAATATCTGCAAAGTAGAATACTGTAAGTTTCATTTTACATTTACCAGTAAAAAGATTTTGTGAATATAATGTACTTTGAATTGTCCCATTACTTGCTCATTAAATTCAGATTACCTATAATTAAAACTAATTTTTAGGGGTTTGTGACAACAACCGTGCAAATGACTGCAGACGTCCTGATGGAACAATCGACCCATCATGCGTGAATATGGCACAGCTTTGGATGGTCCCTCCAGGATGCAAGACACCGCCACTTCCAACTCAACCTCCACAAGAGATTTGCAACCATAATCCAGCAATATGTGATCTCATCAAAAGCGAGTAAGGAAAAGAGAAAATGTTAATCACTTCTGTTGGTAACACTGATTATTACAAAGTGTTTTATTTGGTGCAAAAATAGAATAAACAAAATCATACAAGTTTGAAAGAACATGATGGTAAAAGATGTCACAATTTTCATTTTTGGCTGCACTGTCTCTTTAAGATGCCTGAAATTAGAAATCAAATTTAGTATATGTTTCTTCACAGAATGTTTATGAAATGCCATGAAGTTGTTCCTTATGAAAATTATTATGAGGCATGCAAATATGATGTGTGCCACATGCAAAATGGCTCTATTGGTTGTACCAGTCTGGAGGCATATGCTCTGCTATGTGGCAAAGAGGGTGTCTGTGTGGACTGGAGAGCATCAAATGGACTCACGCAAAAGTGTGGTAAGCAGAATGAACCTTATCATTTGAGTGTTTTGGGGTGTTTTTTAAAATATGTTGTACTTGAGAGGGCCCTGATAAGTAATTGTTATTGATTTCTATAACAGAATACAAGTGCCCCAGTCACAAAGTCTATAAGCCATGTGGTCCGAAAGTTGAAAAAACCTGCAGTACAAGGTAATCTCACATCTCATATCTACAAAACAAACATCCTTAATAAGTGTTACAATTGTAATACACCATTATCTGATGTGCTTATGTTAATATGCAAACAGGTACAATGATATTTTTGTGGAGAAAGACTGTGAAGGCAATAGCTGTCATCAAACATTGGTAGAAGGTTGTTATTGTCCAGACGACAAATATCGTGTTAGTTCAACAGTAGATACATGTACATCTTATTGCGGTAAGACATGTTGCTTAATTTACTTGCTGTAGTTACTTATTTTTCTTGTTTGCTAGATTACATTGACATTTTATTTCTTTTTTTAAATAAAAATGTTAATGCTAACATAATAAACTTTGTCTACGGTGTTTATTTTTATTGGAACTGAAATATTCCACCGTCATTTTTTTTAATAAATCTATTTTATGCTAGGTACAAAAAATTGTTAGTCTCAGGACCTTTTGGACAAAAATGTCTATATTGAAACCCATAACCCTATTTTTTATTGCAGTGTCGATTAACTGTACAATTATGCAATTTATGTAATAGACTTTCATTCTGTTAACAAGGATTCAAAATGTAATATTTTACAATTTTTTACAAGATGTGCCATTTTTGCAGGTTTGGTCTATAAAGCAAATTCTTGCTTTATTCATGTTTTCTGCTTCTGCATACTGGGAAAAATGTGGTACTATGTCCAAACAAAATTGTACTGAAAGCTAATTTTTTCGAGATGTCAGCTTCAAATTTGAAAAACAGATTATTTAGATTGATGGCTTTTATTTTATAGCAGGTTTAGATTTCAACATGTTTCATAAAATCTATATTTTATATGAAATATAGATTTTTTATAAACTTGTATAACTTTTTGTTTGTTTCACTTTTAACAATTAAAAATTGTGTTTTAACAATCTGCCATGGCCCTATGTAACCTTTTTTTGATTCACAAGGGTTGATGCACTTTTTTATTGTCTTATTTCCACTCATATATTGTTCATTCCCTCCATGTAGATTGCATTGGCCCTGATGGATTACCTAGAGAGGTGTGTATAGGCAAAACAAGATATTTAAAAAAACTAAATTAGTGTTTTCAAATCATTTCAATAAGCATTTGCAATTCATAATCGTCTTAAATTCCTAACTATCTTCTGCTTGCTTTTCCTTCTGCAGCCTGGGGATACATGGACAATGAACTGTGTAGAATACACATGCTCAAATGAGACCTTCGGTATTAAATATGTGCCTGTTGCGTGTCCGGCTGAAATGCCCTGTGGACCAGAACAAAAGAAAATAATTGAAAACTGCTGCCCAACCTGCGGTGAGACAAGACTAAACAAGATCATGAATTTGAAGCAAATAAATAGTCACAATTACTGCCACCACTGAATTATCCATAAATAAATGCATTAAAAAACGTTTCTCAAACCATTTAGTGTGTGATCTCGAGCTGTGTCTTCAGAAGAAATGTGATGTGGGATATGAGTTGGCGGCAAACAGTTTTTATGACAGTTGCTGTCCACCCTGTGGTAAGTCTTGCATATCATTCTGTGTATTATTTAAATGTTAAACAATTAAATGTTCTACAAAACAAATTATATCAGTGGAGTCCTGCATTTCTATAAAAATGCGCTCTGAGGAATATCTGGAATATTAAAAAAGTTATAACATTTAATGTTCTATTTTTACGTTGCAAAAAAAGCAACAGTAAAATACGCATAACATATTTTTGTTAAATATATAAATGCATGTCTTTGTATTTATATATACATAATAAATATACACAATACATACTCATATATTTTTTCAGTGCCCAAAGACGTATGTGTGTACAATAGCACTGAGTACCAGGTAAGTTGCTTCATTTGTTTTTACTAAAAAAATTAATCTGGATATTTAAAATGGCACAAAAGAAAAAGTTAATATCTCACACTCTCTGTTTTCTTTCTAGCCTGGAGTTCAAATCCCCACAGATCCTTGTACTGAATGTAACTGTCTGATGGATAAAAACCCAAAGACTCAACTTCATCTCGTCAAATGCTCTTCTATAGCCTGTACACCTTGCCCTGACGTAATAATTATTATCATTTATTCTTGTGATAATATCAACTTATTCATATAACTCAACTTTCTAAACTAAACATCTAAATTATAAAATTGCTTTTTGTACTCCAAGGGCTTTCTGCCTGTCAAACACGAAGGAGAATGCTGTGAAACATGCGTGCAAAATAGCTGTTTTTACACTGCACCAGACAACACCACACTTATTCTCAAGGTGCATATTCACAATCTTTTCTTCACCACAACTGATCAGCTATTTTATATATATATATATATATATATATATATATGCATATTTATTTGTTTATTTATTTTTCAGATTGGAGAAGTGGACAACTACAAGTGTGAGACTGTGACCTGTAAAGAAACTAATGGCACATTCGTAATAGAGAAAACCAAACCATCCTGTCCTGAGATCAATGAAAACGAGTGTGTGCCTGTGAGTTCATCTTTAGCTCATGTTCCAAACATGACGCACTTGTTCTGTTTATTTATATCTCCCAACACTGAAAGGCAAAGCATGTTGGGGTGTTTCATCTGTAGTGCTTTTATAATTCAGCTTTAAAGGTTTACTCACCCTCATGTTGTTCCAAACCTGTGTGACCCTTTCATCTGTGCGACACAAAAGATATTTTGGTGTTGTTCTGAGCCGCACTGACTTTGTACAGAAAAAAACATTTGAGTAATAGCTTTATCACTATTGCAAAGGTTTGGAACAACACACACTTTTAAGTGAACTATCTCTTTAATTATGATTATGAGGTTTAAACAAAGCCGTTTGTCCTTACAGGGAACGCTGACACTTGATGAAGATGGATGTTGCAATACCTGTAAGAAACTGTTTCCTTGTTTAAAGCTTTTACTGCTTTTTATATATAAGTTCCAGTATTTTAAATAGTTAACAAATGAAATTTATATTACCTTTAATATCTCAGGTGAACTCAGGAACTGTGTTCGTGTGAAGAACTTCACAGTTGTTACTGTAAATGACTGCAAGTCCATCGAACCCATAGAAGTGACTTCCTGCAGTGGCCACTGTGACACAGAATCAATGTGAGAACACATTTGCATACGATTTCTTGTGAAACATGCTTTATACTTACAAACTTATTTTGAATGATTGTTCATTCCAGCTTTAAAAGAGAGCTGCATATTACAACGCAGACTTGTTTTTTATACTCAACTGACTGGTGTTTTTCTTGGAAATCTACATAGGTATTCAATGGGCGCCAACATCATGAAGCACAGCTGTTCTTGCTGTCGGGAGATGAAAACCAGCCAAAAGAAAGTACTGCTGAAGTGTTCTGATAACAGTGAGATCTATCATGACTACGTCTACATAGACAGCTGCAAATGCACTCCAGTTATGTGTGAAAACCAGAACAGCAGTGGATAAAAGATCCTCTTCAGTGTCTGCTATACTGCTATAATTCCAGATAAATTGCAAACAACTATATATATTTTGGTGGAAGATAGGACCATTCTGCTTTTCGTTCTAACTAACTACTATAACTACTAGCTATAACTGCTATAGCTCAAGGAATTTGCAGGGCATTTTGAACGTTTTGTTTCTTCTTTAGCAATACACAATAAAATTATTTACATTTTATTCTTGGAAAATGTATGATGACTATAATAAAGCAAAATAAATAGCAAAAAAAAAACTGAATGGACTTGTTTTTCTCCCAAAAAACAAACTGACTTCAGCTGACATGAAACAATACATCCTATAAACTGAAACAACATCCTGGTTAAACTTTAGGGTTAGACACACTGATATGACTTTTTTTTAAATTGTAATGTTTTATGTAATTTCAGTTAAAGTTTTTGAACAAACCTGAATTATAAATGAACAATAGTTTACTTATGAATTAAAATTAACCTATATAAATAAATGCTGCAAACAATATGATGCTCAATGCATTAGACCTGTTCCTGTAGGTCTACCTTACTGCAAAGTTACGTTCTAATCAAACACACATGCTCCATTAAATTCAAAAACATGACAGTGTTTTGAAAGATGGATATCCAAAAACAGGATCTGGCACCCCTGCATAAACTATTACCATCAAACCTGTACAAGGAAGCACACAATAACTCATATCAAGGTGAAACTAAACTTTCAGTAGACTTTCCTACTTTATTTTTATACAATATTTCTAGGTAACATATATTGGATCCTTTTGTTTTAAAAGACAACTTTAGGACCTGAGTATATATTTGCACACCCAACTGCAATTATATGTCACCCTGGAGCACAAAACCAGTCTTAAGTAGTATGGGTATATTTTTAGCAATAGCCAAAAATGCATGGCATGGGTTAAAAAAATGATCTATTTTTATTTAATTCCCAAACTAAGGATGTTGGGTAAAGACCATGTTCCATTTAGATATTTTATAAATTGCCTACTGCAAGTATGTACAAACTAAAATATATAAAAACTAATTTTTAAATATTAATATGCATGGCTAAGGACTTCATTTAAACAGCTTTATAGGCGATTTTATCATATATTTAGATTTTTTTGCACCTCAGATTTTTAAATAGTTGAATCTCAGGCAAATCGTGTCCTATCATAACAAACCATACATCAATGCATACCGCTTGATTATTAATTATTTATTCACCTTTCAAATAATTTACCTCACTTTTGAAAAATGGACCCTTATGGTTTTGTGGTCCAGTGTTACATATATCATGCAAAATACATGATATTATATACTTTTTTATATAATACCAACGCACACTGATTTTGTTGACCAGAAAACATAGTCTGTTGTTTAAGGAACCTTTTGAATAACTTAATAATGCAAGTGACGTACTTAAATACAAAAAAATCATCCTTCAATACGTGGACTGTGACACTTAGCAAACAGTGAGAATAGAAAAGGCAATGTTTACACATTTAAATACTTCTCATATGTTTGCTGTTGCATCTAGAAAGACCTAAAAGTCGTAATAGAATTAACCCTCAAACATGTCAAACTGGGTGAGATGAAGCTCTGAGTACACAACCCTGCTGAAGGGCTATTGAATCAAGTACTGTCCCTGTTTGTCTTTGGATCATGCCATAGTGTTGATTTAAGATGCAAGTATTAGTCGACTGTCAATTGATGTTCAATCTTATCAATCACATTTTTGCTTATTAATCAAAATAAATCAAGTTTGAAATGAAATGATCATAAGCACAGAATGCCTATTTTAGTCATAGAGCACTGATACACATTGCTTGTCGGCCATTTTGATTATTGCCATTCAGAGTGCCGTCTTTTACCAACTTTTGGTGAAATGAGATAAAACTTGGTACAGATAATCTAAATCATGCTTCAAACATACCTGAGAAAAATAGGCGCACTAACAATAACAATACTATATTAATTTAATTAATAATCATGTTATGAGTAGCTGTAGTTATTTACCTGAGATGCTATATTTAGTACATTATATGAGTTTGTGTGCTTGGTTCCATACTCATTTCTTGCGGCTATATTACTTAATTACTTAATTGCGGCTTATTATACTTAATTATTGTTTTTTATTTTGTTGTTGTTTTTGCTTTTTATACGCCAGTGCGTTGGAATTTTAATTCTGATAGCTGTTCAGTTCTAAATTGAGAAGAAAAAAAAGAATTCCTTTGCCAATTTGTCCAAAATAACAATATTATTAATAGTTCTTGCATATTTTTCGACAATTACATATATTACATAGATAAATTAAATAACTTTCACATTGTGGATGTTTCAAGAGCCACATCCTTGTACAGCCCAATTCAAACAAGCGAAATATGAATCATTGTATGACTGAGCGTGTTGCTCATCATTTAAATACAGTTGATTTAATATCACCAACGAAGACATTAAATATTTGTTTGTATCAAGTATCTACCAAGCCCAAGGCCAAATTCAAGCAAGGGGTCCACCCTCTGATCACAAACTACATTCCTCTGAAGCAAACTAATAGCAAGTATAAAAGGACAACTGCTGACAGACAGGTCACATTAGCTCTTGAGGATGGTTGTCTCCATAGGGACTATGAGGATGTCCCAGATATGGATGCTGAGATGGGTCGTCCTGCTTGTGGGGCTGCAGTCGGTACAAGCAGGTAAGCAAAAAAAGAAGAAGCAGGAGACCTTGAAATCTTTGAAATTACTTTTAAAAATATCATTTTACAATGTCTTTCTAGGCTTCATGGGGGATTATGGAGATGCTCTGATGGATCCTATGGACTTTACAACCTGGCCACCAACAAAATCAGGTGAATATTCAATTGTGGTTATGTATTATATAAGATGTACGGATCAAGAAGTAGAGCCATCACAACAAGTAAACCTTAAATCTTTAATAAGGTCTTTCGAATATATTTACATTTCTCATCAATCAAAAATAGAAACAGTAGAGTAAAAGCAAAACAAGTTTTGCTGAAAATTTAGGCTGTTGATTGAAATTAACAATGATGATAAAAATGTAAAATTTTATATAAAAAAACTTTAATATGATAAAACATTTATATGAACACGATTTTAATTTAGTTTCTAATCATGCATAAAGTAAATTAGAGGTAAGTGATATGCGCATTATAATTGTAAAACATTATTGTTTACAAAGTTCAGAAATATTAAAAAGTACTTTGAGGTGCATAAATATGACTTTTGTAATTATCTTTTTTGTTGTTAACAAATGTATTCTATGAAAAAAATCTATTTTTTTTCTTGTCTTTTATATATAGTGCTGCCAGTGACGACTGTGGTGGTAACAAAAGGTATTAAACAATAAACAGTATTTTACTATCAGTTCTTAATTTAACTAATCTAAATTGTATATTTTTGCTCACTGAAAGTACTTATCACAGATTCAATTCTTTCTCTCTTGGTTTAGTTGCACCGAATCCTGATCATCAGTCCACGATCTGCAGCACATGGGGAAATTTCCACTTCAAGACCTTTGATGGTCAATTCTTTCAAGTGCCAGACACATGCAACTACGTCCTGACCGTGATGTGTGATGTCGCCACATCTGATTTTAACATCCAAATGCAAAGAGACACTGTAAATGGCTCAATCACTTTTAGCACAGTCACAATAAAGCTGGAGGGAACAATCATCAAAATCACTAATGGCGACATTACAATGGACGATCAAGCGTGAGTTGATTTTAACTTCACTTTACTTCATCCCTGATATATTCTAGCTTCAACATTTCTGTGAGAAACAACAGAATATTAGTGCTTTTCAAATTAAAAATAGTAGCTAAAATTATTCTACCTTTATAAAATGTAGCCTAAAATCTTAATGATGAGAGTTAGCCAATTATATGTCTATATCTTAAAATACGTAAACATGTTTTTTCTTACCTATTCTCTTACAGCGTGTTAATTCCAATCAGTAGCAATGGAATTAAAATTGAGGGGACCCAAACAAGTATTAAGGTCTCCAGACATGGAGTGACTGTCTTCTGGGAGGAAGACAACTCTATTTTGGTATGATTGAATAAAACCTTGATGTTTAATTGTGGTTGCTGTAATACCTGGGATGAATCTGTGAGACAACACGCCAAATAATAGTTCAAAAGATAACTGTAAAACAGATTTGATTAAATCTGTTGATAGCAGTAAAAAAACACACACACAAAGCAAACCTGATAAAGTGCAGAATTCCAGCGCAGATCATTGTTTAGTGTGTGTCATGATTAATGGCCCTACAATAAAATCACACACACCCTTTAGACCAACATATTTGTTTGCACACAATAAGTAAGACTAGGAAAATTAAACATCAAACAGGATATCAGCTCTACAAATCATAAAGCAAATATGTATAGTCTAAATAAGCCTTAATTAAACAACAGGTTTTGCAGATGTTTGACAGCTCTGTATTGATTTTAAGTGTGTTTGCACTGTCATATATTTTAGCCATAAGTAAACATTAGGACAGACTCACTTTGAGAAAATCAATTGTATTTGTATTGCTGACAAATAGATTGAACTCGCAGAGAAGTACCAAGGGCAGACCTGTGGACTCTGTGGAAACTACAACGGGGACAAGAATGATGATATCCCTGAAAGCGGTAAACCTGATGTTTTAATCAAAAGAAGCCGTAAAACCTTTGCTTTAGAGCTTCTTTCTAATGGCAAAACAAATATATACATTGTTGCAGTATGATGTTTGACAAACTAAACACATCCTTCTTAGGTTCAGCCACATGGAAGGTTTCCACACCAACTGAAACCTGTGAAGACGTTACACTTGCTCCTGGGGATCAGTGTGACCAGGTATGGGATAAGGTTTGGGGGCAATGTTTTTGCACCAATTGGAAAATTGTTTAAAATTTGTGCGTTTCTTTCTCTCTTTTTAGCACATAAGTGTTTGCCAGCATTATCTGAACAGTCCTAGTTTTGCTGACTGTCACAATGTGATGGACATGAGTTCATTTGAAGAAGTCTGTGTAGACGACCTGTGTCAGTGTTACGGCAATCACGACTGTCTCTGCAACACGCTTACAGAGATTTCACGACAGTGCACTCATGCTGGAGGAAAACCAGGAACATGGAGGACTGAACAGCTCTGTCGTGAGTATAATTTCTGGAAAACAACAACAACATAATAATATGGTAGTATTACCACAATACTTACAGCTCACATGAACTGAATAATAGAACTTGAAGATTGTATGCTACAAATTAATATATAAAGACAACAAGCAATCTAATTTTGAATAATGTATTCGTTTTCTAGAATCTGAAGCAAGAATTAAATTTTGTGGTATAAAAGTTCTGATATTGTCTGTTGCGTTTGATATACTAATTGTGTTATTCTGTGAGGCAGCAAAGACATGTCCTCTAAACTTGCAATACATGGAGTGTGGGAGTCCGTGCAAAAACACCTGCTCAGATCCAACCACAAGTCTACTGTGTAAAGAACACTGTGTGGATGGCTGTTTCTGCCCTATTGGTAATTTCACACAATATCAAAAGTCCATCACTTGCATATTGAAATTGTGGGGTTTTTTTTCACAAAATAAATAATGTCATGCTTTTTTTCTGTAAAGGCACTGTGGAAGACGACATTGGTCAGAGTGGCTGTGTGCCTGTGAGCGAGTGCCCTTGTGAGCACGATGGCACTGTATATCAATCAGGAGAGTCTTACCAACAAGCTTGTAAACAATGGTAACTTTTTTTACATTTTAAAGTCACATTTAAATAAACCTCCCCAAAGCTAACCATATTGCTGCACTGTATCAGTGTATGCGACGCTGGACACTGGACTTGTACATACCTGGAATGTCCTGGAATCTGCTCGATTGTTGGAGGGTCTCACGTTACCACTTATGATGGAAAGACTTTCACCTTCAGCGGCAACTGTGACTACATCCTCACTAAGGTCTGTCAGTACAGCAGATGATCCGTAGATGTTTTCTGTCAGGGAGAAAAACTTCACATGGCTTAAATAACAATTAGAAAAATTCTGATACTATAAGATTTGTCATTCCCAGTGAACAGTTTTTAATTGTAGGTTCTTACTATCTTTTCTTTCATTCCAGCACTCTAATGACAGTGATATTGCTGTCATGGGAAACCTGGCAAAGTGTGATCCAGCTCGAACAGACACGTGTCTAAATTCAGTTACCCTTGTCATCTCAGGGACCACTGTAAGGACTGATTAATATTTACAATTTTTCAAAATAGTGCACAATACATTAAGCATACTTCATTACCATCTCTTTTATTGCAGAATCCACAAAACATATGTTGTTTTCTTCTCTTCCTTTTTTTTATTTATAAAACAGTTTACTTTTTCCCCCAATGGTGTTGTGACACTAAATGGAAACAGTCCATATAATCTTCCTGCCACCACGGGTGGGTCGACATCCTAAGTTACCATTGTAACAATAAGCACAGATGATTAGATGTTGTGTTTTACCCACACATTTTGCTGTCCTAGGTCCTGTGAGGATCTTCCAGCCCACTTCCTCTTTCATCATTGCTGATATGAAGAGTCTTCGTCTAGAGATCCAGCTGGCTCCAGTCATGCAGTTGTATATTGTAGCCAGCACTGAAGAGAAAGGAAAAATGTCTGGTTAGTTGTGTCAATAAATAAATAAATAAAAAGTATATGTATATATATGTGATTCCTCTATAAAAAAAATTCAAAACTGCAGCAGTGCATAGTGAATGAATTACAGGCGTTGTATTTTTAATTCAACACCTTTTTTTTTCTTTCAGGTCTATGTGGAAACTATAATGATTTCCAATTTGATGACTTCAAAACAGAGTCGGGTATCATAGAGGGCACATCATTAACTTTTGTTAACTTTTGGAAGCAAAACCCATACAGTTGTCCAGATCTTGAAAATACATTCGACAACCCCTGTAGCTTGAGTGTGGACACAGGTACACAGTATTGCAAACTTAAAGAGAAAATAAATAAATACTAATAATTATATTAATATATGCAATTATTTAACTTGCAAACATTACTGAACTGCCTTTATTCTGACTATTCAGAAAAACTTGCTAAGGACTGGTGTTCCCGTCTGACAAACCAGACCGGAGTCTTTTCTGAGTGTCATTCGGAAATATGTCCTATGATTTACTACAAAGTCAGTATTCTTGCACTGAACACTCTTCTCTTTTACAATTAACTGTGTATGAATTACATATGATTGCATCTTGTTTTCATCCTCTGTAGTGGTGTGTCTATGACACCTGCAAATGTGCAGATATTAGGAAGTGTATGTGTGCAGCCGTGTCTAACTATGCCCATGCCTGTGCTGCCAAAGGAATCATTCTCCAGGGCTGGATGGATTCTGACCCCTGTGGTGAGAATACTTGTTTGTAGAGGTTTGAATGCATTTCAATCACATTCTGGAGATTTGGAATAAAACAAAACAATGAATTATAATAAAAATGTGTTTTTGTATCTGTGCACAGTATCTGAGTGTTCAGAAAACATGAAGTACACCTACGGTATGACCAGATGTGGCAGTACCTGCCGCTCTCTCAGTGAACAAAGTCACTGCTCAGGGTCTTTCACACCTGTAGATGGCTGCGTCTGTTCTAAGGGAACCTACCTTAATGAAGATGGCAGTTGTGTGCCTGCCCAGCAGTGTCCTTGTTATAAAGACGACCATGTCATAGAACCTACGGGAACATCCTACATAGACGGTGTTGCATGGTATGAATCTCTCATTCCATAACCAATGCAAATTTGTTAGAATATCAATGATAACTCTTCTCTTGACGAATATCAACAACTCTTGATTTGCACTGTTTTGTCATGTTATAGCACCTGTATGCATGGAAAATTGCACTGCTCCAGTCAAGAAGGTAAGTTACAACTTAATTCTGAAATTACGCTTGTCAAATTTAAACTGGAGTCATCGGTGTGGAGGTTCATACATGTGACTCTTTTTAGACTGTGTGGCTCCAATGGTCTTTTTCAAATGCTCAAATTATGAACATGGAACAAAAGGGACAGAGTGTCAGAGGACCTGTCAGAACCAAGACCTAAACAACTGCGTGAGTTTGGTTGGGGAAAAGACAAAAACTTACTTAGCAGTTACCAATTTCCAGTTTTTCAGCAGTTATTGTATTTGTTGTCACTACATGATCTTTCAAAAGCATAGCAAGGCTTACTAATACTGGTCCTTCTTGGTTTGTTCTGTTTGTAGGTGAGTACAGGGTGTGTATCAGGGTGTATGTGTCCAGATGACCTTCTGGCTGATGGAAAAGGTGGGTGTGTGGAGAGGAAAAACTGCCCATGTGTCCACAACGGACTCAGCTATTCACCTGGAGAACAAGTTCAAGAGGACTGTAACACCTGGTGAGCTAGCATTGAAATTGAGGGGCAAGAAACATGTTACATTAAAGGGTTAATCTGTGAATTGTTGTTTATATTTCAGCACATGCACAAATGGAATGTGGACTTGTACAGATAAAGAGTGTTACGGAACCTGTACCATCTATGGTGAAGGTCATTATATGACTTTTGATGGCAAGAAATATTCCTTCCATGGAGACTGTGAACACATCTTAGTCCATGTATGCCTTTCTTAAAAATTTGCTTCTTAGTTAAAAAAATGAATAAAATTCTGGACTGACACAATTTTTGTTCAACCACTTTAGGATAACTGCAATAATGAAAAGAGTCCATATTCTCTACGCTTGGTCACAGAGAACATCCCCTGTGGCACCAGCGGCACCATTTGCTCCAAATCCATCAATCTTTTCTTTGGGGTGAGTTTATTTAATATGTCTGAGACAGCTTGAGCATAGTTTGTTAAAATCTGGAATATAATAATATTTTTATGCAGACATTGATTGCTCAAGGATAACTGTATGTCACTGTCTATTCAAATCCTGCAGAGATACAAGGTGATGTTATCGGAGGAGAGTGGGATCAAAGTTGTTGAAGGCAATGGCACTGATTTCCTATATCAAATCCATACTGCTGGAATTTACAATGTCATAGAGGTCAAAGGCCTTTTAAACTTAATCTGGGACAATAAAACGAGTTTGATGCTCCAACTCCATCCTAAATTTAAGGTAAGCATAATACCTACATGCTCAAAACACAAAACCACCCTCTACACCATAACTTTGTTTTTATGTACTTACCCTAACGCCTACATGATCTCTATGGCAGGGCAAGGTGTGTGGACTCTGTGGAAACTTTGATGGTAATGCGAACAATGACTTTGTGAAGCATGATGGAGAAGAAGTCACTGATGCAGTGGTATTTGGAAACAGCTGGAAGGTGAATCCTAGCTGTCCAGAAGTGAGCAACGTGATGAATCCATGTGAAAAAAATCCACATCGTAGTGCCTGGGCTATCAAACAATGCAGCATCATCACAAGCCCTGTCTTTACAGACTGCCATTCACGTGTAAGTAATAGCTATAATCCTTATGCATTCATAAAGTTCTTTGTGTTCTGAAATTTATATTTAAATTATTTCTTGGCTGTAGGTGGATTCTGGCCCATACTATGATGCCTGTGTAAGGGACACCTGTGCATGTGACAGTGGGGGTGACTGTGATTGTTTCTGTACTGCAGTGGCAGCTTATGCTGCTGAATGCCGTAAAAAAGGAGCTTGTGTGGCATGGCGGAGTCCGAGCATATGTCGTAAGTCCAAGTACTGTTATAAATTGTGTTTACTGGAGTCAGAATTCTCTATATGTAGATCTACATTACATTTGAAACACGGAAGACAACAGTTTTAATCAGAAAAAGTGTATTTTGTCATTATCCTCCATTATTTCACTTCATTAAAACGTTGTTCTTGCAGCATTATTCTGTGACTACTACAACAGCCCTCCAGATGAATGTCAATGGCACTATAAACCCTGTGGATCCACCTGCATGAGAACTTGCAGAAACCCATCAGGAAATTGTTCTAATCAAATTCCTCTTCTAGAGGGTATGAAATAATCTTTAAATCGTTTAGAGTAAATGTAGTCCAAATCACAGAGAACATTATGATGAGTGATGTATTAACACATTAATATTTTGTCTTTAGATTCAAGAAACACTTAGTTAATTGAAATGTCTCTCTTGTTTATGAATTTGTGCCTTTTTTATTACCCCAGGGTGTTTTCCACAGTGTCCATTAGAAAGGCCATTTTTGAGGGAGGACACAATGAAATGTGTTACAGAAGCAGAATGTCTTTCGCTGTGTACCTATGATGGGAAGATATACACTACTGGAGAAGTGGTATACGATACTACAGATGGGAATGGCACATGTTTTACAGCTGTGTGTGGTTTCAGTGGCACGATAATAAGAAATATTTCCAAATGCATGACTACAACCACACCCTTCACTTTCACAACTCCACCCCAAACTACGAAAACAACAATTATAATAACAGTTACAAAGACGTCCACCTCGATACCTACTACAGTTACACTAACAACACCAGAAATTTCATCAAAGGCATCTACACCTGCTGGTCAAACATCACCAGGAATTTCTACTACTGCTGTTACAGCACCAACACCATCGTCTAAAACACAACCTACCACAGGAACAGAAACACCATCCACAGCTACTACAACTGCTGGTTCAAAAACACCAACAATACCACAAATTTCTACTACTGCTGTTACTGCAAAAACTACATCTGCTGCTCCTCTGACACCTACATCACCAGTAGTTTCTACTACTGCTGTTACAACACCAACACCATCAACTAAAACTCAACCTACCACAGGAACAGAAACACCATCCACAACTACTACAACTTCTGTGATGAAAACACCAACATTACCACAAATTTTTACTACTGCTGTTACTGCAAAAACACCAATCACAGAAACGCCACCTCTGACTCAAACAGGAACACCATCAACAAAAACTACAACTGCTGGTCCACCGACACCTACATCACCAGGGGTTTCTACTACTGCTGTTACTGCTCCAACACCATCTACTAAAACACAACCTACCACAGGAACAGAAACACCATCCACAGTTACTACAACTTCTGGTATCAAAACACCAACATTACCACAAATTTTTACTACTGCTGTTACTTCAAAAACATCAATCACAGAAACGCCACCTCCGACTCAAACAGGAACACCATCAACAAAAACTACAACTGCTGCTCCACCGCCACCTACATCATCAGGGGTTTCTACTACTGCTGTTACTGCTCCAACACCATCTACTAAAACACAAACTACCACAGGAACAGAAACACCATCCACAGCTACTACAACTTCTGGTATCAAAACACCAACATTACCACATATTTTTACTACTGCTGTTACTGAAAAAACACCAATCACAGAAACGCCACCTCCGACTCAAACAGGAACACCATCAACAAAAACTACAACTGCTGCTCCACCGACACCTACATCATCAGGGGTTTCTACTACTGCTGTTACTGCTACAACACCATCTACTAAAACACAAACTACCACAGGAACAGAAACACCATCCACAGCTACTACAACTTCTGGTATCAAA
>JAUMHI010000074.1:4029780-4047864 GCA_032359435.1 Enteromius unitaeniatus
GCATGCTTTGAGTTCTGTTTTTATAGGATCCTAGGTCCTATTAAAAAGATTAGGCTAAGTAAAATTGGATTCACTGTGATATGACCCCTTAATAAATCTAGTACTTCTTTGGTTCTCCAAGGGCTTTGAGCGTGTAGAACAAGAAGGAGAGTGTTGTGGAACATGCAAGCAAATCAGCTGCATTTATACTGCGCCGGACAACACCACACATACTCTCCAGGTATTTTACATCCGTTTTACCAGTCAACAGACCTTCTGTGTTCTTCAGTCTTCATGTAGCGTGTTTCCCTTTTTCATCTAGGTTGGAGAAGTGAAAAATTACAATTGTGAGAATATTACCTGCATTGAAATCAATGGCTTGTTTGTGACAGAGAAGATCACACCAAAATGCCCTTACTTCAATCCAGATGACTGTGAGCCTGTAAGTTAAATCTATATGCTATAATTTATTTACAAACATTACATCACCAATAACTTACTTGTAATAGGCGTCAACAATCTGATTGTTGTATTGTTTACTAATATTGAAATGACTCCATGTGATTATTCACATACAGGGAACTGAGAGATATGACGAAGATGGATGTTGCAAGATCTGTAAGAAATGCTTTAATTATTGTTCATTCATTTGTTCAAAATGATTCACTTCACTCAACTGTACTAAAGATTAAGGAATAATCATCTCAAGAATATATTTGACCCTGGACCACAAAACCAGTGTTTTTGTGAAATTGAGATTTATACATCAGTATCTATATGCTGAAGCTTTCCATTGGTGAATAGTTTGTTTAGGACAATATTTGGGTAAGCTACAGCTATTTAAAAATAGCTTCTTGGATCATAATCTATAATTAAAAACAATTATTTTTGGCATTTTGCCAATGATTCGACCTAGTTTTATAGCTGGTTATGTTGTCCAGAGTCACCTATGTAATACATTAATAAAAAAACATCATATATACAGTTCTTGATTTCTTGTTTACTTCTCTCTCACATATTTTAGGTAAGCCCAAGACTTGTATTGTTTTAAAGAATGAAACCAATGTGGATGTAAATGACTGCAAGTCCATCCACCCCATAGAAGTGACATCCTGCAGTGGTCACTGTGGCACCCAATCAATGTAAGAGCACTCGCACAACTGATAATGAAAATTATCGCCTAATAAGTTTTACACGACTAATAAAAATCACATTTGAACTGATTGCTACAGCAAAACACTCATGTGAATAGCTGGTCTGGTTTGAGTCTATTTCATTTCTTTTTATTATTTTACTGTTATCAGAGCAGAATAATCTGAGATTTTTCATAACTTTGGCATAATGGATAACTCATAATTACAAAATCACCTTATATAAATTGCTATTTTTTCTTACAAAAATCTAAAAAGTCTATTCATCTTCAGGTATTCAATGGAAAAGAACATCATGATGCACATGTGTTCTTGTTGCCGAGAGGAGAAAGTCAGCCGTCGACAGGTGACACTGAAGTGTGCCGATGACAGCGAGGTTGTTCATGACTACATTTACATTGAGAGCTGCACATGCACTCCTACAAAGTGTGTAGACTAGAGGGCCTGAAGTTTTGATAAAAGATGCTGATCTTAAACTTTTCTTGTAATTATTGCTGATGTGAGCTAAATTACTTAAGACAAGAGATATTTGAAATAATGAACACAGCAAGAAATCAATGCTTTTATTCTATGGCTATGGCTTTACTGATTAAAAACCCTAGGCTTTTTACTAAATCTGTTTAAATAATCTGTAACAAAATGATTTTGAGTGTCTTTTCTATGGTATAATCGAAGTTCTGTGTAAATTTGATGAAACAAGTGAATGTTTAACACAATAAAGAAGTCAACCAGCAACAATAAAAGTTGATGCATTCATTTTTTTCAAAAACATCTGACAATACATTTCTAGTCTCATATTCAGCTGTGTTTAGAAATGCTATAAAAGCCAAGAAACTGTAAATGTGAATTTTCAGATATTTAATGGGAGTCACTAAGATATTCCAAGACCATAAACTTGCTCTGACACCACACTATGTTTTAAGTTTACTGGGAAGGCTTTACAAGTTCAAGCCAAAAATGTAAACTCTTTGTATAATATAGTATTTTATTATTATATATTATTAATATAGTATTAAACTACATACAATACAATACAAAATCATATAACCCATGCTTTATCAATGATTGAGTATTCAAATATCAATTTAATCATACTAAGTGAATATTGCAACAATTCAATATTATTATTCAATATTCAACGATAGCTTCATAATCATAACAAATGAATCATAATAAAGAAACAGTTATTAAGCTACAGTGTCATACAGACTAGATAAAATAATTTGTAAATGAATGGAGTGCTACAATCATTCTAACATCAACTCACAATTATAGATATTTGTTGTTACCAAGCACCTCTTATCAGACAGAAATGGAAAAAATGGCATTCAGTCCCATATTGGTCTGCTTAAAGGTGTAGTATTGACAACTTATTTTTTCTTATACATTTTATCTTTTTTTACTCGCCTTTTACGCGAATCCGCCATCATCATCAAACATAATTTTACCCACAAAAAAAAAATCGATTCTGTAATCTCAAGCGATTGTGATTGGTGTTTCTTAGCCAGCGCTGAGAAAAGTTACAGATATCGCATACCAACGTAACCTTGGAACAGGCATGATTAGAATTTTTAACCTATTGATTTACGATTACAATGAAATAATATAATAATATTAGTATTAAACAAACAGTGAATAGTAAAAAACAAGTAAAGAAAAAAGATACTGAACCGGTAACCCCGCCCACACTGGCCAATCAAATGGACAGACGCCACATGACGTAATAGGAAGCGTTTCGTGGACGCTGGCGGGAGTTTCGCTTGTTATTAAACAAGCTAACGGGTTACAAAGATTTCACGACACAGTTCTTCTCAAAAGAAAATTTATAAACATATCTTACACAAAATTCACTAAACAGGCAAGTGTGTGTTCTTATGTACTTACGTTAACGTTACAGTTCTGGTTTGTTTTTTGCGCAGTATGAATACATATGATTATGTATTGTCTTAGTATTTAAACAAATTGGTTTGTTACAAAACATTTTAATATTTCACATTAGTAATTAACGTTAATATATTAACATGTAACTGTATGCTTATGTAATAAGTGTATGTATCATTACATAAGCAGTTCTTTCAGTCTGTTTTCACAGTATAAATGGTTATTTAATAATAATTGTATACTGGTTATATAATATATTCCTGAGCTGTCAAAAAGCGTCATAAACCTTCATATTGTTCTCTACCTTATAAGCTATTACTTTGTAGTGGAACACAAAAATAGACATTTTTCTGATTCGTGTTTGCAGAAATACAGTAGTACTAATGTAGTGACCATAACTGTCAAGCTGCAAAACTAGAGCAAAAAGCACTATAATAGAAAAAAGACAGATTCTCATTTTATAATGTCTTGCTAATGATATGGTCTGTGTACGTAGATGTCGAACATGAAGGTTACTGTGGATAAAATCCTATCATTATCGAACAGTGATGGGGTAGATGAGCTACAAAAGCATCTCGCTTTGCTGACAGATGATCAGGTTTGTATAAAACATCTTGCTTTGTATTGGTTTGACCTCACTCTAGTTCACTATAAATAATTTTGTAGGTAATTTCCACGAATTGTCATATGACCCTAAATTACTAGGCTAAATCTTTTAATATTATGAAGATTAAATCAAGGCTTAATCACTCTTACGGTCTCTCATCTGAGGTGTTATGAGTAAATCAGGTCTGCTTATAATATAAACCAATTCAGACAGTGACGTCTTGTGAGTTGAGCGTTGGCCGGATGAGTCGTTTTAACCATTCAATAAAGTTTTCCTTTTACACTTGGGTCTGTTGGTTATAAATGGCTCTGTGACTTTGTTTCATTTGCTGCTGAATCCACTATAATGTGTCTAGCAGTCGCTCCATTATATCAGACTATAACATGTCATATAACCTATAAACCGCAGATGCATTTAGTCTCGTCTAAATTTAGACGTCTTCGCTTCTAAATGCAGGAAAAACCCTGTTAATGTGTGCACTGATATGTAATGAGGCTTGCAATTGATGCAAACAGTCATGTACAAGGCAGTATCTTTAAATTATGTGCAGATCACTTTCAAATGTGCTTTTGTGTCCTTCTAAAGCTCACAAACATGCTTACTACCAGTGCTCTGAAAGGGAAGGACACGGGCATCCTGATCAAAGCTATATTTAAAGGTAACATTGTGTTAATTCGGTTTCATTTGTTCTATTAAAACAAAAGTGTTTAAAAACTGTGTCTTTGTATTTGCAATGTTAGGTTCACCAGTAAGTGTTTCGCATGGTGCTAACCGCAGACTGCTTGTGTACAAGCACTGTATTCCTCTGTGTGAATCTGGAGATCTTCAGACGGAAGTGGCATCAGATATCATTGGGCTTCTAATGTTAGAAGTGAGTTACCAGGCACCAATTAATAGCAATGGGCTGTTTAGCTCTGCTGGTAACCAGTAGGATGAAGATTTAAATTCCACATGGGGTGATCTAGAAGACTGAAGGGTTTATTACTGTTGTTATATGTAGATAATGGTCCTGATTTGGAGAGGTTGAACTTGTTATTAATACTGTACCTTTGTAATATGGTTTTCTTCTGTGCCATAGACGCACAGTCTGCCTGGTCAAGCGTTAGCCGCGTTAGCAGCCCTATATGTGGATGCCATCAAAGTAGGTGAGATGAATAGTGGAAGATCGCTGGAACTTTTCCCTACAATTCTAACAGCTCTTGCTGCTACAGAAGCATTGGCTTATGGGAAAGGTAAGTTGCTATTTGTTAAGCCTGAACTGTTCTGTTTAGGAAACAGCTGTGTAGAGTTAAACAGCAAAAATTATATCTGGTCAAAACACTTCTGGAGATAGAGATAGTGCCTTTTTTTTTTCTTTAATTTCCCAAAACAGTTGAATGATTTCTGATTTCATGTGACACTGAAGACTTGTTTGTTTTCTTAGTTCCTTATTGATTTTTTTTTCTTTTCCATTTTATTATATAGTAGCATGCATACAAGTTTACTTTTTTTTTTTACCACAGGTGAGCTAAGCGGAGATGAATACAAAAAACAGCTGATCAACAGTCTTTGCTCTAGCAGGTAATATCAACATTTTAAGTGCTTTAATATTGTTTTTCAATTAGTAATCCATAAACACATAGCAATAAAAAAGCGACATTGCTGTGCAAGTAATACTAGTTCAGAACAAAAAAGGCATTCAGTCTTCTGCCTTGAAGTAACATATCTCCAATTCTTGCAGATGGGATCCACAATGTGTAATACACCTTACGACCATGTTCAGGTAGGACATATTTACTGGCTAGTTATCCACTTTTGTCTTGAATATAAAGTAAACTGTTAATTTTTTGTTAGGGATGTTCCATTATCTGCTGAGGAGCTTCAGTTCTTGATGGAGAAGATTCTGCGGATGTTCCTCAAGTTGGATCTACAGGAGATTCCACCTCTGGTCTATCAGCTGCTGCTGCTGTCTGCCAAGGTCAGGTTTATAGTTTATGGCCCGGTTTCACAGACAAGGCTTAGACTAAGCCATAGCTCACTTAGGACATTGAAGTAATTTTAACAAATGTGCCTGGTGTGCATCTCGGGGCAAAAGACAGACACTGATATATTTTAAGATAAGTTAGTGCAAGTTTCTTTCAATTGAAACAGCTCAGATAGGCTCAAACTATTTTTGTGATACCTGGGGTATATGTTTTAAAAGTACTTCACAAGTGCACAGTGTGTTTATATGGTCACATAGATTCATGTCGTTGTTTTTTATCAACAGGGCTGTAAGAAGTTGGTTCTAGAGGGAATCATCAGTTACTTCAAGAAGCAAGACCAACTCCAGAAAGAGGAGCAGAGAAATGGAGAGTGAGTAGGACACTTGCTCGATTTGTTTTTCATTGAACTTCGTATGTACAATAAAGAGACCTAGATTATTTTTATTTATGTATCTGTATTAGGAGTGAAGATGTGGAGGTGCAGACCATACCACAGGATCAGCTGCGTCACGTTGAAGGAACCGTCATCCTCCACATAGTCTTTGCCATCCGTCTTGACCATGAGCTCGGCAGGGAATTTTTAAAAAACCTTAAGGTGGATATCTGACTTATTGACGTAACTTGTTCTAGAGTATCTATGTGCTAGCTGCCTGTCTACTTTTTTAGATGGCCCACAGTGATCCACTGTGTCCCTTCAGTATTGCTCTGCTGCTTTCTGTGGCTCGCATACAACGCTATGAAGAGCAGGTACGTTTCAGTTTGTATTCCATTATTCCTCTTAAAACCTAGTAAGCTGTCTACCAGGATGGTATTTTGAATGTATCATGTATGCATTTAAACATTGAGTGTCTCAAATTCTTTTCAAACTTGCCCATGATGTCCTAAAAACGGTGGTTTTACCATCTCAAACCTTTGTGCCACTCTTAAAATGATTTAAAATGCACAGGTATTTGAGTTCCTGAAGGGCGCTATCACTAAGAACTTCAAGGATGATCAGATTCAACACACATCTAAGTTTCTGCAGGAACTTCTACCTCAGTGTAACAGCATCTCCAACATGATTTTAGACACTGTCAAAAACAGGTCTGGTTAAACTGCAGTGATTCTGAGTTCCTTTATTTATTGTGTAGATTTGTTCAAGTTGTTCAATGTTTGTTTGCAGTTTGTTTGGCTGGGATCATGTCATTCAAGGTCTGGTACAACTGGGGTTTATACTTATGGATTCATTTGGGCCTAAAGCTGGAGCATTTGGGAAGGTCACAGAAGGAACTTCAAGCACGGCTAAAACGCCAAACCAGCTAGCGTGTCGACTTGGTGGACAAGTTCTCCTGGAGAGCTTCAAGGTAAAATAGAGCGGTCAACTAATGTTCATCCAGTTGTATTACTCAAATCATGTTCCAAATATGCAATAAGTAGCCAACTTTTGTGTTTTCTTTTTGTACAGATGCATGAACCAATCAGAGGGGAAATTCTAGAACAAGTCTTGAACCGACTGGTTACTAAAACGGCCTCACCTGTCACCCATTTCATTGGTTAGAAGTCAGCTTTTTGCTAAGCTTATTCATAGAAGTTTCATTCATTTTTGTATTTTGATCTGATCTTCCAAAATACATTACTTCCACAGACCTTCTTTCCAGCATTGTGACGTCTGCTCCCATGATCCTCTTGGAATCTTCCTCTAAAGTCACAGAAACATTTGACCAGCTCTCCTACTTGCCCCTCAGCACTGTTCAGGGTCTCCTCAAAGCTGTGCAGGTAACATCTCAACCCACATGATTAAGTATGAGCTGCTGTCATATGATCAAGTGTGTGAGATCATTTTTAACATTTCCTCAGCCTCTGCTTAAAGTGAGCATGTCTATGAAGGATGCCCTCATCCTGGTCCTCCGGAAGGCCATGTTCTCCAGGTATAGCGAGTCCACGCATCTGAATATATTTCCCAATGTGTCAAGTCTCAATAAATCTTATCCTTTCTCTAAAGTAATTTAGATGGCAGGAAGTCAGCAGTGGCAGGCTTCCTGTTGCTACTGAAGAACTTTCGTATTCTGGGGAGTTTAGCTTCCAGCCAGGCCAGTCAGGCTATCACATCCAGCCAGGTGAATGATAAACATCTGCAAACATCTGTGCAATGCAGTTTGACTCTTGTGTTATGGTGATTATGACTGATTCTGACTCCTCCAGATCCAGGCGGACGTCCACTCGCGCTATAACACTGCTGCTAATGAAGCCTTCTGTCTGGAGATCCTGAGCAGTCTACGCCGCTGCCTCAACCAGCAGGCTGATGTCCGGCTTATGCTTTATGAGGTCTGACCTTCTCGCTTCCCCAACAGGAGTGAAACAAAATGGCTCTTTTTCAGTGATTCATCTGCTTTGTACTGAGAATGTGAAACATTTCATTTTAAAGGGATTTCATGATGTCCTTCGTCGTAACTCACAGCTGGCGAGTTCCATCATGCAGACCCTCCTGTCACAAGTGCGTATATCATCCTAAATGGAGCTTGTATGCCTTTCTGCTCTGACTAATTGATGGAACTGAGCCATTCATTATGCGTTTACCAGTTAAAGCGATACTTTGAACCAGAGCAAGATCTGCTTCCTCCTCTGAAGCTGGAGTCGTGTATCAGCGCACATGGAGATCAGGTCTTCATCCAGGAGCCTCTGGTACTGATGCGATTCCTCAATCATATTGGCATGATGCTCACACTTTATATTAGGTGGCCTTAACTACTGTGTACTTATAGTGTAATGGATGGGTCAACAGTGTAATTTATAAACCTAATTACAGATGTTATAAGATATTTTAAAAAATATAAGTACATTGTAAAAACATGTATGCACACACAATAAGTGCATTGTACCAATCGATTCTTTTAAATGCAAGTAAATAGTAGTTAAGGCTATCTTATATAAAGCTATATTTCAGCTTATGAATGTTTCTCCAGGCTCACTTGTTGTGCTGCACGGTTCACTGCCTGCTGTGGAACCAGAACATACGGGCAGGTGGAAATGTGAGCGATGATGATGATGATGAAGATGAGGAGGGTGGAGTACAAAGTGAACTCCACGCTATATTGGAAAGCATAACGAAGCGCATGATTAAAAGCGAACTGGAGGATTTTGAGTTGGTACGTTGCAGTTCTTTGCCTGGAATAAAAATGTCAGATGTAGCGCAAGCCTTCTTTTGGCGATTTTAAAAAAGCACTGTCAGGATTTACTAAAGATGTGCAGTGAAGAAAAATGTAACCATTAAAGCAGGTGGTAATTTAAACTGCTCTTAGTAGATTGCACTGATCATTGTGAAAATAATCTGGTTGCGTCTGTGTTTTTTAATGTTCGCACTGTCAATACATTTTCCCTCCCATCTGTTCTTTTATGGACATTGTAAATGTTTAGTAAATCTGGCCCTTGAGACTGTAGTTTATTTGGTCAAAGTGGGGATACTTGTGACTAAATTTAATGTCTATTAGGATAAGTGTGCTGAGTTTTCAACTAGTTCCAGTGTTGGAATGAAGAACAGTATTTACGCTGTGCTGGTGATGGGACTGAATGAGGTTCTCATGGAGTACAACTTCATCACTGCCAATTACAAGTATGTGCTTGTGAAAGTGTTTCTGATTACTTTTATATCTCAAATGCCGTTCTAGATCTGTTTAACATGTTCTGTTGCACATGCTGAGCAGTAAGAACCGTTTTGAGGATGTTCTGGAGCTGTTCAAGCGCTATCATAAGGTGTCTGAGATCCTCAAGGAACGGGCAGGGAAAAGCCGCTCCACATCCAGCAAAGCCCCTCGCAGCCTTCTGTCTCTAGGCTTCATCTCCACACTGCTCACTGCTCTTTTCAGGTACAGTTTGAGTCTGTATATTCATGAGCATATATACATGAGCATATACACTACTGCTTAAAAATCTGGGGTGGTTGATTTTTTTTTTTTTAATTATATATAGGGTGGGCCATTTATATGGATACACCTTAATAAACCATGGTCACCACCCATCTTGAAATGTTTCCCCCCTCACTTCATCTAGTATATACTAATGTGCCACAAACAGGAAGTTAATATCACCAACCATTCCCTTTTATTAAGGTGTATCCATATGCTGTAAATGGCCCACCCTGTATATCATATGCTAACCATGGCAGTCAAAACTATAATTGTAAAATATATTTGAAATGTCAATAAATCGTCAATCCATATTATATTATCATTATAAAATTTTATTTTTGTAGAGACAGCACTCAGAGCCGTGAGGGGAGTCTGTCTGTGTTGCGTTCCAGCGGAGACTTCCTGCGCTACTCTGTGAGTGTGTCTCTGCAGAAGATCCAGCAGCTGGAGGAGACGGGTCACACAGACGGGCCGGAGGGACAGAGCCCTGATAAAACCTTCCGCCATCTCTGTGACATCACCAGGTCTAGACTCATGTTACTGAGAGGTCCCTGAACGAAGCTGCAATTATTAACCTTGCGCATGCCTTTCCCTGCATGCAGTGTGCTAATGTGGCGCTACACCAATGTGCCGTCCACCGTGGAGGATGCTGGGAAGAAGGAGAAAGGCCAGAGTGTGTCCTTACTATGTCTGGAGGGTCTACTTCGAGTCTTTACCACCGTGCTGCAGCGATATCCCACACGCATGAGCAGCTTCCTGTCATCTCTCGGTGGGCTTTTTAGTACTCCTGTCACTTCTACATAATACTTGTATGTTTATGTTGTTTTAATAAAAAAAGAAAACTGCCCTAAAGATGTTTCAGGAGAGGCAGAGGGTGAAGGGTCTGATCTGACAGAGCAAACCGCTTTCTATATCCGCCAATTTCAGGTACCAGCTTTATTTTGAGTGAGTTCATCTGTCTAAAATACACTGGCAATATTGTACCTTTTTTTTATGTACAGCGAGCGCTGATGAACCAGCTCAGTGGGGGAGAAGACGAGTTCAATAGTAAAGAAGCTCAGCTATTGGTCAGCATCCTCAGCGTACTTTCACGGCATCTCAATCCTTCCTCTCAGCAGGTACTTCTTCAAAACACACAAGATTTTTCTGATTTTTATCGCCCAGCCCTAAAGGAATCTCAACATGGCTTCTTTTTTTTTTTGTGCAGTTTGTGCAAATGATCACCTGGACTGTGAAAATTTGTAAGGAAGCCAACTTCGGTAAGTGATTTGTATCCAGATACAAAGATGAAACATCTATTAGGGGCTGCTGAGAGGCTTTCAAACCACTGAATGGAGCATTGTTCGTCATTTTATCATTTTATATCCCAACCCTACTTTCACTGGTTTCTCTCTTTCAGAGGACATCTCACTGACTAAGGGCTTGCTGCCCCTTCTGTTCAACCTGCATGTCCTGTTTAAAAGCCCAGTGTCTCTGCTCTGGGAGATGTGCCAGGACATACACAGCCAGCTGGGAGACATCGATCAGGTACTGTGACCTCGCATCTTCTCAAAGCAGCAAAATGAGACTATTTTGAAAACCTAAAGTACTGGAGAACCTTACATTTGAACATGAGGGTCTTTTTTTTTTTTTATTAAGATTCTTACATCAATGGAAAGCTGATTTATTTCAGCTTTCAGATGATGTGTGGTTTGTTAGGATAGGACAAGATTTAGCTGAGAGACAAATTTTTCAAAATCTGGAATCTGAGGGTGCAAGAAAATCTAAACATTGAGAAATCTAAACATTGGCCTTATCTATACATATTACTAATCAAAAATGAAACATTGATATTTATGGTAGGAAATTTACAAATGATCTTTACTTAATATCCTAATGATTTTTGGCGTACAAGGATAATTTTGACCTATGCAATATATTGTTTATTGCTACAAATATACCCTTGGTACTTATGACAGGTTTTGTGCTCTAGGGTAACCTTTTATCTTATGTCACTAGAATAATCTGTTTCTGAGCAGGATGTAGAGGTGGAGAAACAGTCTCATTTTGCCATCATCAGCATGAAAACAGCTGCATCCACCACGGTAAGAACAGAGTTTTCAGAAACATGTTTTGATATCTTCATGCCAGCTATTAGAGCACATCTGCCTTTTTTTTCCAGCTTCTCGTCTTGTCTCAAGTTGGAAAGGTGTTGGATGAAGTCGACTGGTTGATCGCCAAGAAGAAGGGCCAGATAAGCTCAGACAAAACAATTTCAGGTAGATTTTTCACCAAAAACCTCAATCTTTTCTTGTGAAAGACCTCCAACACACCTGCCTTGGCTTGGTCAGGCGTGTTTGATTAAGACTGTGGTCGACCAGGACCAGGACTTGACATCTCAGATCTAGGATATAGATAATTATTAGTAATTTTTTGTGTGTTTGTGTTAGGAAACGCCCAGCAGCCACTGGGCCAGCAGGACCCGATCGAGAAGGCTGTCACTATTCAGTTAGGCACACTGCTAACAGCTTTGCACGAGCTGGTTCAGACCGCCCTGCCCCCGGGACCCTGCACAGACACGCTCATGAGAGAGCTCAGTCGAACCTACAGCATCCTCACTACACTTACCAAATATGTGAGTCTCCTGATTTATAACAATAATGAGATTTATAATCGCCAGTTTGCTCTGTCGTGGTTTGGGGGGGGTTCTTTGCAACTCAGAGCTTGACATAAAATGATAAATGTTAAAAACACTTATTTTTGCAGTATATTCACCTGTGTGCGACCCAACCTGGCCAGATACCTGCACGTTTGGAGAAATTGGTAAAATGTTTCTTCATATTAAGAAAGATATAAATAATTAATGCGTCTATAAAATCCTTGTTAAATCGTAAATTAGATTAATGAATTTGAATTTAACTAAAAGTCTAAAAATAGTTTCTTTAGCATCAAATTAGCAAATCAAAATGATTTCTGAAGGCTCAAATTTAATATACAACTCAACATTAATGCCTTTTTATATGTGATACAAAAAAAAACATTTAACTGTTTTCTAGCCAAGGAAGCACTCTTTTGCGCAAACAGCCATTATTGCCAAACAGTAAAAAAAAAGTCTTTGCATATACAAATTTAACCAGAATACCACCAAAATAACTTGTCTTGTGTCCAGGTGAAGCTCTCAGGGTCTCATCTCACTCCTCAGTGTTACTGCTTCATCACGTATGTACAGGTGTGTACCTGAAAATGATCCTTTGTTTCTTTTTGATGTTTTTCAACCTTCACCACACTGTGTTTGACACATCATCAAATCATGTTGATTTGTACAGAGTGGAGAGCTGACGGCAGGAGGCCCAGAAAAGTTGAAGAAGAAGAAAAAAGAAGATGATGCAGTAGCAGCTGCTTCGGTAGGAACTATTAATGAACTATTTCCTGAGACTAAAAAATGCATTTTGCATAAATCTTTTTTTTTATTATTTTTTATGAAAATATCTGGTAATAATTTAATCTTAAGTCTTAAAAATGGTTAGTGCACCTGATGTGAATTTCTTTTCTAGGCCAAAGTCCTTCGTGAGACTAAAGCCATCCCGAATCTCATTTTCAACATTGAACAGTATGAGAAGTTCCTCATTCTTCTCTCCAAGAAATCCAAGGTATATTTTTGCCTTTATGCACAGCATACACAAGTTGTTACCAATACCTTTGAAAAATGAAGCCACATCTCTGAATGCTTTCAAACAGGTCAATCTGATGCAGTACATGAAACTGAGCACTTCCAGAGACTTTAGAATCAATGCTGCCACACTGGACGCTGCACTGCAGGAACAGGAACAGGATGAAAGCCAACAGGTGTGTCTTTGTTTAAACATGCTCATAGTGCTGCGGGTTTGGGCTCTTCATTTCTGATGGTGTCTTTCTTTAGACTGAAGATTCTCAGGTTCCAGAGGAAAATCAAGCACCAAAGAAAAAGAGGAGGAAGCAGTGAAAAAGCAAGCTTCTCCTCTTGCTTTTGCACTTTTTACAACCCTGTTCATTCATTTCTTTAATTTCAACACTTTCCTTTGGCCAACGACCCTTTGGTGAGCTCTATAATCTGATAAATGTCCAACGCCTCACCTGTTGATATAAAAAAAAAAAAAAAGAGGATCCGGTTTGTTACCAGTGGCATGCTGATAATATATTAAGAATCTATTTCTAACTCTAGTTAATACATTCTATTCTTTCATTTTATTTAAAAACATGTTAGAGTTCACAAAATGCTGCTATTATCTTAGTAAACAAAATTCTACAATGTTTAAAAAAACAGTTTACCCAAAAATGGTGTCATTATTTAATCACTTTTATATCCTTGTATAACTTGTATAACATTTCAGTGGAAATAAAAAAAAAAGTTTCGGACAATGTTAATAAAGTTATAAAATGTTAAAGTGAAGATTTATTTTACTCTGGGTTTCTTTCTTTGTGTATTACAGAAAAGGGGTTTAAGACAGGTTACTTGACTTAATCGGAATACATTGAATATGACTGACTGCCCAAAATCTGCAGGTTGGCTCTGATTAAGTAATAATTGTCAGTGTATTCCAACATTTAAAGAATAATTTTCACAAGAATGAAAATTACCTTAAACATTTACTCTCCAGACATCCAGGATGTAGGTGAGTTTCTTTCAGGTTTGGAGAAATGTAGCATTACATCACTTGCTCTTCAGTGGATCCTCTAAAGTTAATGGGTGCCGTCAGAATGAGAATCCAAATAGGCAGTGGCTATTTGCTCTAAGTGTAAATAGCAATTAGATGATATTTACACTAAGTATTTCCTTAGCGAAATATGCTATTTACATATTTAATAGCTATTTAATAGCATTTTTATTTGCTAAATTATAGCAAATAGTGGTAATTATTTGCATCGTTGTATTTAGTACATTCTAAAATAGTATGCAATTTGTGTAAATTATCATTTTGATTAAAATTATTAAATGGATGCTGCTTTTTGGGTCAATAAAGCCTTCCTTGCACATACCGTAACCCTACCTAATACATTTTCCATTATTTTAAACAAAAATTAAGTAAACACTTTTTTGATGTCATCTGAAATATGAAAAGGGGCCAAATTAAGAATGAAACACAGGTGACCACAGTCAACCATCTTCTGTAATGTTGACAAGCCCAATAACACGTTGGTGGGCGGAGCAAGTGTAAATAGCCTCTGCCAATAAGGTGGGTTATTTGCACTTGGTACAAATAAACACTCCATAAAATATCAGCAAATTCATGAAGGTGCTTTAACTTTAAACTGTCACATAGGGCCAAAATAGTCCATGATCCAAGACAACAGTTTCTTCATTGGAAAAATCTATTCTGTGTTCCCCTCTCACATCAAAATCCACCAATGTATTCATTTAAAACTGTTTAGGCCTTTTTTCACTGTAAAAGAGTCCATAACACACAGTTTCACTTTCTCATCTGCAGCTCTGAATCATGACCCGGAAACGGTTTAAACGGTGCAAATTTCACTCCAAAATTCAGATTCACAATGTTTTCACTGGAGAAGGCAACGTATGGAAAAAGACTCATATTTTAGCCAAAAGGTATTTCTTAGATACATGCAGCTTTCGTTAAGTGATGGACAGAAGTGGTGTGGATTACCATGATGTTTTTATCATGGACTCATTCTGACGGCACCCATTCACTGTAAAGGATCCATTGATGAGCAAGTGATGAAATGCTACAATCTAATTTAAATTTTTAGGTAAACTTTAATTCCTTTAGGTCCTTTAATGTGACAATTAAGGCATAGACTGACCTTGTCTTAACCCGTATCTCCGCTCCACTCCTGTGGGGTTGGATGGAGTCACGCAGTCCATAGTCACCTCCTTCCGTAAGCATTTATCGATGTCCACCGCACTGAAGAAAGCCACCGACTGGGGCAAGTCCATCATTCCCATTTTATAGGCGAACATGCACCTGAGAATGGGTGAAAATATTCAAGCGTGGACTACATCGAGTAATGCCAACAACAGGAATCAAAGTTTGTCCATCACCTGGTGAGCAGGTTGGTGATCTGCAGGGCCAGCGCAGCTCTGTAACGATCTTCACTCGTCACCAGATAACGCACCTCATCGTGAATACTGATGCAGAAGCGCCCGTCAATGTCGTGTTCCTCAAACAGCCACCGCATGGCCACCAGCATTAGATGGAGATAGTCTACAGCTGAACTCTGAACCACCCAGTTTACTCTGCTGGTAATGAACTAAAGCGGAATAGAAGTCTCATGAAGTCCTGTGTAGCTCAAACAGTCATTGAATGCCATTACAAACATCATATGCAGAGTTGTAAAGATAGTTGAAATAATGAACTTCATATTACAGTTTGCGCCCAGATATTGTATCACCTCATCCTGAACAGCAGAAGGCTCCAGAGCTCTGGAAATCCTGCAGCCGAGCACTGGAGTGGCTGGTTCCTCGGAGTGGGCGATATTTTCCAGCTTATTGAACATCTCTGATTCTGTGCCGCCTGCCCACACACGCTGCCCTACGAGATTCCATTTCCTCTTGCTCCCTCTGGTGGTACTTCAAAGGGTTAAACACAAGTTTGACATGCAGGTTTGTCCAACACAAATTAGCATAAAACAGCTTGTTACACGGTCAGCAGACCTTGGAGCTGCCAGTTTGGAGATTTTACGCAAATCCTGGAGTGAGATGCTGCCATCGTCGGCTCTTTCCACGTCCACATTCAACTTCTTTACCAACCATTCCCCTTCCTCAGACAGCTGATATCTGCACATAATCGATTATTTAAAGCTAATCTAATAAAGTGCCCCTATTATGGGGTTTATTTTTGGTTTTGGTAATGTTTCATGTTGACGTTAACTTTGCAAGACGTTTTTATTCACATAGAGATGTGTTATACACTGCAAGTCAAGTCAAAAAACCATAATCAATGCATATTTACTATATCTTATTTACTTATTACATGCCACTCATTTAAATACATAATATTTTAAATAATTTATGACTAAAGCATCAGTTAGCGTCATGTATATTTTCAGTACTTTTTAAAATAATTGAATATTTGTAATTTATTGTAATAATTTTATATAAAAAAAATTTATATCTCATTATATATACACATTTAAATATTTTTTTTAATGAATGTTAAATGATTGAGTCGTGTTAAATCATTTTGCCTACCTACGCAGTCCTTTCGTAAGTGCGTACATCTGTCGAGCTTTACTAGCTGCTTCCTGTTGACTTAGTCTGTGATTGAACTGCATTAGCAGTCTCTCAGCAAACGGCTGGCCGGCTCCATAAATACGGCCATAGTTAAAGACCTTGGCATGTTCACGGCTAATGCCCACAGCATCTGCAGTGCGGCTGTGCAGATCCGTGCCCTGACTTTTCTTTCCCTGAAGTGTCATCCATCCAAATGCTGTGCATCCTGGAAATCAGAAATGAAAAATAATTCAAGGGTGTCGTTTGTTCCTCATAAGAAACGAGATTTGCCATTCCTCGTTTCGTTTCGCTTTTGATAAAAAAAGTTTTTAGGAATTTGCATCTTGGAATCTAATAGCTGGGAAAGTGCATTTGGCATACCATGCATTCCTGCAAACTGTGCTTCGCCCAGTATGGCAGCGATCCACAGCTCCTGAGAGTCTACATCTGATCCAACCAGGTGATACCCAGGAGGCACCTGCACCATGGCCTTCAGTTCACTGCCTACACGATCTTTCTGCAAACACACACAAACCCCTCAGACATTAAATGCCATAATTATGGCGCCCCAATTCTGCCACACAAGAAAAAAAAAATCATACTTTGGTAGATCATTTTTGACATAAAAATCTAACGCTGAATCTGTTATGCAATTACAATTAACTGGAACAAAAAAGGTTGACATAAAAATGTGAATTAGGACATTATGAGATACTGTCATAATCATGATTAGTAGTAGAAATTATGAGATGCTACATCATAAATTATAAAAATTATGATAAATTATGAGATACTAAGACAAACATGACACAAAGACTACATTGAGACATTGCATTTGACATAAGGCTGAAATCATGATTCTACATCATAAAAATGAACTAGTATGTCATAATTATGCAAATAAAATAAAAATGCATAACTCATAAAAAGTTATAACATAAATGATGATATATTCAGCTACAAATATGACACAAAATTAAAAAATGTCAATATTATGTAATAATTTTGACAAAAGAAAATAAGTAACTGCATTATAATTATGGTATTAAATGTTTTGTGATAATAGTTGATGACACAGTAGTAGTAGACAATAACGTCAAAAAAGTAGAAATTAGGAGATGCTACATCATAATTAAGACAAATTATTAGATAAAGTCAAACTATATGACTTATGACAAAAACAATCTGTTACTTTTACCTGAAGTTTTGTTTTGATTTTGGCTTTATAAATTATAGATGATTTACCATATCATATATTTATGTGCTTCCATAGGCATGACTGATATAGATCAGTCAACAATACATTAAAAATACTGAATAAACAGCATATCATATTCCATATCAGCAAGAGGGTAAGAAAGACATTTCTGAACGAATAGGCTGTTCCCAGAGTGCTGTATCAAGGCACCTCAGTGGGAAGTCTGTGGGAAGG
>JAUMHI010000074.1:4048093-4075017 GCA_032359435.1 Enteromius unitaeniatus
AAAATATATGAAAGTCTAATGTTTATCAGTACATTACAGAAAATAATGAACTTTATCACAATATGCAATTTTTTTGAGAAGGACCTGTAGGCACGATTACTTAATGACAATCATTAATGAAGTCCATTAATAATGTCATTCTCAGTGATTTATGGAAGACACTGCAGTCTGTAGTTGTCGTACCCGAGCATTACTTGCAGTCAGCCACGTGGGCTCTACAGCTCTGCGAGTGACGGTTCCAGCTGTGATGACCTGTGGTAAAATGGCCCCATATTGTCCTTCCTCATCAAAGTCTTCATGTCTGAAGGAGGAGCAAAGAGAAGGTCAGACGCCGTCGGATGTTTTCACTCAAATGAACAAGACACAATAGACGCCCCATAAACAAACCGTCTGACAGCGCGCGGCAGTTCTGCCTTATGGAGCCATACCACCTTTTGGGAGCTGCAAAGACAGACCAAATAAGAGATTTTGGATCAAAATATGTCTCATCAACACATTCAAAAGACTAGCATATTTAAAAGAGACTCTCAAACCTGATGCGTTTTTGAGCATTTCTCCAGAATGACATCATCTTGTTGATCTCCAGCGCTCGTGTGGCGTTGGTGCCTCCTCGTCCTGCCTGAAGCGTACCATCCTCCATTTTAGACAGGAAGTCTTTAGAGAATGGGCTACCCACATTGTTCTCATTTCCATCCTGTGATTTGAAACCATTTGAGTAACATGTGACTATAACTTGAATGTATGCATTGTATTATGAGGACATAAATCATATACCTTATGAGGCAGTTTGAAGAACCAGCATCCAGGGATGCTGACATCACTGTATGGTCCATTTCCATTGTGATAGGGACACTCGTCGTTCCCATTTTCGGCTACTGCATTTTGTTTTTTCTAATGAGTAAATAAAGCTATTTTTAGTACATAACATTTTTTTACAACAGTAAAAAAAAACACACACCAACCAAACCTTGATCCTCTTAGATGTTCCTGCAGTACTTAGCGCTTCATCATCAAACACTTCCAGTCGACTCATTTCTTCTACCTATAAACACGCACAAAAACATGCAGACACGTATGAAAGTGTCCACTGTAAAGCAAATGACCAGCCCTAAAAAAACCCATTTGGTATCACACAAATCTCTAACCGTCTGCCACACGGCACTGTCTGTCAACATGAAGTCATCAGAAGGCGGGCTGTCCAGAAACTGGGGCTGTTCTTTTCCCTTGAGCTCACAGTACTCCTTATAGATGTTCTCAACTGACCTGGAAGCCAAGTTTTTGGTGGGATGCAGTCAGGCCAGTGATTTTTTTTTCTGTAGGAACACAGTAATTATCTTTGCTTCATTTTACCTGTATGGACATACAGGTCCTTCACTGTCCTCTGAGGTGTCCAGGTTATCTCTGCGGCCTGGTACCAGGTAACCCCAGCCGTGCTGGTCTGTGTAGTGCAGGGGAAAGCCGTCCCATGTGAGGCCCATCAGCTTAGGAGTGACCCTCATCTGCAGACTGAGGAGACTGGCTCCTGGAGACCAGTCCTCGGCCTCAGACATCTTCACACACAGCTTACGATACCAGCTGAGCATAAACAATGTACAAAATGTGCACTCGTGCAATGAAATGTTTTACTCAAATGTGATAACGGGGGTGGTATTTACCTGGGGTGGGCCGGTAAGTGCTGTCTCCTTTTTGGCAGGAAGCTGACTGTCTCTTTTAGTTTCTGTAAAAGCTCTCTGCTTGGATGCAGATCAGCTTGCTCTTCTTCTGACGGAGGACCTGGGTCTGAAACAGAGTGTTAATAATGTTATTGTCCTTTAAAATAACTTTACATTTATAAAATACATTTAATAAAAAAATAACTCATTTAAAATAAAATAACTAAGAGAGTGCAATTTTTTATCATATTTGAATAATAATAACGTTTAATGTAGCTGTTAGTATTTATTATTAAAATTACCATAGATTTCCAGTTTTTCCAAAAATGCTTTTAGGAAAAGATAGAATTTTTTTTTTAATTCATCAACAGTACAGTTCACAGTTAAGACAAAGTTATAGAAGGTATACATTTTGAGAAATATATTTATTTATATCAAATATATTTGATCAAATATATTGAACTTTTCATCAATGCTTCTAATCGTATACATTATCTTAACTGAATCATTTTCAATATTGATAATAAGAAGATAATAATGTTTCTTGAGCACCAAATCAATATATTAGAATGATTTCTGAAGGATCCTGTGACACTACATTAAAGACTAAAGTAATGCTTGCTGATAAAAAAAAAAAAAAAAAAATCACAATGTAATATTCACATTTTGAATTATATTATATTAGACTGTAATAATATTACTGTTTTGCTCTATTTTTGATTAAATAAATGCAGCTTTGGTGAGACTTAAAATAATTTTAAAATCCAAACAGCAGTGTACTTGATGAATGTTAACTGATAATAAAATAATAATAAATAAATAAATGAATCAACCATGAACAACTATACAGATTAAAAAAAAAAAAAAAACTACCCTCATTCCAGTCTTCAGATACATTTTCTTCTGCTGCTGCTGCTGCTCTTGCCTCAGCCTCTTGTTTGGCTTTCTTCTTGCTTACAGGTACTTTCTTTAGCTTGAAGTCCTGAACATCCCAATCCAAGTCCCACAGCCAGGGATCATCTTTGTAGCTGCACAGCAGACCGTACCAATAACAACAAAACGTGTATCTGTATGTTCCTTACAATTTCTTTCAGGGAGTCCATTTGGTAATTATGAAAGAAACAAGCTAGTGCATGCTTACCGCTCATTCTCCAATAACTGGCAGGCATCGTCAGCAAGATTCATCAACGATTTCTTCATCTCTCTCTGCAGCTCTTCATAAGTGGTCTGGGCATCTTCCAAGTACCGCTTCCAATTCTGATTGACAGGAAGGTAGCATACGCCCATTTCTAGCATACCTGCAAGTGTCACTGGGTGAGGACACCTAGAAGAGAGCAGACATCAGATCATTTAACAATAATATGCTGTAATGTAGAGCTGGTGGTGGGTTTAAGTAAATTACAGTAAGTGTCTTACCGTTCCATAAAGAGAGGTAACTGTTGAATGAACACCTCGTGTGTGGCCAAAACATCAAGAGCACAGTACTGCATCAGCTCCTATCAGAATAAAACACTTCCTTCATTTGTATTTGCATTCATTTGTGAAAAAAGTAGAACATCAGAACAAATTTGGAGAGATTTAGCATTACTTGCTCAACAATAGATGCTATAAATGAATGGGTACCGTCAGAACGAGAGACTAAACAGCTGATAAAAACATCACAATAATACAGTTCATCAGTTAACATCTTGTAAAGTGATGTAATGCTACATTTCTCTAAATCTGTTCAAATAGAAAAGGGTTTTGAGTTAACTCTTTCTTTTACATGTTTACCTGAAAATTTCTCCTAATGTCCGGCATGCTGCCCTTCACGAAGATATCCCTAGGCTCTTTCTTCAACGGTTCTCCTCCCACATAGAGAGCATGAACATCAGCAAGGTTATTTATACTGCTAATATCAACCCATTCCCATGAGCCAATCTGCACGAGAAAAATCAAACAATTTGTTAACGGTTGGCAGTATTGTGAACTATTGTGAAAAGTTTGTACGAACCTTCGGGCCCTCCGATTTCCGGCCGAGGCGCTTTATGTGCTCCTTCACTTCCTGTAACCCTTTTCTCTTGCCGTACTTGCTAGCCATCCAGAGTGAGCGCTGGAATCCCGTCAGACCGGAGATTGCCATGTGGAGACTCATTGTGTCCAGGAAACGCATTTTGGAGCCCTACACAGACAAACCAAAATGATACATATGGTCGTTTTGGCCAATATTAGAGATTTCTCTCATTTTGTTAACATCAGTTAGTATTGGATATTTATTTGTGCATATTAATTTTTAAACACACCGTTTTATTTTGCACATCACTTTAATGTTATAATTTATTATTACTTTAAATTAGCGCTTATATTTATATTTTCAGTTTTGATCAATTCAATTTTAAATAGTTTTGTTATGTGCTTTTATTACTAGTTTTTATTTTTTAATACTTCTGTTTAGCTTTTTATTAGTACTTCTATTTCATAAATTAAAGAAGTAATTTTAGCACTTTAACCTGCACTTATTTTATTTCAGTTCATTTTCGAGACACCATTTTTACGTTTAAAACTTCCTTGAAATATTTGTTTTATTCCTTTTAAATAACAATAATTTTAAGTGAAGTTTTAACTTTCATTTCATTTTTAGTTTTAGTAATTCTAATACTTTCAGGTGGACTACAAAAACTATTAAAAGACTGCAGCTTGTTCAAAATGCAGCTGCAAGAGTTGTTCCTCACGCTAGAAGATTTGAACATATAACACTTATCTCAGCAGACCTACACTGGTTACCAGTCTCTTTAAGAATTGATTATAAAATACTTTTAGTAAAGCTTTAAATGGACAAGCACCTTCATATATTTCAGAGTGTTTAACCGGGTATATTCCAAATAGACCCTTAAGATCATCATGCTCCCTTTGCTAAACATCCCAAAGGAAAAATATAAGAAATTTGGACAAGCAGCATTTTCATGCTCCTAAGACTTGGAACAATCTGCCCAGAATTATTCGACAAGCCACCTCCCTTAATAATTTTAAAAAGCAGTTAAAAACACATTTTTACACTCTGTGGTCTAGTGGTTGGATGATTTGTCATTGCTAGACTTTTTTATTATTCATATTATTTTCTATTTTTATTGATTATAAATTACTGTTATTTTTTCAATTGTATTATTCTTGTCCTTATTGCTGGTTTTTATTGTTCTCTTTTGTTGTTTGTCTGCTCAAAGCACTTTGAGTTACATACAAATGTATGAAAAGTGCTATATAAATCAAATGTATTATTTATTATAATACTATTAATCACTTGTAAGGACAACATTTTTTACATTTACATTAATAACAATGCAGGGATTCCAAAACCTTTTTGCCAGTTCTTTTACAGAAATGTTCAGTATATTATCTCCTGAGATATCAAGGTAATATTTCAAATATTTAACAACCCATTGGAGTGTTTACAGTTTTCTGTTGCTGGTTAATGGTCATATAATACCAAGGGAACCAAATGAAATATTTCAAGTGTTTAATTTTTAATAATAATATTAATTAAATTAGCTTTTCAACTCAAGAACCACTTACTCCTTCATGAACCCCAGTTTAAGAAAGCCTACCGTAAAATATATTATCCTGACAATTACTATTACCATTAGTTTATTACATTTCATTGTTTTAAGACCAAATAATATTGTTACACCCCTAGTTAAGAAGTAAACTAGTAAAGAAATATTTGAAAAATGAATCTCACCTTCAATAAGTATTGTTCTTTAATGTGAGCTCGATCAAAGCTCACATTGTGTCCAACCAGCAGCCTCTCCTGCCATACACCGCCCCGTGGTTGGGTGGAGTTGGCTAGGGTCTCCAGAGGGATGAGATCGGACAGCGTCAGGTCACTAGACCAGGTGTATCTGTCTTCTATTAGCCTCTTACTGCACCACGAGTACCTGCAACACCAAATAAAAAAACCTTTGTCTAGAATCACTGGAGAATATACACTTTATCATCAGTAATCCTCACCAGGCATTTGGGGAAACCGCCACAGCCAACGTAGGACAGTGTCCTTCCTCCATACAGACTTCCACATCAAACACTACAGCTTTCTCATCTGGGAAATTGACACTTTGGCGCTCTCCGCCTGGCCCATACCGAGTCCAGCCCACTTCCCAAGCCCATTCCTCGGGCATCCCGGGAAGTCTTGCTCTCTGAAGCTGACTGGCCGCCTCTAGGTAAGGAAGGCTCTGCTTTTGGGCAAGTAAACTGAAGTGTTCGTCAATGTCATCGCCGTACATTTGTGGTAACTTGAGTTCTACGTCAGGTAACAGGGTTGTTTCTTTCCCCCACAGTTTATGCTGCTCCAAGTGTCTTATACTGCGCTCAACATCCTCGTCCGTGCTCTCCTGCGTCTGACCCCTAAATATCTGCTCCTGCAGGTTCCTGGAGAGCATCTGGATGTTGAGGGGGTTCAGATGGGTCTGATCTGAGCCCTGCTGGAATTTGGGTTTCACAGACGTGGAGCACCATCTTACCCAGGTTCCATTTCCTAAAATGGACTGCCACCGGTGACATGCTATCAGACGGAGCATCGCAATCAAAGCCTTGGATGAAATATACTCATGACATACTTGGAAGAACCTGGTAAACGAAAAATAAACACAAGTCTGACTGACAATGTGCTTCCTTTAAGATGCCGTTTATGAATTTATATATTTTAATCAATAATTATTAATAAATTATATATATAATAAATAATATATAATAATACAATAATATATAATAAATTATATACTATAAATAGACAATATTTGGACATTTTATTTGCTAATTTGATATTAAACATAAAATGTTTACCATATAAAATAGAATGTTTCCGGAGCTAAAAGTAAAAGACATAGTTAGAGCTACTATGAGAAGCTCCGTTTTATTTAGCGAAGACATACATATGAGTACCATTATTATAAATCTTTTGATCAAGCATGTTTCTTATATTATTTAGTCTGAGAATGAATCAACTGTAATCATTTGTCACACTGACAAAAACCGTGGCAAATAACCTTACCTGATTAACCACCGCTGTATAAAGTATATGACGCTGATTTTCTGTCCATGCTAGTGCACTTGCAAATCGATTTCGTTATATTACAGACAACATTTTATTCCTAAATTCAGCCCAAAAACACATTCGTACACACTACACATGCACCCAAACAGTTCAATCCGAAGAAATCCTGTTCCTATGAAGCGCAACTTGCCTAACAGCGACACCCAGTGTTTTGGTTCCGCGTGATAACGCCGTCTATGCTACATTTTCATTAATAGGTATAGAATATTTTGCACCTAAATCATTTTAGTTAGTTACTGAAATATATATATATTTATATTTTTTCCCCCAAATAAACTCTTAAATGAAAACATTATAAGGTATATAATTATATAGTAAACATAGAACAGCATATTTTCAGTGAGGTGTAGCGAAGGCCTCGTGGCCTAATGGATAAGGCGTCTGACTTCGGATCAGAAGATTGCAGGTTCGAGTCCTGCCGGGGTCGTGATTTTTCACTTAAAAGGTTTTTTTTGTAATTATATGGTTAAACGACGTAGGTTATACTCACAACATACCGCACAAAACAGAAACACGTTTTTCAAATCCCGATTAAAGGTCTAATCTTACTTTACGTCTTTGATATAGCATATTATTAAATCCAATGCCCTCACTAAAAAAAAAAAAAACACGACACTATGACCTTACTAAGATACCTTAAGAAAACAAATCGCTATAAAAATGTTGGATTGAAAATCTTTTGTCGGAAATCAAGCGCCCAACACGTTTCTTACTATTGTCGCATGAGGGCGCTATCGTCATAGAAAATGAAAATAAGACTAAGACATAAGATAGTTTTTTATATACTGGTAATTTAACGTTTGTAGAATATAATATAGTAACTGAAACAATAATGCGTTTTAACATCAAATAACAGAAGACTGAACCTATTTCTCTTTATAAACTTATACTAAAATTTTAAATTTAAAATGTAAGAGTGATTTAACTATTTAAAAAAAAACATTAACATATGCATTTATAATAGGCCTATTCATTCAGATAATTCAGAGATGTCATTCCCAAAGCTGTTTTTTGTAAATAGTCCTTATAAAATTAAATTATGTATAAACTTGCATTTTTGTTCTTTCTAATGAAAAACGACAATAAATATAGAAAAAAGTATCTATTTATATTTGTTATTAACAAATCTCTTTGACATATGAGTAATACTCTCACAACTTCTCCAGTGTTTGAACGTGTAGATGATTATGGGTCCAGTTCTGAACAAGTAAATGTTCTTTCTCTTCTTTGCCAGCGAAGAAGCCGGTTGAATACATACTGCTTTTCTCAGCAGATGAAAGAGCCCTTGTTAGATCAGATCCTTAATTTTGCCAAGTGTGGAGCCTGAAGAACAGGAGGGGAGGGACGTTTGCCTGTGTGTAACTGAGAGAAAGCATTAGATGGGGAGGCATGTCTTTAGAGGGGGTTTGTGTCTTAAACAAACTTCTGTTAGTCCCTGCAAAAGCTACCCGGGGGGCTAAGGATACATTAAATCATCATGTTTAGGAGCTTAGGCACGACTCAGGTCGGCTGAAAAGCCTGTCCAGGCCTTGAGTGATGCTATTCATGTTTGGGGAGAGAGGTCAAAGGGTCAGCGGGGTTCACAGGCTCCGGCTCTATTGGTATGCTAAAGTGCACTATACATATATCCTCCTGAAGGGACAGAAGTCCAGTAAATTAATGAAAATCAACAGTCGTGGAAAGAATTAATCTATCTATCTATCGATGAGATAACATTGGTTTTCCTGTTGTTTGTAAAATAATGTTTAAAAAGAGCAAAAAAAATGTGCTCAGATGTGTGAGCTGTATAATTTAATTGAAAATGCAATTACTAAATTGAAATAAAATAAAATAAAACATTTACTAATTGTTATTTTTCTTAGCAGTTAGCTCTTAGAGTTTGGTCTCTATGAAAGGTCATGGGTTCATTACCGTGCAGACATTTTAGGGACCTCAGTGTCATCCGCCCTCAGTGGTCACTAGGGAGAAAGAGGAAATCACCACTCAATTAGCAGCTCTTGACCTGTCCTTCTGAACTCTGACCTCTGTCATTTTGGTCCAGTTTATTGTCCTCTAGGGAGCGAGCAGCCGGTCCCTGTCCACAATATATTCATTCATCTGGACTCCATCAAGTGTCCTTTTATTGGTCTGGTCTAAACCGGAGGTCATTACCGGTAAAGAAACAAAAAGCTTCTTATGCATTTGTGTTGTTTTCTGTGTTCATTATTTATTGAGGTGTGACTCATATATAAAGTTACAAATGTATCAAATGAAATAAATAATAAAATTAAATATACAACTGCCATACCGATATTCATAAAATTTGATATATTTAAATATGTGATTTGCGATTTTATATCTGTTATATTTTAAAACAATCTTATTTATTTGCCTGAAAATCTAATGAAAAACGTGATAGTTCTTATTTCAGCGAAGTGTTCTTATTAGAACCTAATATAGATCTAATGGAATGCTCACGATTTTAAAAATCTGACACATTGTTACGATATTTGAATCTAATTTAATTTACGTTCAGTGTAATTTGTCTATACTAAAACACAGCGGTTTTCTTTTGAATTAGAAAACCAGTGACATGTTTTTAAAGCCGTTTGTTGTCCTTGTTTATAAAGGCGTTAAATTATGCTTCCTTATGCTCATTTTTATTCTTCATTTCCACATAATGAACCGCTTATTTTGTAGTGTCTGTTACGAAAATCCTTTCCCTGTCGAGAATTTACGAATCTTACTATGGCGAAAGATGACTACTTAAATATTAAGTGACCATGTGACGTGTCTTGGCACAGCTTCCAATGGTAAAAGCTTGTGTCTTGAATATTTATATATTCTCGCTGACGTTGCTTGTAACCGTCCAATGGTGAACGCTTCTGATTTGAATATTAAGTAGGTCGTGCTGACGTCGCTCGCTATCCGTCCAATGCCGAAGGCTTAGTTTATGAATATTAATCAGATGTCCTTCACCATAATAGGATGCGTGCGGCATTTTTACGACAAATTACACCAACATTTTTGTGTTTTTCTATTTCTAAAAGGTGTAGCCTAGCGTTACCTTATTATTTTAATCTTTGAATTAGACATGGATCGCGCTAAACTAATTTACTACATCATTACCTTACAACCATTACCTTAACTAAACCAGGTAACTTTTTATAACTCTCGCTGCCCGTTTAAATTTGATTATCATAGTTTTCAACAATATACAAGTGTTTTACGTAGCCTACAAATTTAACTACAAATAACTCACAGTTATTCAATTGTATGCCAGTCGTGACACAATATGACGTCAATAAAATGCAAGCACAAAGCTGATTCATGTCACATTTTTATTCATCCATACATTAGCCTACAATATACAGTAGAAATATTATATTTATAAATAAAATGTATTAAAAAAATATGTGTAGCCTATATAAAATGCACATCATGTTTCATTTTTAAGTTATCAAGGCAACAAAAGCACATTTATAACTCCAGCTTTAGAAATATGTAGCCTAAATATCTAAACTGTAAAGAAATGTATTAAAATTATGGTACTGTATAATACAGTACAGTACAATTCTTTTTTTTTTTTTTTGGTCTCATACAAACACACACACACACATGTTTTTATGTGACCCTTAAACTTTCAGGTGCTCGAGGCTCACATTGTTCTCTCTGGATGCATAATTAGTCGATTTCCGGATAATTTTCCACAAAGCTTGCATCCACCCAGCTCAGTCCACATCTGCAAAAGAGAAAAACCAAAGCTTACCAGAGCTGCATTAATATACAATCTAAAAGACCTGCTTCCCTAAACAGTGATTTTTTAATTGCACAGACATAATGTGGGCAAAACGATCAGAATAAAACGTGCCGTTGTACCTGCCGCTCAAAACACAAATCACAATACAGCTTCACACAGAGCCGCAGAGCGACGATGATACAATTTTAATTTTTTTACATGTTCCACGCTCATCAAAAGCAAAATGAATGATCCGTAATCAATCTCTTTCTCTCTCCCTCAATAGGCCTTTGTAAACAATGTAAGCGCTCTGTCACAGTGTTCAAATATTATGCATTGAGGTTCCTGATGCCTTTCATTACCACAGGGGAGCAGCTTCAAGTCTTTCTCCGTTAATTTCCACCCTCTCCCCTATACGCAAGCCCTCGCTTTCTCTTTCTGCCCGCACAACGTAGGATTTGTCCTTTTTTCATTCTTGTTGTTTTCCTCCGAACACCCTCTTCGGGCTCCATGCAGCTTATGCAAATGACTCCTTTTATTATACCCTCCTGCTGCCCGACAACCACACACACACACATTCTTACACACTGTAATTCTCTTTCCGACTCCAAACACACACCTTCAGCATCGCCAACCAATTACAAGACGGCGGGTTTGGCAGGTCTCCATTTGTATTTACAGTGCATAAAAACTCACGTGCATTGCTGCAATTACAAGCAAACCTTTGCACCTCCGTATTGTGCATCATATGTGCGTTAGATTTGAACTTGAGAGCGGCGGCTTGCAGATGGTGGGGTGAGGGTACGGCTAGACTGAGTCTCAATGGGGGGTGGACCAGGTCTGAGCCCGAAGATTCCCAGGCTCCGGGACCGTGCCCAGCTGCGGAGAGAGGCGGGGAAGGGGGGGACGTCACTAGACAGCCTCTGACAGCACGGCTTTTTCACGGGAACATTACTGAACCCTCTCGCCGCCCTTCCATAGCAACTTACGCACGGGTCAAAGGGCAAACAGACCCCCTGTGTGCGAAGAAAGAGGGACGTATGGAACGAGATGGTCTAGACATATGTGGACTTGAACTTGACTTCACTGACCTGTGGTAAAATCAGTCACCCTTCAGGACTGGGTAAAATTAGGTGAATAGATATCATACATAATTCGTAGCAGGGTGCTAAGACATAACATTGCATTACTAGTTTTGTGAAATGCAAATGAGGCTGTAGGTAATTAAAAATGCACTCATTTGCATACATTTTCAGAAAGAAATCTATGGAAACTCGTTTTTAACATAGGATACAGAAACTAAAAAAGTCAGAATTGTGAGAAATAAACTCAAAATTGCTCAAAAAACTCAAAATATATGAATTGTGGGATTAAAAAAAAGTCACACTTAGTTTTTTAAAAACTGACTTTCTTGCAATTCTGAGAAAAAAAAAATTGTGAGATGAAAAAAGTCACAAATACTTTTTAAAGTTAATTAATCAATTTATTTGATCAAAATTATTGTCATTTTGCTGACATAATAAAGTGTTTGGATTTCTCTTTTAATCTGTCATCAACAGCCAGAAATGTTTAATAATAAAATTCATTCTTCACATAAATCAGGTGAATAATACGTAAACGAGCCACTGCGTAAAAGCCTTCAGAATATAGATATGAATAAAGCAGTAAAGTTTGGTGTTATATGGCCAAAAATAGGCCAAAATTGAACAGTGTAAGAAATTGCATTTTACATGCACTGTTTTGCCCTTATGTTGTCCACAAAATAAGATATTCCAAAAAAAACACAGTTTTTGGTCCCTTGCCTTTCATCACATAGTCAAAAACTGATTTTATTTTGTGTTCCACAGAGTAAAAAAATAAAGTCGCAGAATTTAGATTTTTGGGTGAACTATCCCTTTAAGTCCTACTTTATCTCAGTCCTTATTGAGGAGCGTCTGCTTTTCTCTTCATTCGTTCTTCACCACAGAAGCTCAATTAAACCCACGAGCCTCAAGGGTTACAGGCGCTTTGCATCAGCTAATGAGCGGCCCTAATAAATAAACTATAAACATCTTTTTCAACACTCGGGTAATTTAATCGACTCGTGCAGTAATGCACATTTCCAGCGATTAAATCATAAACAAACCCACAGACTTCTGAGGATGACGCTTTGACTTTGTTTTAGAAGAAATCGGACAACACAACCAAACCGACTCAAAAATCAGGTCAACTGCTTTTGCTTCGACACTCACATCCAGGGGGTTTCCACTCGTAATGACAGAAAAACAGGGATGTAGGAAGATCCGATTCTTAACTTGATAGATTAGTTCTTGGCCAAAGTTGCATTAAGAGACTAAGATTACACTTGACCTACATTTACTGTAATTTAGGACTCTGAATGGCACATATTGTTTAATGAAGTTTTCTGGAGATTAGTAAATGTATTACTTATAGTTACTGTTATACTTACTGTATAGTTATACTGCTATAGTTACTGACTTCAAGAGTTTAACAGCATGTCTTGTTACAGTTTAAGAGTTGATAGAGCGTGACTAGCACACAGTCAAAGATATATAAAGATGACAGACTTTTGCTCATGGCTGTTGACCTAAATACACAGCAGACATCATCGTGATTTAATCTTACTGGACTGTGTTAACAGATAATGCTAGACACTTCTTTTAATCATGCAGCATACAATCAAAAAGCTTGGAGGTCTTCTACAGTCAACCAGTATTTTTATTCAATTATTTATCTATTTTTATGGAATTTCACAGGTTGAGTACAAACTATAAGCTCTGTTCAAATACATGTTTTTGTAAAATCCAAGTTCACATAAAAATAATTTTGAAAAACAAAAACAGCTGTTGTTCGGTTTTTCAGATTTCCTCTTCCCACTGAAAATATTTTTACTAATTTCTTTATAGTAAGTGGTTGCACTCAATTTATTTTATTTATTTAAATGCAGAAAGTTAGTCAACTATTGTTTATTCAAATGTAGCTAAAATGAATTGATTGCGACCACTAACCTTAATTAAAAAAAGATTACATTTAATGATTTTTTTTTCAGGGCAAATGCATTAATATTAATTCCCTAACTTGTCTGCTCATAAAATGAATTTTAACCTGAGAAATTTACTCCCATCTTACTCAGTGATTAACATTTTCTTTGGTAGTTTTTTTTTTTTAAATAATATATCAAAGAAATATCAAAATTGTCATGCATCACAGTTTTGCATCTTTACAGCTCCATATAAACCATATTTTTCACATAACGTATTCCTTTTCCCTTTTACTGAGACTGCTGTCTGTAATGTCCTTAAAGGGTTAAAGCTTTAATAATATCCTCCTGCTGGCTTTTAATTAGGTCAGAAGAACTTATTATAAGAAACTGAAGGCAAAATAAGTTCATTTAAAATGACTATCATTATTATTATAATAATTATTGCTATTTTAAGTTATATCGCTGAGGTCTTTGGGAACCTAACCATTAAAATCAATCTCAGTAGAAGACCGTTCATTAGAAACGCTCAACTTTTTTCAACCGCAATATGTATCCTGAGCAGCAAATGATCACATCAGAAGGATTTCTGAAGGATGGCACTGAAAACTGAATTCAGCTTTGCATCGTTTCACAATGCTACGGTTTCCACTGTAAATAGTGAATATCAAAAATGTTTTCAAATGTTTAAATGTTATAGTTTCAGCATAGTGCTATCAACACATATGTCTGAGATGGCTTAACTACTACAAAGGCAGTTCTGATATATGAATTTTTATTATGTATTATGTAATTAGAACAGAAGTGACTGAAGACTGGTTTACATGAAGCCGTGAGGCATCAGAGGAACTAAAACATGTCTCCTCATCACGTGTCCGCCCCTCCTGTCCTCCATCCTCCCAATCTATCAATCTCACAATGTGTCTCTACAAACCCGTCCCTATTCGCCTTCCATTCTGTTTTAATTTTCAAGTCTTTATGACAGTAATGGCGCATTATCAGCATTATCATTTTCTCTGTCTGTATCTGGTGGCCTCTCTTTGATGAGGTGAAGCTGAGGTGGGCTTGTTGTTTGATGGTTTCTTCACTCTGCGGAGCTCACGGTGCACAAGGTGCCCGCCTCTGATGTCATATGACCTTCATCACAGTGCTGATGCAAATCACCAGCCCATACAGCCTTGTACCTTACCCAGAGGTCTATTAATTTCATCAACAAACAGTGCCGCTCTTTACTGTATCTGAAACAATGGATACCTGAGGACATTGCTCAATTTATTTCAACAGCAGTAAGTACTTTAAATACATTGCTGCAGTTGAACTGGTACTGTAAATAACTTATGTTGTCTGGTATCTGTTATACATTTCACATGCAATGTTCATATGATATTTCAACCTGATCTCACGGCAATTCGTACATATTTTACAAGGTGGCTAATTCGTACGAATTTGTACAACCTCACTCGTACGAATACATACGATTTATTCTAAATTGTACGTATTTTATGAGATGCAAATTCGTATGAATTTGTACGAATGACCTAAACATAACCCCGTCCCTAAACCTACCCATCACGTGGTTTTAGACAAATCGTGAGAAATTAGTACGAATTGGCACAAACTTGGCACCTCTTACGAATATGTACGAATTGCTTGTGAGATTGTGTTGGATATTTAGAAGCCACAAAAAATATTTGGACACCTTAATCATACTCTCTCTCTCTCTCTCTCTCTCTCTCTCTCTATATATATATATATATATATATATAATACAATTATTATGAATTTAATTGCAATTGATAATTTTGTGGAATACTGTGCTTGACAAGTGTATTTGTATAGTTACTTTAAAATTAATAATGTCACTTTGTTTGATATTTTGTTATATATTGCAATGATTCTCATATATTTTAAATCTGGCTTGATAATAATCTTTAAAGGCAACATATGCACTTTCTAAATATGCATTTTATTATATATTATTATCATTATTATTATTATTATTATATTATATTACACAGTTCAAAGTTTTCTTGTCGGTTAAGTTTTTACAAATGTTTTTAATGTGAGTCTATTATTATATTACATATATTATATTTTATGATTCAAAAGGGTTTTTTGTCAGTAAAATCTTTTAAATATAAGTCTATTATGCTCACCAAAAAGCATTTATTTTATTAAAAATACAACAAAACCACAAAATATTTATTTCAATTGAACTGTTTTCTATTTTATAACGTCATTTATTCCTGTGATGACAAAGCAAAATCTTCAGTGTCATATGAAACTTCAGAAATTATTGTAACGAAAAAAATATTGTTAATATTGTTTTTTTAAAATGTTCAATTTTAGTGACATTATAAACGTCTCTTATGATCAGTTTAATGCATTCTTGCTGAATGACAATTTTCTTTTAAATATATGTATAAAAATTGTACTGGCAACAAACTCTTTGTGTGTGTTGAGATATATATATCTATATAATATACATACATTAAAAAAATAATAATCTAACAGCTAAATTTGTCAGTTTGTTTTCAAGAAACAATAGGGAACTAAATATCAATTCTGTAAGGCACCAAAACGCACTCAGCCCATTTACATCTGCATCCCGCTCAGACTCAGACACGAATTAACTACATGCAAACTAATTAAGATGATCAGGTGGCGTCTGTAAACATACACACCCCTGTACACACAAACACACACACACACACACACACACAAAGGCTCAGCGATCTGCATAACCGTCTCGTGTCTTTGGCATCTGGTGGTGTCTGGTCTGCATCAGTGTTTCCCACCCTGCCCCCTCCAGTCGTGCCGCAGGAGCAGCGGCCCTGACAATGGTGGGAAAGCGGAGCTCTTTATAAAGGAGGGGGCCTCCATTGAGAGCGAGGGACCAGCCGTGAGCTGGGCAGAATATTAATGGCTGACACCACGTTCTGTTCATTAAAGGCACGCATGCTGCAGCTGCCGGCCCTCGTACCAGCTTCACCCTCTCCCTGCCTTTCAGAAAACCCAGGGGCACCACGGGCCGCCTCTGCCAGGGCCTGACACTGACCGACCCATGCTGTTTGGAAAATTGCATTGTGTCTGTGTGAAGGCCAAAGAGCAAGACTTCCACAATTAGCTTATATGAATATATCAGTTTTATATGTGAATATATAAGTATTGTAATTTTAGAATCATCAGACAAAGCATTTTAAGTATTTATATAATTTTCGAGTTATATACTTAAAAATACCTAGTCTGATAATTCTTAAAATTAGCATTTTTTATATTGAATTTATATAAATTAATATATATATATATATAAAACATACTGTATCCACTCGTTTTTATGAATATATAAGACTATATAAATATTTATATACTAATTTAATTATTTCATTTTTATACACATTTTATGCTTAATTTCATATTAACCTATTAGGAAAACTATGTGTATATGTATAATGTTTTTTTTTGTAATTAAGAATTTCCAGACACACACACACACACACACACACACACCTTTGCTAAGGTGTTTTAAGTGTGATAGATTAATTTCTAGAGCATTTCTTATGCACTTTAAGTAAGCCTTCAGGCTTATTTTAAACTGCATGCATTTGACAAAATATGATCCAAATTTCACATTAACTGCAGTTCTCAAACGATTATTTGTGCATTCACATATTCAATCACTCATGCACTCATTCACTAATTCAATCACTTCTTCATTCTTTAAACAATTCCCCAGCAATTGCAAAGACTTCAAATTACACAGATTTTGAAATGACACGCCATATTGTCTTTATACTGTAACATTATCCTAATATTGTAATCTTTACAATCAGTTCAAATTCTGAATATATGACAGTAACTAACCACATAACCTGTATTTTTAAATTACTACTAATGAATGACTTAGTAATGACTTACAGAAATTACTAAAAGAAAAGGGCTGGAACTGAACTGAATTCATGCATTTGTGGCATCACATTTATGTAGCCCTGAATTCTGAAACGTCTGAGCATGTAAAAATCAAAATAAATCCCACCGAATGCAACAGGATTCACGAGCCATGAGAACGCTAGGATGCTGTGTGTCTCTTTAAACACGCCACCAGCCCTCTCTCCATTCACTGCATCTGTGTCAAGAGGATCTTAGCTTAGCGCCACTCATTAGCAGCCCCAGATTCGTTATTTTTCTTCTTTTTATCCTCCCACCCCTCGTTATCCGTCTTCAGCTAAAAACAATTTGCTTTAAAGAAATTGATCTGAATTGTAAATAAGCCCTCTATAGAAGTACATTTCTCTTTTTGTGGGGAATGTAAAGAACAAAACAAGAGTGTAAAAATAAATTTGCACTTCAGTGTGTACATTAAATGTATTTAATATCCATATATTTGTATATTTCAACACACACAATTTATATATTATATATTATATTTTTTACACACACACTACAAAGTCATACAAAGATCTATTTTCTTTCGCATTAAATTATTATAATTTTTTAATTAAAAAAAATGCTAAACATCTATATATATATACATTTATTCAGTGCTGTGCTTGTATGTTATGATGGACTAATTGCAGGGTTAATATTGTGCTGATAAATCTGAATTTAGCCGTTAACGAACACTAAATCTCTGTTAATATATTAGCGAGGCTTTAACAAAGGAAGATGGCAGTCGCTGCTATAGTCATTGCCAGTTCATTTATTTTCTTTGCTTCCCCCTCTTCCTCGTCAAGCCCCCGCCAAAACCCTCTTGCTAATTAGTGTAGTAAGATCTGATAGGCTAGATGCCAGGGGGGCAAATGAAGGGGGCTGTAATATCCCCAATAAACACACACGCACGCAAAAAAAAAGACCATGATGCAACTCACCTCATGTGCCAGCCCAGCCATCTTAGCTTCTGGTGTAAGATCTCCATCAAGATGGCCTCCCTTCCTTCCTTCCTTCCTCCCTGTGCCGGGGCTCCAGGACGCTGACAAAGGTTTTGTCGCCGCTGGCACTGGCATGGATTCTCCCGCGCCCCACAGGGGTACAGATGGCACTGGGGGTTTCTGGGTAGGCGGAGAAAGGAAGACGTAGCAAACGGAAACTGCCATGTTCCTTCAAGCATCTCTCTCTCTCGCTCTCTGATGGCTGTGCCCTTGTTGTTGTTAGTTTATTGTGCCATACTGTGGATGGAAATAAGACTCTATGAAAGGAAGGAGTGAGAACAGCACAATGAGAAATGGAGGGTACCAAGAAGATTCAAACAACATGAAAAAGAAGCATTAGAAACACTGTTTGTTACTGTTGCCAAGCTGATGCCATGGCAACTGTCTTCTTGTTTGTATCAAGCTGGTTATATATACACACAACATATCAGTCAATTTATTCATTTATTTTTCAAGTGTTAAGAGATAAAAAATATATATTATTTAATGATGATTTTTTTTTTTTTATAATATAAAAACATTATTTTATAATATATAAAATATCTCTAATACAGTTATATTTAATAATTGTAATAAATTAAGCTTTAATAATTATTTTTAAAACTAAACATAACATAATATAAATATTTCCATTGTAATATACCTATATGAAGTATTAAAATCTATACATACTTAATGTATATATTTTCATTAAATTCATATGAATTCATCATTTAAATTTTGTTACAATACTGTAATTAAAAACAAGTATACCAATGTTAATTTATTCAAATAAAATGATTACGAATGAATATATATATATATATATATATATATGCTCAATTAATATAATTACATATTTTATATTTAAACAATTAATATTAAAATATTATTATATTGTAATTATTTTACTAAATATTAAGAACATTAATAAAAAAAATAACAATGAATATTGATATGAAATTTAATATTGGTATAAAATTATAAATACACATACATGTTTTATATTTTTCTAAAATCAATACTAACTTGCTTTTTTTTGAAGATGCAAGGTTGGCAGAACATAGACTGAACAGCCTCCATTTTAGGGAAAAATCTTAAGTGTCCAATCCAGAAACTGCAGCAATGCATGGGAATATCCTCAGTGGCTCTTAAAGCTATAAACGCACTCCATTGAGTCTAACCAATTAGCCAGCACCGTGTATCATTACCTACCGCAATTAATGTCTGAGTTTTTTTCCTAAAGAATTAAATGCAGCCTCGTTTAAGGAGCCACTAAATGCAATGATAGGCTGCTTTCCCTGTGTGTGTATATACAGCCAATGAATAAGTGTTTGTACTGCTGCCATTGTTTCTGCCTTTCACACGGGGAAATCCAGCACAAAGAGTCTAAATAGGACTACAGGACAATCCTATGGCCTCCCTTTAGGCTACAGACCCCAACAAATAGCCCTCAAGTACCTCTTTTGATAGCAATAGCTAGTGAGGATCTCACCAGCCAGAACCCAGTGTCACCTGACAATATGATTTCAATCGAGCTCAGGGTTAAAAATATACCAAATGAGAATCTCTCTAAACGTTTTAGTGCAGGTCCATCTTTTAAAATGATTGCTAAAGAGAAAAGAACACAAAGATTCTCATTACGAATGCAGATTCCGCTAAATAAATTCCCACATTTCAGCAAAGACAGCGTTTTGTTCTGCATTCACAACTGCTTCAGATTGACAGGAAGTTGACCGGTTCCTAACGGCAATGGTTTTGAACACATTCAGACAAGTGAAATTACCTGAGGTAAAAGTGGCTGCTCTCTTGCTTTCAGCCTGTCTCCAACAGATTTTGAGAATTATTTCTACTTTCGGTTATCTAGCTTTATGAAATGTGTTAAAACTCATACAGCTAGATAACCAAAGAGAGAAACCAACCCTCAGAAAGAGGCTTTAGGCCCGAGTGAAGGTACACTGCTCATCAACGCTGAAACACATCTTCAAAGAAATTGCAAGCATTTCATTAAAACAAATTTACAGTTGAGAACTAAAACACACAAAGAGTTTAGAGAAAAGCAATTTCAACGGCTCAATATATTACAAAAATAACATACAAATTATTTTTAAACAATACTTGTCATTGCTATTTGTCCTTAAGGTGCTGATATTTGTGTATTTGATATAATTCGAATTAAATTAATATCAAATCTCAAATTAAGCCGTTTCTGCAATCCAAAATGTATCTTTTTTTCAACAATGAAACAAACCTACCTCTAATATGGTATAAAAGACTTTGAATAAAAGAAGGATCAGTTCCTTTCCGATCAAAATTTGTGACACAATAAAGTGCAAAAACTCTTTTTCACACATCTACATTCTCAAAAACTTACACAATCCTTCTTTACGTCAGGTCCCATTACCTTAAACCCATATTTAATGGCATTATAATATAACACACCACATAAATATTGCTTCTCTGACCCAAACATGCATTATGGGTGCATGAGTGTCAGACACTTAGGTGTCATAATTTCATAACATACATTGTAAACATCTAGCTAACTTTGATTTACTAATTACGACTGTCATAAAACACACTAGCAAATGACATGTCATAGAAAGAATGTTCTCTCATTGTGAAACACAGCTACAGCTCTTGGTTTGATATATTACAAATTAATTACGATGTTTATTATCAGCACCAATTGGATATCAGTCAACTTTTGTTATGTATAAAAGAATAAAGCTCATCTCACATTGGCTCAACGGGATGAACGACACCCAGTTGCTTTCTGCAAATTATTGGTGATCAAATATAACATTTAAAGCGGTTTTATGAAGCGCTGACTTTAATTATAATCGTTTAGAGCCAATAAGTCACATATAAGGCACGATAAATCTATCGAGTTTAATATTCGTCTCTGGATTTTCTTTGAAAACAAAAGCGATTTGTGCACAGCTTACCTCATGAATGCTTTCGTGCAAATGGCATCACCATCATCATCATCATCATCATCATCATCCTCGCGCAACTGCACATGGAGCACATACAGCATGTCTGTAATCCACAGTGTCTGCCTAAATGTGCCTCTGAAGCTCACCAAACAATGGATTTCTTCTCGGAACAAGCCGCTCTAGTCTTTCCTGCCGAGTGCTGACAGTCAAACGTTTACAACAGGTGGCAAACTCTCCAAAGCAGCGTTGAATATATTGATTATGATGATGCCGATGATGCTGGGCGCGCGGTTATGGTACCAGTCCTCAGCATCCAGCCCAGTATGTTCTCTCCTGCAGTGACGTCAGCCGCGCACCGGCCAATCGCAGAGCCTGTGGAGCGCCGTGCGGCGGACTGGCCAATCAGAGCGCGAGGACGCAGGGCGCTTTTGTGCGCCGGGTGCGAGATGATGCTCCGCCGATGGCTCGGCTCTTAATGAACAGATGCGGCTTTGATGAGCTTGTTTATTCATTTACTGAAGATTATGCTTTGGAAAAATATGAAATAAAAGCGCAATTTGTAGGATGAAAAAAAAAAAAGAATAATAAAAGCGAGCGATGGGGACAAAATGTTCTGGAAAAGCCAGATTTAAAAAAATTGCATTTTAAAATATCGTAGCAGTTCCTTTTAAAAATGCTGGTTAACAAGTAGCTGAAAAAGTAAATAGTTTGTGTTATTTTTATATTATTTTGCAGCGAGTTATTTTTAAGACAACAAAACACTGCATGCAAACATGAGATGATTTTAAACAAGTGTGAAAACAATATTTTACCAAACTATACATAAAACACCTACTCGTTTATTTAATATATATGTTTTTCAAAACGATGAGAAATGGCGAGGGTGTTATTTTATCTGAATTAGGATGAATTAGTTTATCTGCAGTCAATAAACCCCCCCCAAAATAAAATTATTTTAAATTAAATGTAGCAGAACTCCAAACAAAAAAGTCAAACATTCATTTGTTTTTACAGTTTGTGCGTAAAAGTAGCTATTTGTTTAATTTTTCGCTGAATGTTGTTAGCAGCTTTGCTTTAATCATTGTATAGCATTATATTATATACAATTATATTTCCTTTATATTATATTATATAAGTGTTTCAGCAACTGTCTTTTTTCTCTGATTTATATCAGCATTAGATTTATTCATAGATCTTAAGATTGTACGGAAAGGTGTAACAATTGTGCTGAATACAGAACTTCTTCGTTTTTTCGTTAAACAGATGAGCAAACCTGAGGGATTGTAAAAGACTCGTGCATTTAGGAATCGAAAAATATGGTCAGATGTCAAAAGTTTCGCGATAGGATATCGGTATATCATATATCATTGTGTTTGAGCTAAAACACAAACATTATTTATTCATTCATGCCTGACCAGCTAAACGAGAAAAGGAGAGGAAATGAAAATCATTTCAAAAAGAAAAAACGAAGGGGAAACAGGTTCGTGTAAAGATGAAATGTAAAAAGAAAAGCGCAGATTGAAATCTTCGCAGACAGGCGCTGTAATGTGAACCGGGGCTAGTTGTCACATTTTTACTCCTGGGAGTATTTCTCAGGGTGGGTGTGAATCTGAATCTTCTGCAACTTTTCTTAAAAAATAAGCTGCTGGACATTTGCACCGTTGTAACCCAGGAATTAAAACCAGGCTATTAGACGCTGACCAAAGCTATTAAAAGAGTTTCAACGAAACACACAACGATTTCTGAAACATCAACGTTTATACATTATTAATCCATTGTTCTGGTAGATATACACTACAATTGAAAACTGTATTAATATCATTAAAACACTAGCCCCAGCCTTAACATTTATGAAAAGTATCTTATTTAGGTAATGTATGAAAAAATGTTTCAGCTCAATTTAAAATCTTTATAATAAACAGAGTATATGCTGAAATTAAAAATAAGAATTTTAGTTAGTACAGAATTTACAAAAATGATTAATATCGAAATCAGTGCAGGAGAAAATACACATTTGTATAAAATGTTCTTTTTTAAATATGGAAACACCTTTTGACTTTTGCCTTTTTGTGTGACAACTAGCCCCAGTCAGCACACTTTCATTTCTGAAATCAAACACAGTGCAGAATTTGTCCATAATTCTTTTTCTGGTTTGAAAGCAACAATGTACAAACCGTGTATTTATTTATTTCACTGTATCATTAATTATAGAAGTTTATGTGAGAGTAATATTCCTCTGCATTCTGAGACTGTTTCAGACTTTCTCTGAACAAAAGTTTGTCAGACAATTCAGAGACATTGGACTTGAACTTCACCTCAAGGACATCTGTGTCTCTAGAGAGAGGAAATGTGCCTTCAGACCTCTTTAAAACCTTAAAATTAATCAATCAAAAACATAATACATTTCAAATTCTATATGTCACATTTAAAACGCATTTACACAAAACACACACCTTTAAAACACACTGTATTAAGCTATTTCCATGAATGATAAAAATGCTACATTTATAGTGCTAAATTATTATAGATTATTCCAAATGAGCATGTTATGATCAATTCCTTTGCAGTATTAATACATGCTTAATTGCATATAAATGAAATAAGAGTTGCAGTATTGGCTTTCTCTGATGGGACGTCCTGAGGAATGCCCGTCTGCATTCCTCCATCCCTTAATCAGGACTATAATGCAACATTGATTCGGAGCGGTGGGGTGAAGTGACAGCTGGTCTTGACCTCTGACCCCTGCTGTCTGGATCGCTGTGCTGACAGAGGGGGTCATGCTTCTCTCAGCCCCTGCAGGGAGGGCGGCTGTCTGGGAAAAGCCATCCAGACAGTCCTAGAACACGTCTAGAGAGGACAATGTGGTACCCATATATCCCAAAGTCTGAGTGAGACACCCCACCTCAGGGCCCTGGCTGGGGCTCGGGGGCCAGACGTGACTGTGAGTGTGATCAGCATACACAAACACATGAAGCACACACTGACAACATGGGAAATGAGCTACATTTAATCATGGCACTTTATGATGATTGCTATGGTGATAATATGAAGTCTTCATAGTATTTGTCTTAGTATTTTATTTAATAACATATAGAAATAATGTTATTATTATTGGAATAAACCACTGACTCTTGTGCACTAAAAATGGCAGAAGTTTACAAAAAGATATAGTTATTTTGCCCAGTACCTTTTTATATTTAAATCTGAATTTGTTTAAATATTTAAAAATTATGTAACGTTACATAGTGCCTAATATTTGATAATTGTGTTGCATTTAAATTATACATTTAAAATACATACTAAGAAATGAATTAGTAAATGGTCTGGTTTTTCTGAAGTTATGATGTTTTAGACATGCTAAATTCTAATAATAAAAGAAGAATTTTCACAAGTTTCCAATATTTCATTGAAATTCAGACCATTCTGTAAGTGCTAAATACAAATTATTATTTTTTTATTATTTTAATATCAAGATACATATAAATACGTTTGAAATACTTTTAAACATTATTTTTGAGTAAACATTTATATTATTATTACTACATTTGTGTAAGCGTTTTTACAATACTACAAAAATGTTAACCATTTTTAAATTAGTATTTACCATTTTTATAGAATTAATATCATTATTAGATTGTTGTGATATTAATAAATCAAGAAAACATTTGATATTATTTCTTAAATGAATAGTATAATTATTACATTTAAGTAAAGAAAATTTTGAAATAATATTACTATTAATTTATTATCTATTAATTCTATTAATATTATTATTACAATGTATTATAACATTTTCCTGAATTTCTATTTTATTATTTTATATTTGTGTTTTGATATTACAATACTTTTAAGGGTTAAAACCCCATTTAAAAAAATTTTAAATTAACATTTATTATTATTATTATTATTATTAGTGTTTCAACATTTTTAAAAATACTTTTATTTATATATTTAGTCTTTAAAATCATTAACAGTTTAAAATGTACTTTTAAAGTACTATTATTTTTATTATTAAATTTATCACATTTATCAAATGTGTGTTGATATAGTATTAAGATTTAGCTTTAACAATGTAACACTGTTTTTTAAATGAATATTTATAAAATATTATTGGCTTATTTTTATCATCCCCATTAGTTGTTCAGAACTACCTTTAGACCATTTACCTTCAGCTTATCAGATTATCCCCTAAAAATTCACTAAAAGCTTTATAAACAAGTATTAATGGCGCAATACTGAACACTCAAGCATGCATTACTAATACAATACATGGGTAAGCTCCTCTATAAATGCAATGTATTGAAACAAACTCATTCTACTAAACCATTAAGACCTTGCCTCGGTTCAGCAGGGGAGGAGACTTCCCACATATATTACAGACGCAGTGCCCAGGCTGATGCTTCCGAATGGATGTCTGTGTAATGCAGTCTCACAGAGCATCTTCAGGTCAGACAATGCACCACATCTCAGACAGGTGCCTCTGGTCTGGACGGGACGGCCCGAGCGTGCAGCCTCACGTCAATCAAACACTAACAGAGACGTATCACACATCTCCTCATTCACTCTGCCTCCGACCTGTGAAAGAAGTTCTTTGTCACAGAGCACCATTCAAACGCCAACCAGCCATAGTCACCGGGTTTAAAGAGAGGGCTTCTTTTCAGGCCGGGATTCCAGCGCTGACCTGAAAGCCACGGCTCCTCCTCCGAGGTGAAGGAACAGCACGAAGAACGCAGGAGAAGGATGGAGAGGATTGGATTAGGCCTAATCTCTTGTTCCTCGCCACGGTGCGCTGACTGGGGCACTTACTGACCCTTTGAGTCGCCGGATACCTGGAGTGCGTGAGGCGCACAGCCGGCGACGGGGCGCCAATTATGACAGGTGGGGGGAGTGTCAGGAACAGAATCAGGCCATTGAACAAATAAATAAATATATCACCTCCAGCTTATGGAATCTGTGGTATCCAACACTTTCATCATGAAAATCCAGCTTCATAAAGAACGTCAAAACAAAAACAAAACAGGATCAATAGGAGTTTTTGAAGGATATTACTACTTTAATTTAGAAAGGATGCATTAAGTGAATCAAAATATAATATTAAGTGACCTTGGACCACAAAAACAGTCATAAGGGTACATTTGATTGAGTTTTATAAATAAGAATATATTGGTGTATGGTTTGTTTGGATAGGACACAACTTTTTTAATATATCTGGAATCTGAGGGTATATATATATATATACATAATATCCTTCAAAAACTCCTATATACATAAGCCTTTAAAGTTCTCCAAATTAAGTGTTTGCAGTGCATATCACTAATCAAAAGTAAGTTTTGATATATTTTTGGTCAATAATCGTACTAAATAACTTTATGGAACATGATCTTTACTGAATGATTTTTGGCATAAAATGGCGATAATTTTGACGTATACACACATGCCACTTATGACAGGTTTTGTGTTCCAGGGTCAAATATATACTTTATATTCATCACATAAATCACATTAAACAGCACTATTGTTTTCAACATTGATGATGCACCAAATCAACATATTAGAAATACAGTGGTTACGGAAAGTCTTCAGACCTCCTTAAATTTGTCACTCTTCATTATATTGCAGCTAAATTTGCTAAAATCATTTGC
>JAUMHI010000074.1:4075117-4086566 GCA_032359435.1 Enteromius unitaeniatus
CGGGTGGGAACTAATACTCAGGTGAAGGTTCCCGCTGCTGTCCACTGGAGAGGGCCACAGAGGAGCGATCTGTGACACTATGGAAGTCAATGGTGTTGTGTCTGAAGTGATTTAATTAATTCCTCTGTTAACTCCATCTTAAATTTCCCAAGTCTGTATTAGCAGTGACTCCCACCAGTTAATGAAGTTTTTTTAACAACTGAACATTTGTCCAGATAATCCATGCAAACAGATTCTGTTTAACAACTGTGACCACTTTTAGATTCACACTAGCGTTTTGGCTCCTGTTTGGCTAAAGCAGGAAACTAACTTGACTTTATGGTCGCTCCCGAACCGCCCGCTCGCCACATAGAAACTACTGCTATAAAAGTGAACAGATTTGTTTCTAGATACGAGCGAGACTGCCAATGGGCATGAAATCCACAGCCCCCGGAGATGATACAAGATCAGCGTCATAAAAGCCCAGATGGCTGATAGCCTGTGGCAGACCTGCAGGACTATAGATGGTCATTCCACTATGGCCAATTATAGCAATCGCAACGTCTCCTAGGAAAAATGAATGGCTTGGAGCGGGCAAAGCTGAAAAATGGTGTGTTCGTGTGTGGGTTTGTTTCTAAACAACTTAAACTGACTGTTTGAAAAATGCAAGGAGTAGTGCACACCGATGCAACAAAAGATGAATGCGTAAAAGTGTACTGTGTAAATTAGCAGAATGATCTTGACCTGTGTGGAGGATCTCCACGCTTCTCAACTAGACTGTATAAGCTCTTTTGGCTTGCTTTGTTATTGTAGTATTTTTATTTATGATCAGGCTTGTGGAAAGTTGAATCATTAATGTCATCGAGATGCTGGTCCTTGCATAGCAAGGTTGTATTATTTACTTTTTAATAAATATTTCTGAATTTTTGCTACAACTATAAAACACACAATTTTTTATATCAGTATTAATAATGTTTATAATATGTATAATAATTATTAGAATGTTTTATGCTCACATATATATATATATATATATATATATATATATACACACATATAAATATATATATATATATATATATATATATATACACATATATACATATATATATATACACATATATACATATATATATATATATATACACACATATATACATATATATATATATATATATACACACATATATACATATATACACACACACATATATACATATATACACATATATACATATATACACACACACATATATACATATATACACACACACACACAAATATTATGCAAACAAAAACATTTTATTTTGGATGCGATTAAAAAAAAAAAAGCACAATTGTTTTTTTTATATTTCTCAATTTACAATTTGACTATTTTTAAGCAAATATATGCAGAGCATGTGGTTATATGATTAACTAAAACTGAAATTAAAATTAAGACCATTAATAAATAAAATAAATATAATTTATAGAATCTAAAGTATATAAAAACTAAAGGCAACTAATAATAGGCTACTGAATAGAGAAGAGACATGAATATAGCATGTATTCTCCTATATACAGCACATTAAAAACTCATTTACCGCAAATGAGACCAAAAATATTTTGTCAATGTTTGTTTCAAATGGACTAAAAATGAAAATAAATTACTTCTTGACAAACCTGTCAATAAGAAGAAAGTGAGAAACTACTGCAGACCAGACAAGCTGATGTGGTTATTAACTGATCTCAAAATGATCAGATAAGGTGTTTTTTAATCAGGTTTGACATCGGTCTTTTTCAGCTCCTGGCCTTGTGTGTAGAAGCTTTCTCCTCCTCCTAAAGGGTTTGGTTCCTTCACGTTAGGTTTTCTGCTAGGAAACTTTATAAAACAGAGTAAATATTTATTTTAAATTTGCATTTTATAAACTGTGGTTGCTATCTAAATGAAAAAAGCTGATACTGTCTGTGAATACAGAAATGAAACCTGTGAACACTGCATAAACCACAAAAAAGGAAAATGTTTTTTTTGATATCCTGTTGCTGGAGGTAATGCTAGTCATGTTGACCAAATATCAACTACTTAATCAGATCTGAGCTGAAAATATAGACACAAATCCTCAAAGGACTTTCAATATATATAACAATAACAACAATCCTCAAAAAAAAAAAAAAAAGATATTTCCAACAGAATCAACACTGAAGAGCTTTCTAACCCAGAGACCAGTAAAAGCTTTTACTGCAGCTTTCCCTGAATGAGATTTACACCAACATCCCATAATACTAACAGATTCCTCAATGAAAGCAGAATACAAACGAAGGGACCGAAGACAGGACAGGACCAGTTTGGCGCCTTTGTAAACGTCTTTATGGAGCTCAGTCTGGATTTACAGGCTGCTTTATGAGAGTAGAGCACAGTAACACTCACATCCTCACAACCTCAGGAGGGTTATTGGGTTCCGGCGTATTAGACCAACACAGAAATAAAAACAAACAACATTTTCATTTTAAGATTAAAGCGCTAAACGCTCATTTACACATTCTATGCTAAAATCACTCCAGCAAGTCATATTTATAATATATATACTGGGTTATTTTTAGTAGACATATGAAGTCATCATTATCTAAATTATCATATACTATTATCTAAAAAATTATTAGACACTTAAACTAGATCTAAAAAGGTTATTGCAATTTTTACTATTTACAACTTTTTTTTTTAACTATATTTAATTATATTGTTTGTTAATATATTTGTTTTTACTACAAAAAGTGTTGTATATATATAATAAAAGAATAAAGATTAATATAAAAATAAAATATTAAATAAAACATTATATATTTTTTTCCTACAATAAATGTGTACTTGTCTACAAAAACAACACATATTAAATGTAAAAATGTATTTAATATATGTATAATGTGTATGTGATATGCGCTTTCTTCCTTTTTTTATTTTGTTAATTGAACTAAATTGAATCGAGTTAAAATGATTTTTTTTTTTATTCCTGTAATGGCAAAAAAGCTCTAGAATTCTCTAAAATTCTAGAACACACACAATCACAAAGACATCAATTAAAAACATTTAAACAAATATATTATTAAAAGTTTGAAACATTTATGTATTATATTATAACGGAAAGTGGTTTTGAGATTGTATGATTAGCAGCGGCATTCAGAGATTCTTCTGTCTAGCCTTCTGGATCCGCTGAACATATCACACACATTTAATTCCACATTATCCGTTCTAATCTGGGTAAAACATTTATTTGTAATATTCAGCGTGCTAGCGAGCGGCTGTAACGGTCACAGCTAATTAGCAGTGTGGAGCTTCTCAGCAAAGCCTCTTCTCTCACACAATGTCCTAACCTTCATTTCTCACAGCTTTCTCAACATCAACCCCACCCAGAACTTTCCCACCCTTCAGCTCCACACTGGACGTCAATCAAAAGACGGGCAATCAGTCATGAGCCGTGAAAAGACCTCGTCCCACTATCCCTAACGCTCCTTTCTTCCATTATCCCAGCGCCTCTGAATGGGCGGGACATATTTTAATCTCCAGCACGCCTCCTCTAAATTCCCGCCGTGGCCGCCATTGGTCGGCTTAATCACGGTCGAGGCAGACAGTGCTGTCTTTTTTCAGAGGGCTATAGGATCAAACCCACCCCTCCCTCGCTCTGCGTCTTTAGGGTCACGGCCCCCCTCGGACCGGGGCTCTTTGAGCCTGGCGAAAAGGATCATGTCATGAATGGAGCTTGATTTAGTTTTAACAGGGTGCTGTGTCCGTCCTCTAAGTGGTAAATGAATAAACATTAGCCGCGAAGGCCTGCAGGGAAGGAGAATGGAGAGCGAGGCCTGTGAATGCTGAGAAGGTGGAGAAGGGGTGTGCGAGTGCAAATAGAAAGGAGGGGGTTTCCCGCTCCCCTCCGCAGGAACCCGAAGCAGTTAATTAGACCGTTTGTTTGTTCCTCACGTCCTTTGACGAGATGGGAGCCAAGATCTAAGTATGTCACATGCTGACTTCCCAGAGAGGGGAAATTAAAAGCTTGCGTTCACCGTTTGCTTGTGGCGCACTTCTGACTGAATGTTGCAACGTTTGTGAAACCGCGATTGAACATAAAAATGAAAGAGCAGGAACGATGACAAAAAGTGTTAGGAGGTGCAGTACTGAAGATAGAACATGTGCTGGAGGCATTTTGACTTTTCTTTTCAATAGCTTGTCCATATCAACTATCTACACAAATACACACAGGTGTGCTCAAAAGTATTCATACCCTTGGTAAATATGATCAAAGGCGGCTGTGAAAATAAGTCTGGATTGTGTAACCTTTAATTGAAGTAAAAAAAAAAAAAAAAAAAAAGAAGTGTTTTTCACTCTTATGATGATTAAAACATCTCTAAACTGTATTCTCATTTATAAAATAAAAAATAAATTTATAAAATAAAATAATCCCATTCATAATTTTTTTAACTATTGACAATAGGAGCATGAAATTGTCCAGCATTGGCTTCCTGTTTCACAGGATTATAAAGACCAAATTCAATAAACCAACGAGTATACTTCTGATGAGATGCAAAAGATTGCTAAACTTTACAAATTGCAAAAGTGGCTGTAGGAAAAGAGCTAAAGCATCCACATTTACACCATCAGGGCAATAATTAAGATCCAATCAACAAAAGATACTACAAATCTGTCTGGAAGATGATGCGCGTCTATATTGTTCTGATCCATGACGAGGAAGAGAAAAAAAAAAAATTCAGTTATCATACGACTGGAACTTCAAATAGCACTGACTTTGTAGCAGCAAACACTCAAGATGTAAAGCAGAAGTAGTGTGTACAATGACATATACTGCTGTACTGTTAATGTTGTGGGTCTATTTTTCTGCCAGCGCATGGACATCTTGTTTAGACACATAGCATCATGGATTAAATTAAATGCCAACATATATAAAAAAAAAAAAAAAAAGACCCACAAACAAACATCAATAAACAAAACAAAAATGTGTCACTGATGCTTCTGCTGTACTCTGACCTGAACCCTGCAGAAAATAATTGAGGTGAACTAAAGAGAAGCACCACCAACATGGAACTGATCTGGATGAAGGACGTCTCTGAGGTTTTCTACACTTATCAGGCACTAGGTGCATTAGCGGTTTTCACAGCTGCCTTTGAGATTAATATTTATATACATTTTATAACCTTTTTAAGACTATGAGAAAATAAATAAATAAATAATAATAATTTATGCTCTTATGCTCAGTAAGGCAGTTTATTTGATCAGAAATACAGCAAAAACAGTAATATTGTGAAATTATTATTATTTAAAATAGCCATTTTATAATCTATATAATATGGTTTTAACACTGTTTAAAATGTTGTTAACTCCTGTGATGCAATGCTGAATATGCAGCATTTTTCCAGTCTTTAGTTTCACATGATCAGAAATCATTTGGATATGCTGCTCAGGAAACTTATTATTTTCAATAATTTATGTTTTATAATCAACAGCTGTGGTGCTGAATATCTTAGTAGAAGCTGCACTACATTTTTTACGATTCTTTGAGGAACAAAGATCAAAGAGGATTTATTTTAAAACAAATCTTTTGTAGCATTACAAATGTCTTTACAGTCACTTTTGATTTCACGCATCCTTGCATAATAAAAGCATTAATGTCTTAAAGAACCCTGCATTCACCTGTGGCGTACATCTACCCTTTGACCTCCCACATCCAGTTATCCGTTTGGTGTTGCGTTTAGTGGGACAGACATGCGGCACAGCGACCTCTGACATCAACCAATCGACCCCAGACAAGCAAATGTCACGACCTTTCACCCCACCGTCAGGCTACAAGAGAGATAAAGATGGTCACTGGCCAAAAACAACAGCAATCCTCAAGAGGGTCCAAATGTTATGTTTACACAGTCTAGAACAAAAACTAATTCCTACAATAAATGGAAACTGCAGGTCTTTCTTTTCCCAATGAATATTTATAAGAGTATTTGTGTGTGATTTGCGCTACATCACTTAGTTTTTGCATTTAAAAACACATTTATATAAATGAGTGTGGAATTGTGCAGAGAAAAAGAGGAGCACATGAAGCTAATGTATTAATCACAATAATAATTTAATCAGGAATTAGACAGCAAAGGTTTAATATTAGGTTCTTTTTTTTGTACAATCTTACAATAAAAGATAACACACAATGCATATGATACATTAGAGAAAGGAAACACATTGCAGGAATATTTACATACTGATATCACATGTTATGATTTGGACAAATTTGTCAGAGAATTAAGAATGTGAAATGTTTGACAGAGATGTAAAGCACGCATGCTGATCGACATGGACATGCATCAGCGGAAACAAAAAAACAACTATAATAGAGTTTTGCTTTTACAAAATGTGGATACAATACATGGATTCAGAGCTACAAAACTATCTATTTTTAATCTTTAAACAACTATTCAATTACATTATAAACGATCAAAGACTATTTGGATAACAAATGATTAAATTAACACCTGTAAAATTAATTCCATTAAAAATGTAACAGCTTGAAGGTTTAGAGGTGTTTTTTGTTCACATTTTGTTCTGTATACATTCACAGGAACTATCCCATTATTATACATTTTTATTATTATTTTTAAGAAAAAATAAATTGATCCTTTTCCCATTTTATCATTCTGAACTGAATTCTGATATACATTCATTAAGTGAGATATTCGCATCTCAACTGGCATGAAACAAACGTTTTCTCTGCATCATAAAAATATTGCAGATATGTGCTTCATGGAAAGCAAAAGGATAGTCCCTCCGTTGGCGATTTTGGCGGGTAGTGAGTATTGTTATGTTGAGGGAGAGCAGCAAGAAAGCAGATATTTTCACTGCAGATCCGTGTATTAATGCTGCTCCACGAAGTTTGTCTCTCTCCTGAACGAGAAACCATGAGTTACTTTCAGTGAAGATTGTGCTGCTGCTAAACTCAACGCGGTCAACGAGCGCCACCTTGTGGTGGAGAGAACACATCTAATGCTACTATTGCTCTTCAATGACATGCGGGCAGCTTTTCAATTTTCTTTTCTATAAAGCTATATAAACACATTTTAACTCCGTAGCAACAATATTATTATTACTGCTATTATATATATTCTTTTCCTTTTGATCTTTCTCATTTCTGTAACTCTATAAAATAAATGTAACATTATTTTCAATTTCTTTTATAATTCTCTTTTTCTTAAACGTTTTCTATTAATCTAAAAGTACACTTGAGTAATATAAACTCTAACACACCAACTGTTAAATATGTATGCATTTTATATATATATATATATATATATATATATATATATATATAAAAAAATAAAAAGATATATATAAAGATATATATATATATAAAATATTATATAAAATGCAAACATATTTAACATACACATATATATTTATATAGATTTAGGTGTTATATTTTTAAGCGATATATAATTTGTAATTACTTTCAAATGATTATTGCTTCCAAAATAAATGGTTTACATAATGTGTATATTTATTATGTATATTTAAATACACACACACAAAATATATATATATATTTTACAAACTCACTGTGCATGTTCAGTTCTGGCTTTCAAGCATAACATTTATGAAAATGCTAGATAAATCTCCCAGGACAAAAATGATCCTGTTCAACAGTCTTAGTATTCTGAGTCTCATGCGCCCCCTAGTGAATATTTGTCACCTCATAGAAAATTCTAATCATAGGACAGTGTACATAATTTTCATTAGACATTACATTATCTGTAATTTACGTAAGCCAATAACCGAGGAAACGGTAACGGCGTCTCGTTTTAAATACTGGGCTCAGTGTTTTGCTCCGGTACTCACACGTCTGCATTTTTGTTGGGGATCATGTGGTTGTTGTAGGTCAGGATGGGAGGAACGCTTTCTTCATCTTCAGGAACCTGCATTGGTCAATGGAAATAAACAGATAAAATATTACCTTGCATTTTAAACCAAGCTATAAAAACAAGTGTCTGACCTCCCAGTAGATCTCATCATCAAAGCAGTTTTCATCTGCAGGGTCGCCCCAGATGGGCAGCTTCAGAACCAGGCCTGTCCGTGCAACAATACAGTTATGTCAACATGATAAATGTGACATTTCCATTACAAACTGAAATCCAATACTCCAGGTGAAGATCAGGTGCATTTGTGTAAGCCTGAACCCATAACCATTAAGAAGACTGACTAGCTAATGTCATCCTACACTGTCCTCTAGTTTTCATGTTACATATAACACACCTGTGCCACTACATGGCAAACAATCGCAACAAAGCCCTTCAGATCCATAAGCTTTTCTGAAGTATTGTGTACAGTTAACCACAACAGGAAGCTGTCACAATATGCACTTAAGCGGGATAAATATCAAAAGACTTTTACCAACAAATATTCCGCCTCCGATTCCAAAACACAAGGCCACGCACAGTCCTGCTGCCTGATATCCTCCCTGGATAGTGGGCACGCGTTTGGCAAAAGGCCCTGTGAAGTCAAATGTATTTTCCAATCTGAAACGGACAACGGTAATTATTAGAGTGCGCCGAATATTAATAAAAAGTTGTGAAAAAAAAAAATTTGTTGTTTAATGTACTCCGCCTCAGGCCATCCAAAAAGTAGATGAGTTTGTTTCTTTAGCAGAACGTGTTTGGAGAAATGTAGCTTTACATCACTCGCTCTACAGTGAATGGGTGCCGTCAGAAAGAGTCCAAATAACAGATTAAAAAAAATAAATCCACAAATGATCCACACCACTCCGGGTTAACATCTTGAGAAGTGAAAATCATTTCTTCTGGTTAAAATAGGAGTCCTCTATTCAGAATATTGGGGGGAAAAAAATAAAATAAATGAGATAAGAAATAATATAGATGGAGTATTTTAGTCCTAAACTATGAATCAATTATTTATTAATTTTTTTTCATTAATTTAGTTCGAAATTGGAAATGGTGTACTGGAGACGTCACTGTGCACCGGCACCCATTCACTGCAGAGGATCCATTGGTGAGCACGTAATGAAGTGAAGCAAAATTTCTCTAAATCTGTTGTGATGAAGAAACAAACTCTGAAATACAATGTAAGAATTTTTCTGTGCACTAACCCTAGATCTCCATAAACGGTCTTAGAGGCAGCAGCAGCTGAGATGGCACCCACGATTCCTCCAATGACTCCTGGCATAGCATGCAGGTTATGGATGCCACAGGTGTCCTGAATCTTCAGCTTCTCCTCCATGAACGGCTGAGGAGTAGAGACAAATGAGACTTCTGTCACAGTACAAACTTTCTTTTGTTATAAATGCTCTAGATCAAGAGTGGAGTTAAATCAGTAATTGAAAGAAACGCAGTTGGCATAAAAGGCTGTGAAAAATCTGGAATAACTAATAATCTGACTGGGAAGACTCACAGAGATATGAATATAGCCCATTGTGGATATGATGCCACAGAAGAAACCCACAATCAAAGAACCGTAGGGTGACAGCATAAATTCAGCTGCTGTTCCTACAGCAACTCCACCTGCCAGTGTGGAATTCTGGATGTGAACCTGGACGAGAAGGAAAAAATAAATAAATAAAATAAAATAATAAATGTATAATTTTAGAAATTATTTAGGTTTTCCAGGCTTGGGAAAAAATAAATAATAAATGAACTTTTTTTTGTTCATTTATTTATTTTTTCATGATCCTCTAGAATAAAAAATAAATAAATAAATCCTTTTTTCTCTTATCTGATAGGATCAAGGCAAGTTTCCCATGCTTGGAAATATGTTTTTTTAATAAACTTATACAGGTGCTGGTCATATAATTAGAATATCTTCAAAAGTGAAAATTTATTTCACTTACTCCATTCAAGAAGTGAAACTCTCGTTCTAGTTCTGTAAGCTACACAATCATGGGGAAGACTGCTGATTTGACAGCTGAACAACAGACAGCGTCAGAAGCGTCTCGCCTGCTCATGTTCATACGTTTCAGTAGGCCAAGATTTCTACAAATGCTTTCTTTTTATTGGTCTTAAGTAATATTCAAATTTTTTTTAGAATTTGGGGTTTCCTTAGTTGTCAGTTATAATCAAAATATAAAAAAAACAAAAAACAAAACCACTTGAAATATATCAGCCTGTGTGGAATTAATGTATAGATTATACACTTTATAAGTTTCACTTCTTGAATGGAAATCAAGATATTCTAATTACATCACCAGCACCTGTATTTTCATGATCCTCTAAAAAAATATTAAAATAGTAAAATAAATATTTTTTCTTCTATTATCTGATCTTGCAGTTTGGTGTATGGTTTGCTAAAAAAAAAAAAAAATAAAAATAAAAAAAAAATACAAATTATAAAAACTTTTTTTTTTTTTTTCAGTCAAATGCTTACCATGTCTAGTTTCCCGGTTTTCTCAAACAGGCTGGACATGGCGACTGTGGTGAGGACAGTGGAGGCCAAAGCCAGATATGTGTTGATGGCAGCTCTGTGCTGACCGTCTCCATGATCAGCAATGGCAGAGTTGAAACTTGGCCAGAACATCCACAGGAAGAGGGTGCCTGCACAGCACACCAGAAAGCAATTTGCAAACAATATCTGAGCCCTCTAATTTCTCCATCAGCGTCCATCTGTGCATTTATGAAGGACGCTTTTGCAAAGAATGTCCAGCAGCTCAATAACAAAATAGAATCACAAGCTAAGTGTCTAACATTTGTATAAAGATTAGCAGACTAAAATATAATGAAAGCAAATTGTCCAACATTTGTATCAAGATTAATGGACTTACCAATCATGGCGAACACATCCGAGTGGTAGACCGACCCGTTCAAATGTTTGCTCTTATCCAAATTAGGCCGATACAAAACCCATGAAATAGACAGACCATAATAAGCTCCAAAAGTATGGATAACCATGGAGCCGCCGGCATCTTTGGCCTAACAGGGATTGAATCATTAAAACCAAGGTTAGCATGAAACCATCTGATGTCCTTCATTTTGTGGCTGATGCCAATATAGAATACATGCTTAAATGTTTTTTCTCATGCATTTATGTTATCAAGAGTGAAGAAAAAAAAAAAATATATATATATATTATAATATATATAGTTAAATAAAACAGTAATTTCTTTAACCAAAATAATTTTTAATAAAAAAAATTACTCCGTATTTATCATCATGGACAGCAAATTTTCAGCAGTGTCATGATCCTTCAGAAATCATTCTTATATGCATATTTGCTGCTGAAGAAACATTTCTTATCATCAATGTTAAAGTTGTGCTGATATTTTGGGGAAACTATATTTTTATAGAATTAGTTAAATACAGGTCCCTAAAAAATTTGCATATTGTGATAGTTAATTATTTTCTGTAATGTACTGGACAGCTGGCTTCTGGACAGCAGTCAGGTCGGCAGTCTTACCCATGATTGTGGTTTTGAGTAATGAACCAGGCTGGGAGTTTTTAA
>JAUMHI010000074.1:4098491-4113767 GCA_032359435.1 Enteromius unitaeniatus
AATTGCAAATATTAACAAAACACATCAAAAGTAAGCCCTGACATTATAAGCTGTCACTCAATTTAAAAATTAAGGATTTTACCTATTTATTATGAAACATAAAATAGGTATCGCTGCCAATATGAGCAAAATGTCACCAAATAATTCTAATGTAGGACAAGGATAATTTTACAAATTCCACTGGTTATATACTTAGTTATTTTAAATAACTGGTTATTACAAAGCAAGTTTGGAACAGGTCAGAATTATTAAACCCCACCAACTTGTAAAACAAGAAGAAAAGCAAGACCACCAAAACTAGTGTTTTTATAAAACCATTTTAACAATTAAGACCTGAATAAACATGATATCAAACAAATGTGCATAAATATGCTCAATACTTTCAATGTCTGCTCATCACACACACAAGAGGAATAAATGAACATACATTTTGGAATGTGCATGTAAAATAAATTGAGTGCATGTAACGGATTGGAAGTGATCAAACTTAATATTTGGTCTCTGTAGACAGTATGAAATGTGTGCTACGTTTTTAACCCATAGCGGACAAAGCTTTAAACACCCTCCCACTTATACTGCATCACATGGCACTACCATTGACTCCGCCCTCGTTGTTCCGTATGAGGCCGTACTCAATAGCCAGATCCAAACAGCGCTGGGCGGCTTTCTGAACAGAGGCCTGTTTGGGATCGTCTCCTTTAGCCAGGACAGAGAGGATCTCCAGAGCCTCACTTTCCATCAGTTTCTCAGCCAGGCTTTTGTCGGCCTGCATGAGGTTCATTACGATGACCACCCCACGATGCCGCAGGTCCTGAACTTCGCTGAGCAGCAGCGCCTGGAAGATCTCCAGCCAGTGGCTCGTCTACAGAAGAGTATGTGAATTGAGATGAAGATTGTGAGGATTTCTTAATGAAGCGAGACTCAAAACAATACTCACCGTGTCAGGAATACGAGTACACAGCTCGGGCATCTCTCCGGTCAGCACGGCCAGTGTGCCTGACGCGGCCTTCCTCAGCCGCTCATCATCTTCACCGCTGTAGAGCACAAGCAGCTTCAGACGGTCGCTGCCTGTAGCCAAGTAACTCTTCTGCACCTGATCCATCAACGAAAACCATAAAATCAACCTCTCCTAAAAGGATTCAGATCACAGTCTGGTCCAAAAACACATATGGTGGTATGTGACGTACCTCAGTGCTTAATGCTAGATTGCACATACACTCTGTGGCAGCAGCTCGGACCATGTCGTGCTCCTCAAACATGTAGCCCTCAATTTTAGGCACAGCTTTCTCCTTGATGATCTTCTGCCTGTGGGATTGAAATGTGCTTTTGATGGTTGGGTTGTTCTCTTGTTCAGTGGTTTATTGGAATAGTTTGCTGAAAATTTGCTTGCCCTCTGGTCATCCGAGGTGTAGATGAGTTTGTTTCTTCATTAAAAGCTGATTTGGAGAAATGTAGCATTACATCCATGTAGCATTGCTCATCAATGGACCCTCTGCAGTGCCATCAGAATCCAAATAGCTATATCACAATAGGGTCTTTCACACCGCAGGAACCATTTCGTACCCAAACTACTTGTGGACTACCTGCTTTTTGACGTGTTCGCACCACTAGGAACGATTTTAGCTCCAGGAACTCTGTTTGGAAGAACTAGATTAACTAGTAACTTGGTACTTCAGAGTAGGGTCTCGTAATAGTCCTAGGTAGGAACTATCGGTGACGTAAGTGTACACTGATTAGCTAAACGCGTACAAAAAAGCCCTCACCCGCCATGATTTCAATGTAAACATAGGCTACACTGTGTATACATTGTATCAAATGGCATTTACCTGAAGACTTAGTCTACGGTGTTTTCTGCTTCTGTCAGCCTCAATGACATGTAGCAATGCCAGCAGACATTGGAGATTTTTAGTCCTCCTTTCCGTTCTTTCAATCGCTTGACGTATACGTCAACATCCTTTGTCCATTATTGTGAAACCCACAAGACACAACAAAAACACAGCTCCAATCACAGAGTCCCCCATCCTCCTGTTGTTAATGCTGTCCACCGGCTTACATCACTTCTTAGTACCCACCGTCGGTGCAAATGCATGCCTTTAAATGGTACTGGGAAATATAGTTGGCGCAAAATCTTTAGGTTATATTACACCTTTTTACACCAGTAACGTGGAATTTTTATCAGTTCTCATTCTGACGGCACCCATTCACTTCAGAGGATCATTTGGTGAGCAAGTGATGTAATGTTAATTTCTCCAAATCTGTTTTACATCTACATCTTGGATAGCCTGAGGCTTTTAGGCGGAGACATTATTTTTGGGGTATATTATTCCTTTCAATTTCTGATTCAATTTGTTTTAGTTGGTGAAAGCTAACCTGAGTCTCTCACTGATGCCAGCCAGGTTGGTGAGGGCCATCAGAGCCTCAAAGTTCTGCAGCATCATGCAGTCGAGCGCCAAAAGACTGACCAGGGGTCTCACCACCTCATAGACCTACACAAATTCACAGATCAGGACATTGCATTCCTGATTGCAATCAGAGAGAAGGGTGAAAGAAATAAGGTGCTGACGTACCCTCTCGCCTGGAAATGCAATCTCAGGGTTGGATGTGATGGTGATTTTGGCCAAAGCTTGCGCTGCTTTGATCTTACCCCGATCTGTGCTCTCAGAAACTAGCGGTAGTAAGGCCTGCATCATGCAAACAAGAAAACAGTCAATTTTGGGTTCAGTAAGATTTTTGCTTTGGAAAAGCAAGGATGCATTAAATGAATCAAAGGTAACTAAAGACGTGTAATGCTACAAACTATTCAATTGTCAATTTTGATATACTAAAATCAAATTATTTTAATATATTGTAATATATTTCTTATGTCTTTACTCTATTTTTAACCAAATAAATGTAGCCTTGGATAAGCATAAGTGACTTCTTTAAAAACATTTTATAATTAGTGCTGTCATGATTTATCACAATCGAAATAAACGTTTGTTTACATTATATGTGCACTGTGTATATTTATTACTTATACATTCATACACATACAGTATATATTATGAATATATATACACACGTTTATACATTTATATAGTCATATTCTGTGATTTTATATTATATATAAATATATTTCCTAAATAAACACAACATATTTTTCTTAAACAAATACATGCATGATTTTGTAATTTACATATGCATAATAAATACTGCTGTTAAACGATTCATAGTGATTAATATATTCAAAATACAATTTTTGTTTACATAATTGTTATGATTCCCGTCTAGTCAGTTGAGGACTTTTATGTTCCTTTGTGTCTCCGCCCCCTTGTTTGTCACTATGATTTCTGATTAGCTCCTCCTCCCTCATCATGTGTATTTACATATATATATATATATAATTTACAGAATATGAATGTATAAATGTGTATTTACGTGTACTTTGTATATTTATTATGTATAATGTAAACAAAAACGTTTATTTTGGATGTGATTAAGGGAAATTAATTGTTTGACAGCACTTTTTAGAATCTTACTGATCATACACATTTGACTGGTAATGTACATTCAAATAATGGTGTAAAAAGTTCTCATTCTGAAACTCAACAGGCGAGATGAAGAATATACTTACTTTTCCTCCTCCTTGTGCCACAACTAACCCTCTGTCCTCCTGTCTCTCCACCAGAGCCAAAATCACCCTGTCAAGGAGAGGAACAGAGAATTTATTTAATCTGATAAAGGGGCCATTTCCTCGGACAGAGAATAACCATTTTGCTCACTGAAATCCATTTTCAAACAATCTCCCCTGATGGAACAAATTGATTCAAGGCTTTATCCGAACTGGGGACAGTAGTTGCGCCAGCAGTGGGAAAGGGCCAAAACCCGAGTGCAAATAAATGACTTTTACAGTGGCAGCCTTTGAATTTGGCCAGAATTTTTCTAATTGTGCTTCTGAATATTTCTAGACGTGACCAAACTGAAAGCAGACCTGGCGATACACTCTCTGCAGGCTTCTGTGAGGGCGGGACTTTCTTGTTTCACCATACAAACCAACGCTGACACCACCCCGGCCTCCAAGAGCTTCACCACTCTCTTCTCTACAAACGACTGGGCATCCTACATCAAAACATGATGAGAGATTACTGCAATATAAAGCATTTATTCACCCCCATGTGGTTTCATACCCCTGTGACTTTCTTTTTTCCATAACAAAAGGCCAGAAATGAGCAATTGATTACTGCATTTTTAGTCTGTTTTCACACAAAACTAAAGCGTGGTTTCAGAAGATGCCAATAAGTCATATGCACTACATTTACAAAACGGTGCTTTCAAAGAGCAGCATGAACACTCTGCTAAACATCTTCTTTTGTGTTCTTCAGATAACAAGAAAGCGATAGAGGTTTATAAGACCCATACACAGATAAAACACATTTATTTTCATTTTCAGCATCTCAGTATTTGTCTCATTTACCTTTGGATGCTCCTCGGGTACGTGCTGTTTAGCATATTTAGCTAGTTCCACCATCTGAGGGTCTGGCTTCTCAACATCATAGCTGTTGGTGCAGTTAACCAGCGTCGATCCGACTGCATATAACACCGTTTTGTCTTCGGACTGCAAAGAAAATGAGAACATGAGGGAGTCACGAAGATGTCAATGATTAGCTTTATGGGCAATCTCTGAAACAGAGGGAAAGGGGATACCTTAGCCAGCTCAAACATGGCTTGAAGGGCTTTCTTGTCCTCAACCAGGTCCTCTTTCACATCGGCGTCCAGCGTGAGGTAGGCCAGACCCTCGATAGCCCATCGCCGGGATGTTGGGGGAAGAGCTTCGTTGCAGAGCCACCTGGGAAAGAAAGACAGCTGAAGGCCACCTGCATGTGCACATTTGCAATCATAGATCGTTTTGCTTCTCTAAAGAGGTCTGCTTTACAAATGCAAATCCATATAAAAAGTGCTTTTGCTGCAGCTGCAAAATTGAAAGGGTAAAATGAAGACATCTGCATAGGTTTGAATGTTACTGTACTGCGTATGAATAACAGCTGAACATGAGCTGAGTGTTTCATTTATAAAAACTACACAATATGATGATCCCCTTGTGACAAACCGGTTTCTTAAAATACAAGGCAAAAATATATAGGCATTCAAATATATATTTGAAATATATTTTGATGTGTAAATAATATGTAATGTTTTTGATATATTATTATATTGTTATATTTTAATTTTATATTTTCAATGTAATAATGTAATAACTACATGAAAAAAAGATGATATATTTTCTTATATATAAGTCGTAATAACACATACATTTTATATAAATGTATAAATTAAATAATGTATTAAAAATACAAATAAAATATTTGTCATTTTATCTTTTAATCTGTAAAAATGCAATATCAATGTAAATACATAAAACAATATGTAATATATTAACATTAATAAATAATATATAAATTAATCAAATTATTTTTAAACAGTAAATATTTAACTAATAAAAATAATAAAATTTTACATGAAAATAAAATAATGTCTTACATAATATTAGAAAAAAATAATAAATAAAATAATATATTAATAAAAATATATTTTTTATTCTAAACATTTCTTAAACATATAAAAGATAATATGTTCCTTTTAGTATCTCACAAAAAAAACATTTTGCTAAATCTTTTCTCAGCTTCCTAGCATTAGTAAAACGCTTGTCTTACAAACTGTCATTTTCTGCCACCTGATAGGCTCTGCCCACAAAATTCATCAACACCAAATTGGTTTATTCACAAAGCTCAAATCGTACTTCCTGCACTGCTTGGCGAGTTTAAGTGTTGAACCTTCTGCAAACTGCTTCATGCTGAAATCGGTTCCTCCAGCCGAGCCAAGCTTGCACAACCCCTACAAAACACATGCACATACACAACTGAGGAAAAAAAAAAGATAAAATCTCTCAAATAGTAGATTCTCTGAGTCTGAACACTCACCACCAATGCTCGCACACGTATCCGGTCGTTTTCGCTCTTCTTGTACAGGTCTTTCAGTAAAGCCACGCCATTGGCTGTGATGAAAGACGCTCTCTTGGCTTTTCCGGCAGCGTGAATGAGCGCCTCCACTGCCACCTGCTGCTGAGTGATGTTTTCAGACGCACAAAGAGAAATTACAGCGTCCATGATACCGCTCAGTTCCAGGGTGCGATTTCCCACGTCACTGGGTCCCTGCAGCAGGACAGAGACCGTCTGTATCGCTCGTAGTTTTCGCTCCATGTCTGAGCTGCCAAAGTGATACCTTTAAGAAAAAAAAAAGAGATTTCCTCACAATTCTGAGTTTATCTCTCACAATTCTGCCTATTTACAACTTACTGGACATATTCCTCGCAGAGCTTGTTGAAGTTTTCCCTCTCTTTATCGCTCTTCAGGTCATCGTAAAGCTTATTAAGCAGAACGGAGCAGCTCATGGGAGTGTTGTCCGTGAGTGGCGGCCCACCTTCGACCTCGGGTACAGTTCCTGCTACTTCTAAAATCTTCTTCAGCCCTAAAGAAAAGTACCAAATAATCTTGACCTATTCAGGATTTTTTACATCACTGGTGTCACACAGGACTCGAGCAGATCAAAGCCTGTCAGACGTACCCTGGTCGATGACCCACAGGGTGAGAGAGTTGTCTGGGTTTTTCAGGGATTTTCGTGGCACCTGTTTGACCAGCAGGTTGATGGCGCTGTCACGTCCGGCTCCAGACACACTGGATGCAGGAAGCATGTCAATTAGATGACGCAACATGGAACGCAATTCACGGGAGGGTTCTGCAATACATACAAGATATTTCAAAAATTGATGCAATTTCAGTTTCGTTATAACCCAAGAAAGCCATAGAAATGTCTAGAAGGTGCTAATATAATATCAGCAGATGTTGTGTAAGTATTATTACAGCAATTTCCTATAATTATACTTGCATATTTGCTAAAGTTTTCGGCTGAAGGAAATACAAATAAAGAAAAATATTACAAGGCATTCTGGAAAACTATTCTAATTGGTTAATGTGTTTTGTAATGGTTAACCTGCAGAGGATTTTTTTTTTTAAATAAATGTTCAGTTTTGTTTTTTCCAAGGAAATTGACTGCATAGGCATGCAGTGTTCTCATATTACTATTTCTTTTAATACACTGTTATTTCATTTTACTTAATACTATTAGAGATTTAAAAAAAATATTTTCCATTTTAATATTACTTAAAGTTTTAGTATCTTATTGTTTTTTAGTTCGTTTTTGTTTTATATTTATTTTGTATATTGTAATATTGTAAAAATAAATGTAAAATAATGTTTTTCTATTTTAAATACATTGAAATCTAATTTATTCCTGTGAAGTAAAGCTGAATTTTTTAGCATCATTACTCCAGACTTCAGTGTCACATGATCTGTCAGAAATCATTCTATGCTGATTTATTATCAGTGTTGAAAACTGCTGCTTAATATTATTTTGGAAGCTAAGAAAATTCTTTGATGAATAAAAAGAGCATTTCCTTTAAAATCTAAATATTTTTAACAATATATTGTTCAAACGTTTGGGGTCATGCTTTATTTTGAAAGAAATTAAAACTTTTAATCATTAAGATTAAATTGATAAGAAGTGATAGCAAATATTTATATTGTTAGAAAAGATTTTAACTTTTCATTCATCAAAAAAATCCTGAAAATAGCAATGATGCTGAAAATTCAGCTTTGCATCACAGGAATAAATGTTACATAAAACTTTATTTTATATTGTAATAAAATGTAATAACATTTTGCGAAAACTAAAATGACTAGCTGCCCTGGCATAACTGAACTTGTTGAACTAACTACATAGACATACATACACGCATATATTTATGTAGTTTGTATTAATGTTTTGTATGAATGTTTTGTCTCTAGTATTTACTTATTTATCATTTATTTTAATTCAAGTAAGTAGTTTTGGTTAACTATAATAAGCCTGCAGCCACAAACACTTATTTCGGTCTTGGAAATTATTTCTGGGCTTAAAGGAGGCCACTGAATTGAGCTCTCAAAGTGAAGGTTGGCGTCTCACCTGGCAGTATGGCCTCATCTTTTCCTCTGATCTCTTTCTTCATGCCCTCAGTAAGAGCCTCGAACATCACCTGGATTAGATGGCATGCTGAAAGAGACACGGTGGAAGCAACAGAACCCATGATGCCGCACAACCTGTCCATGCCCAGCTCGTTCACAATAGCCATGGTCTACAAACAAAACAATCCATGCATAACTCAAGATGGCCTTTGGGTTAAAATAATAAACTTTATTGTGAGGGGAAGTTACTCAGTTACCCTTGACTGGTGTCCGGTGCACAGGCCAACCAGAGTTCTGAGAGCAGAAAGGATCAGATCCTCCTGCTGTGAGTCAAGAAGATTCTGGAGGAGTTTGACTCCATCGTTTCTGAAGATCTGCTCGGCGCCTGCATCCTCCCGAGAAAGCACCACCAGGTTTTGAGCAGCCTGGTTACAACGCAACAGAGAACATGTAGAACAAAGACTAAACTCTAGTAACCCTAAAAGAGGTCTTTCCCACCTTCTGTCTTTCTGAAATTGACGCTGAACTGTCCAGAAGGAGTTTGAACATCTGCTGAACCCGTGAGTCTGTGGATGAGAGCTGTGCTGCCTGTATATAAACACAAATATGGCTTCAATTTTCAGGTCATAAATAGCAACAGTGATGCACTCCTTCACAACCCACCTTCTGCTGGATCTGTGCTCCTAGCTGTCTAAGCAGGTCCTGGAAAGCTTTATTTTTGGGTTCCAGCTGGGCGCATCTCTGAGCGTCCATAAACGCCTGATCTAACCGTCCAAGCTTCTGCAGAGCCTGCGCTCGACGGAATCGGGCCTTGACGTCACCTTGATCCACGTCCAGAGCTTGAGAATGGGAAACACGACTCGGTTAGAGTTATCAACATGATGTTGGGCGTGAATGTGAAACAACAGATGTCATTTTTACCTTTGGTGGCATCTGCTTCTGCTTTGGTATGGTCTTCAAGTTTAAGATAGCATGCTGCTCGGTTGCGGTACAGAACTGCACTCTCGGACGGACAGTCGCTGATCTTTAGGGCTTTGGTGTAGGAGATGAGAGCTTGTTGTACATCACCAGCTTTGAAATAGTTGTTTCCTTCCTCCCTCAGCGTAGCAGAGTCCTGGGACATCTACAGATTAATAAAAGCATATTAAATTTGGATAGAACTGAACTAAAGAATAGATATTTTATTGCAACATGATTGGGGATACTACAATCACTGGTACTGCAATATGCAAAACAAATGCATTTAAAAAAAGAAAAACAATAAAAATCATTTATTTTCAGGTGTCCTTGTTACACACATGTTATATACTTACTACTATGATAACAATTAATTATGCATAACTATATGCAAGCAGCTCTAAGCCAAACCCTAACCAGTAGTAGTGTATATGTAATTATTAAACATCTGAGTACTTAATTTTATAATTGCACTGTAACATGGACACCTTAACATAAAGTGTAACTACCTAAAATCCATACAGCATCATAACATCTGTGTCTAGCTTAGAGCTGCATCAGTAACTATGGTGAAGTTAAACAAGCATGAGACTCACCTTTCACTGCGTCGTTTCCGTTTATCAGATTAAAAAAACCGTTCGGGGTTCAAACGCAATCTAAAGTATTTCTACTGGTTTTAAAAAACGCCGTAAAACATTCCCAGTGCTCTCAAAATCTACTATTTTTTCTTTTTCGCTCTGTTCTCGACTGTTCTGCCTGCGCGTTTCCTGGTTTTGATACGCGATGATGACGCCGCAGAACCCTACTGGTCGAGCGTCTAGTTGCGTCATTAATATTCATGAGCAGTGGGATTCAAAGCTCCGCCTCATTTGCGCGTCTTGACCTTATAAGTCCAGCAACATCCAACATAGCTATCTATCTATCTATCTATCTATCTATCTATCTATCTATCCACAGGTAATTCACTTTTTTAATTCTTTAGATACAGATAACGCCAACTTTTTTAGTTTTATATATATTTATTTATATATATATATTTGAATGTATATAAGTGTGACAACTAGCCCCGGTCTGTATTGATAAAAAAAACGTGTGAGATTGTGTATTTGCACAGCTGACACGTACTAAACCCCAGCAGTAACCAATCAGAGGCCAGTGCGCCTCAGCCCTCAGAAGACTTCACTTCCCACAATGCTCTGCTCCATTCTCAAGCTCTCGCATAGGATCACAGACGTCTTTCAGGAGGAAATAACGGGTAAATATTTGATGTCCCGTGACTGCTTTCTCGTTTAAAATCCACGCCACTAACAGGTCAGCCGTTACCGCAAACGCCAGAAGTGCAGTATCGTGATTTTTAACGTCAGAAAGGCGCTTTCTGTAGCTTGATCGCGCGCTTGTATTGAAGAATAGACCAAAGCCGATGTATTTACATGCTGCACGCACATAGTACTCGATCGTACCTGCGGATCTAGCTGATCAACTCTCATATACCACTGATCTGGAGAGGAAGATAGGTCGGATAAACCACTAACTTGTGTTCGTGTGCAGATATAGGGCTAAGGTGGCGGTGGATATCAGGGGGTTTAATGATAAACTATGTGCTTAAAGGCTCTGGTATCAGTGCTGATGATGATAACCCACACAAGAAGAGGCCATTATTTCAGGCATATTTCTGGAAAGTCATGTTGAGGTCTTTAGGACTTTCAGGCTGCTGTAGTTGTATATACTGATCACTTTCCTCGCTTGTTATTTATTTGCATGTATCTATAAATATATACTGTTATATATATTAATTACTGTTACTCTTAACAGTTTCAAAGATTTCATTATTATTATATTTTATAAAATAATATTATAAAAATATATATATATATATATATATATATATATATTTTTTTTTTTTTAATTATGTATGTTTTAACTATGTAGTTTTAATTTAATTATGCCTTTTATAGCAGTCAACCTGGTGGATATTGCAGTCTTTATTAACACTGACCATCGTGAATATTCATAATATTATCATTATTCACATTGAACCTCCAATAAATAATTATTCATGCTAACATTGTAATGTAGGATATAAAAACAATTATAGATGCACCAAAATGTATTGTTTCATTACTATTACTACTTATTTATTTTACTATTTTCTTCTAAATATTTTTCATTTGCCAAAATTTCAATGGATCAGTAACAACAATTTAGTTTTTCTAGCATAGAAAATATATTGTTTCAATTGTAAAAAAATACAAAAGTGAATACTAATAAAAATTTCTATCCAAAATCCTCATATTCAGACTTTTATGATGTTTAAACAATAAAAACGAAAATTCTGCGCTGTGGTGTTTTGCTTTGGGAACAATGTGTTTTTAATTGATTTATTGATTGGCTTCCATTGTCTTGATTGCAGCTGTAGTAGACGCATGTGTTGGTTGCGTTTGCACGTATTTGGGAAAATCATTAAATTACACCGTTCACTGAGACTGTTTGTTTTCACAGGTGCTTGGCTCTCTGTCTCTGAGGCTTGCTGTGGAAATCTCTGAGCTTCAAAATAGGAAACATGCGAGAGAGACCTTCAAACCAACTCTATTCATTAGTTTTCTAAAACTGGGTTTACTATCTTGCATCAAGAGCTGTTCCGTTAAGATTCCCGTTCGTAGCCTCTTTCAGTTTAATGTAGCCGTTCCTGGAAGCTCTCCATTTTGGACGTGGTATCGGTTGAGCTGTTTACCAGTGCTGGAGGAAAGACCTAATCCCAAATCCTTCTGGAGAGCAGTAAGACACTGACTGACTCCAAGCTGACGGGATTAACTTCATATTAGATTTGTGAGACAAGGGAAGGAGAACACCTGCTTGTTTTTACAGACAAATCCAGGCCACGCTGCTCTGGATCTTGTATGCGAAACACCACCTTCCATTGTCAAGTTTGGCACAATTTGTGCACTTCCCAGAATTGCCTCCTGTTGCAGGACTTGATAATCTAGAATCATTGAGAATCAAGGTCAGTCGTCCTTGACTGCAGAGAAGAGACGGCGCTCGCGTTCGGCCGCCAAATATTAAGACTGGAGACTTTCTTGGATACATTATGACATTAAAGGCGTAGCGCACAAGCAGATCTGCATCATCTGTGTCCGAGAAGACCCATCAGCCAAGCTGGAAAGGAAAAAAAAGGCTTAAGGACGAGGGGGCGTACTGAGTCAGGTCGTTCTTATTCTGCTCTGGTCATTTCTCTGCTCCGTGGAAACCTGCTTTCGTTGAGATGGCTCCTCGGCCGACTCAGACCGGAGTGACCACTGCCCTGTGAAGGACTACACCCAACCCTGTAAGTGCGAAAACACACACACAGGTGTCACTTTGATTTAAAAACAAAGATAGTTGTGTGGTGCTGGTTGTGACATGGTGATATGCTTAATAATATTTTTTAGGATTTAAATAATTGTGCATTTTCAAGTCTAAACTGACAAAACAGTACAATTAAAAAATGTGAAAGCATTGTTTAAAAAGTGTTATTATTAGTATCATTTATGTACTAGCAATAGAATGCATTAAATGGTTTTTTAAATAACTTTTATTTTTAAACTTTCAGTTTAATGTCAATTTAATGTTTATTTTGCTTTTGTGATTTTTTTTTAAATTTTTGTATTATTAACTGTATTATTGCATTTTTTTTCTTTTTAGCTTGAATCTATTTTATTTCATTTTAGTTCTAGTTGCTTAAGTACTTTGAATGCAAACATTAAAACTTATTTCGCTTCGTCGCCAGGGGTGTGTTTATGTTTTTCATTTGATATTTATATTTGATGTTTTATGTAAGCTTTATTTCAATAAATGAAAATTTAGTTTAATAATTATAGTTTTTAGTTAACATCATTGTTTATTTAAATACATTGTTTTTATATATATATATATATATATATATATGATAGAGATTATATTATCTTTATTATTTTCTTTCTTAAATACATGACATTATATTGCACTATATTAATACTACTAATAATTCTTATTTCTAATTTCTTAATATTTCTAATTTCCAATGCTATCATTTAACTTGTATCATTTTTAGTAAGATTTTAAATGTACACACACACACACACACACACACAGTACTTCAATTTGCTTCGTTTGAAGTTGTTTGGGCTCTGATTTGCCCTAATATAATATTTTATTGCTATTTCATGTAACCAGAATTGGCACTGTACATCATTTGATGTATTTTATGAGTTATTTGGATGTTGTTTTGTTATTTCTGTATGTTGAGGCTCAGAAAGAGTCTGAGAGCTGAGAAGAAGAGGACTCAAGAACTGAAGATGCTGTATTAGATCCATCCCTGTCGGAAGCCGTTTGATAAAGTGCTGGGGACATGTCCTCACAGTAACGACATATATATGCACACACACACACACACACACACACACACACAGAGAGCAGCTTCGCCGGAGGGACATTAGATTCCCTGTCTGGGCTCCCGCTGTTCAGAACCTGTGTTGTTCTTTTCTTCCCCTTCCTTTCTTCGGTTTGAATAGCCGAGGACAAGGGGCACTTTGAAAGAGGCTGGAATTGGCCGTGGTTTGGTCGCAGTTGACGGTTCCCGCTGATCGCCGTCCCACGTGTATTATTTCACCTCCTCTCCTCCCCTGCTTTAGGATTTGAAACTCTGTGGGAGAGCAAGGTGGACTTTAAACAAATCCTTTTCCAGCTCCACTTTGGGGACACCGCTTCATCAGAACTCATTTGTGCAGGTTAACACTCTCTTCTTTTTGTCCCCGCTCCTCTTGACCCGGACATTAGCATCCGTCTGATAAGAAGAGGAGGATGAAACTGAAGAAGCAGGTGACCGTTTGTGGCGGGGCTATCTTCTGTGTGGCCGTCTTCTCTCTCTACCTGATGCTGGACCGCGTCCAGCACGATCCCGCCAGGAGACAGAGCTCCGGGAACTTTCCTCGGGTAAGTCGGCGGCGATCTCTTTATGAATTCTCTCTGTCCTGGATTACATTTTTTGCTGTGTGGGTCTGTTTGAATGGCTCCATTTATCAAAGTCTTCGGTGGGGTTTTTTCAGGCTAAGCAAGTATAAAAGCTAGTGATGTGACCAATTCGTTTCTGGCTCTGACTCGAACTAATTAACTACTAAATTAGCTAGTGAACGACTCTCTGTGAGTGCTGGCTTTTTTCTGCCACCAAAAAGCTAATTATTAGGAAAATGTGTTGGTGTTCTTGGAGAGGTTGTGTATTGGATGACACGCAGTTGATGGTGTGGGATTAGCACGTTTATGTGCTTCATATCAAGCCTCAGTAAAGAAAAAATGCAGATTAATATGGAAATTCAGATATTGTTTGTATTCAAAGCTTGCACTAAATAATTTTTCAGTTTGATTGTCAGAGAGCTTTGCACTTACAGCTTCTGTGCCGCTTGATATTAGTGATACTTGCTAAGGAGAGGGATTTGAAGAAACTCCCAATCCTGAGTATTGCATTTTTACATGCAAGTCATTCCTCACCCTTTGTACTACGGATCTGAATGATACCTCAAATCGTGCAGCGTGTTGGGGAGAGGTGTGCTATTACTTTCCTAAGCCATCAGACTTGTGATCCGCCTGGGGGATGATAAAATGGCAAATTTACATTGGAAAAAAGGATCTGAGACATAGCATCTTTGAAAATCTCTAGAACGTCCTAGCAGAAAATGTAAGAAGTGTACATAAGTAAATATTTTTTTAAATAAATAAAGTTTTTCCATTGTGCATTCTTATGCAATAAAACATAATAAACACATGAGAACATGATAAAAACATAATTTTTTAACCCCCACCAAATTAATTAATTATTATCTTTATTATTAATAATAATAATAATAATTCTTGAATATTCAAGTTATTTCTTTCTTTATATATATATATAAATAAACTAAATAAATAATCTGAAATAATCTAAATGAACACATTTTGTATAATGGTCCTTCTAATACTCTTAAAAAAAATTCAGATCCATTTTTTATGATTTATTAATTTATATGAGTATATTATATGAGTTTTGAGTCGGAATGTACCAATATTAAATTAATTGAATGATTTTATACCATTTTGACTGGAAGTAAATTTATGCAACCTAACAGATATGAATTTTTATGAGCATTAGATGATATTACACAGTGAGCGTTTACAGATTTACAGATTACATCGGATGTTTTAAATGTGTGTGTTTATGTATATGTGACCCTGGACCACAAAACCAGTCTTAAGTTGCTGGGGTTTATTTGTAGCAATATCCAAAAATACATTGCAT
>JAUMHI010000074.1:4115561-4195454 GCA_032359435.1 Enteromius unitaeniatus
GCAACTTTAATATTATTTTACCAATCCAAAACCTGACATGTTGTGAACAGGCACTTTAAGTCTCCATTGGGTGCGCTCATCTGTCAGTTACATCAAATTGCCATGAGACTTAGTATTTATCGAGAAGTTCACAACATGCCTAGTTCTCTGGAAAATCGCAGAATTTAACGTCTTTATCACGTATTCGTGTCTCCAAGTGGAGGTTTTTGTGAATGTATTAGGGAATTGTGAAGGGAATCAAGACTGTGAGTTGTTCATTTGGTCACAGATGCTGGATGTATACTCCTTGCTGAGCTTCGATAACGTGGATGGAGGTGTTTGGAAGCAAGGCTTTGAGATCACCTATGAGCCCAACGAGTGGGACGACGAGCCCCTGCAAGTGTTTGTGGTCCCTCATTCGCACAACGATCCAGGTAAGACTTGAAACTTCATTTACAATCGGTTACTTTTTCAGGGTTGGGAATGGTTCACTTCAACCCAATATATATATATATATATATATATATATATAACCACAGCTGTGCTTGTATGTCAAGTAGATGTCCTGCTGCATTACATCTGCGGTCTCGAGTGTTTAAAGTTATTAAAGTTGTGTTTTGTGCTTGTAACTGGAACTGACAAAACACAAAACCACCATAAAACTATCATAAAATATTCACTAATAATGTTAAAACCTGCCCTAGATCTCCAGTTTGCAGCTTTCTGGAGATGATTTTCATTGCATTTCAGGCTGGTTCTTGTATTAAACTATTGTATAGCTTCAGAAGTACACGAGTTGTGTGGATCTTTACACCAATTCCTGTTAGTCACCTTTTGACTTTTGAAGATTCAAACCTGCTTGAAGAGTTCACTTTCAGAGGTATGAAGGCTTTGAACAGCTTGCATAACTCTTATTTTTGATGTTAGGTGGATGTTAGGTGGAGTTCTTGTTGTTATAAACGCTGAACGCAGTTGTGCTGCTCAATATTTTTGTGGAAATCGTGATTTCTTTAGGATGCATTGATGGATAGAAAAGCTTAAAGAACATCATTTTTGATCAATTTATTGTATTTGTTCTTAAATAAAAGTATTAATTTCCTAAAAGAATTAATTTCCTGAAAAGTTTAGAATGTTTGTCCTTAAGTGGATGTAACATCTTTCACTTAGCTTTAGCTGTTGATGCAGCATTCTCAGCCTAGCACCTAGCAGTGCGTATCCGTAAGAGTCGTGCAGGTAAAGTGGGTCAGTCACTGGGCTTGAGTTTTGCAGCGTTGGCACAATTTGTGAAGCACCTTAAGAGAAACACAATGAGTTTCAGCATCAGCCACAGGACAGATACGTTTTCAGATCAGCCCCCGCAGCTGGCACTTTTCGCAGCGTTCTGAAAAAATGGAGAATCTAATACTTGAAAGTCAGTGACCCGATTGCCTGTTGTTTTATTGGGGTCAGCACCGTGTCACTGGTCTTTGTGGTACTGCGCATGTAATGCAGATTGCGTAATCCTGAACATGTTCCCTATATGTTTCAATCAGCCTACCGCGACTGGAAATGTCTTTCTGTCATTCTAAGGGTCAGCACGGATCTGTTGTTGCCGCGCTGACACAAAGATTCAATTTCATTTTTTTTTGCACAGCCCAGCAGTGCCTCTGGATAATGAACAGACGGTGTTATTTTGAACAGGTTGTTCTTCAGGGAACGAAGTCTGGCCAAACGGCTGTGTTGCTTTTAAACTTTTCAGTATTTTATTAAAAGAGCATTTGTTTTTCGCGCATACTATACTGTCACTTCATTCTGTGGTGGATCAGATGTGTTTGCCGTCCTCGGATGGTTTAAATTGATTTTAATTTTTGTGACAGGATGGATCAAAACTTTTGACAAGTACTACAATGACCAAACCCAGCATATCTTCAACAACATGGTGGTGAAAATGGCCGAGGATCCTCGCCGGAAATTCATTTGGTCGGAAATCTCATTCTTCGCTAAGTGGTGGGAAAGCGCAGATGTGCATAAACAAGAGGCGATGCGCAAGTGAGAAACGTTTTATTGTTAAAATAATAGTTCACCGTTTACTCACCCTTAAGTAGTTCCAAACCTGTATGCACTTCTATGTTCTGCTTAACACAAGATATTTTGAATAAAGTTTGTATCCAGGCGATTTTGGGCCACCAAATACTATGGCAGTCAATAGTGACCCAAAACACCCTGGTTATTAATTACTTTCCCTCAGATTGTTCCACCCGTGAGACCTTTGTGTGCAAATGAAACACAAATTTTGATTAAATCCGAGAGCTTTCTGACCCTCCAGAGACAACAGCGTAACTGAATCGTTCAGAAAGCTAGCAAGGACTAGGGCTGTGCGATATATATCGCATGCGACAATACCGTAATTGTTGTTTTAACAATGTGTGATATGAAAAATCCTTTTAAAACACCCCTACAGAACGCACGCATACATCATGTGAAGTCTAGACTGGAGCGCATTTAAAGTACTGCATGATTCATTAGACATTTGTATTAATCCCAAATTCGAGATACGGGAACAGAAAATGCATTTCGATCATTTTTTTAATTAAATCATCAATATCACAAAAAGAGTGCTGTTTTTTTTCTCCCAAAATGACCATTATTACAAATGCTACATTGATATATATAGTACAATTAAGAGACTTGCATTTTAGACACCATATTACCTGATTTGGCTCTATTTCGACTACAAAAACAAATCCAAACACAGCTACAATGCTGTTTTGTGTCTCCGAGCAACATGAAAGTGCTTCGTTCCTGAATGAATGAACCATTTCAATGATTCGGTTCAGTTAAAATGACTCACTTATTTACAGTGACTTGCTGCCATCTACTGGTGGTTTTAATTTCACACTTAAAATATGTTTTTATTATTTAAAGGCAGGGTAATGCCTCGTTCACACTAGCAGCGTTTCTTGCCGCCAAATACAAACATTTTGGAAGCAAATGACTGAATATAATATAAATATACACCGGGTCCATACATACAAACAAAAATGAATGAGAAACAGAGAGTACTTTATTTCTATTGCATACGTTCATCTATGGCAAAAACGCAAATGCCGTCATCACTGCTGGATCTGAGCACGTGAGAACTATCGTCTTTCTTCCTATTCGCTGTCGCTCCCGAAAGTCGCTTTTCATTTGCATAAAGTTGAGAGATTGTGAACGTTGTCGCATCTAGTCGACAATAGTCACTAACGGCCGCTGTCGCCGGAAATCGCCAGCTCTCCATTTAAAAGAATGAGATCGCATCACTTTGTCGCTGCGTGAACTGGGCTTAAGTGATTTCTGGAAGCCGATCACCAAGACCAACATGCCCATACCCCAAAAGGGTCTCGCCTCTATTTTGATAGCTCCTCCCCACACATACGTAGCTTACGCAACCAAGCAACGATTAGTTCTGTGAAACAAAGCAGAACCAATGTTACACCATGTCTAAACGGGACGCGAGCGGCGTGACAAATCTTTCTCTTACCCTGCCTTTAAATAATTTTTAATTAGCAGTATTCAGTGTTTAATGTTTATTATATCAAAACATTATTTATGTATCTAGACAATGATTAAACGCATCTAAACACTACTTCTGAAGAATCTTCAGCGTTTTTTCTGCATTGGAATTTAGTTGCTACCGATTTCATTTTCTTGGTAACAGCCTAAATGTTTTATTATTCTAATTCACAGATTAAATGTCAAAAATGTGAACGTTTGTCACACACCTACTAAAGACCTTGTGAAATAGTCCATGTCCATGTGACACAAATCTTTTATGTGAAGGACATTCAGCTTTGCATCACAGGAATAAATTCCATTTGAAAATGTAGAATTTTCTAATATTCCATCGAAATGCACAATAAATAACTACCACTTTCGCATTTGTCCATGTGTGTTAGATAGCGCGGATACTGCGTCATTGATTGGCGACAATGAACAGGGACGGTTCATTATTCAAATCTGAAATTTCTTTAAATTTACAAATCCTACAGAACTTTTGAGATATCGTAAGCACACGACTGCATGAAATATATAACACTGTGCTAGTGGTTTTTGGATATCTTATTATATTGTGCCTTTAAGCGCCCTCATTCTGTCTTTAGTGTTTAGATTCGGGCCCTCATGCCCACTCTTGATCGGTTCATCTTCTTAACTCAGTAATCCACTGAAGGTTAATTAGTCTAGATGCTCCTTTTATCCCTGATCTAATGTCGTGGATTTCCTCACCTCGTCTTGCGATCAGTGCTTTAAATTTGAAGAATCCTTTCTAAATCCTTTTTTCTTTCAGGCTGATCCTTAACGGACAGCTTGAGATGGTGACGGGAGGCTGGGTCATGACGGACGAGGCCACCGCTCACTATTTCGCCATGATCGATCAGCTGATTGAAGGTCATCAGTGGCTAGAGAAAAATCTGGGTAAGATACTTTAATGGACGGTTTGGCTCAGCAATTAGCATATTTGCTCCAGATGTGGGTATAATATTAAAAATGGCTCTTTGGGATTGGTTTGGAATATTTAATCGGCGTGTTACTGCAGGTGTGACGCCTCGCTCAGGCTGGGCCGTTGATCCGTTCGGGCACAGCGCCACGATGCCTTACCTACTGAAACGGGCAAACATAAGCAGCATGCTGATCCAGAGGGTCCATTACTCCATCAAGAAGCACTTTTCTGCCACACGGAGCCTTGAATTCATGTGGAGACAGGCCTGGGGTAAATGACTACCAAAACAAAAACATGCATTGACATTGAAATATATTTGTTAGATTTTAAAGCATTGTTATTAAGATTTAAAAAAAAAAGATTAATTATAAAAAGTTTATTTTTATAATTTTTTTTTATTAGCTTTTATTTAATGTTTTATATTTATGTTTTAATGTTTTTATATTCATTAAAATAATTAATACAAATTATAGAGGGATTTTAGGATATCTGCTACCTAGGAAATCAAATTATACCATCCATAGCCTTAAAAATAGCAATTTTTGCCATATTTTTTCTTTCAAGTGTCAAATAAATCAGGCCAGGAATGATTTATTAACGAATCCCTCTGTAAATATCTTCAGAATAGTACATAGGTGCAACATAGGCTGAGACATTGGTACCGGAAAATGACAAAAAGCTCATTTTGAGAAAATGGCATTTGAAGATTTAAATAGGGGAAGAAAGTTATGGTCACAAGTAAACAAAATGTTCTAAAATAATAATTTTAATGTATTTTTTAAACTTTTTTTAATAGTATTTCGAACACATTTTGAGGGACTAAACTAGCCCAAAATCTCAAAATTGACCACTGCATAAAAAAACGATGTAAAATTCTTGTTATTAACTATAATAGACCAGAATATAGCATTTGCAATCATCAAGTACATGTTGGAAAGGCTTTAGATATCTAATGAAGGTTTCGGAAAACACAAACCCTTGGCAAAAGCTTTGCCATTGAGTCTTGCCAACCCATCTCAGTGGCTTGGAGACCTATGCATCAAAGTTGATTTATTTCATTTCTTTATTTTTTTCAGATCTCGAATCGGGCACAGACATGTTCTGCCACATGATGCCATTTTACAGCTACGACGTGCCTCACACGTGCGGCCCTGACCCTAAGATCTGCTGCCAGTTTGATTTCAAGAGGCTGCCGGGCAGTCGAGTCAACTGTCCGTGGAAGGTGCCGCCCCGAGCCATCACAGACGCCAATGTGGCTGAGAGGTGAGATCGTAGGGCTGATTGTTATGAAACCAGGGAGTTCATTTGATTCGGGGGAGTTTAGCCAAAGAATAAATGTAGGTTAATTTCCTGTGTCAGCCAACAAAATTCATTTGTCCATCACCCAGCTGGCACCAGCTGTATTTATATGGGTTGCGCTTGAACTGGGCTCAAACCCAAATCCACTGCTCTCTCACTCCGCTGAAGAAAACCTGGATATTAACAAGCTTGTAGCAATTAGTTTGCACCTGTCATTACACTTCAGAGGTCTTTCAGGTTTACTGGAATAGGAAGAGGGTTTTATGGGTACGTTTTTAGCTTCATGAGTCATTTCCTTCAAAATGTTAAACGTGTTTCCTTACATTTGGTATGACAACATTAATCTGCTAGGATGAAAACTAGGGCATTTAAGTGTAATTGATCTAACTAAGATATGAATAGAAATGTATGTTCATTTATGTACAATTAAAATGAATAAAACATTTATTGCAAAATTTTGAATTTATTTATTTTAAGTAATTGTTTTAATTCAGTAAAATTATTACTAAAATAATTAAAAAACAGCAGTATTGTGAAATAATAATTAAATTTAATAAAATTAATAATCATTAAAAATAACTATTTTAAAAATATAAATCCTTCAGATCTTTGAACAACAGCATTTATTATTTTTCTTTTAAATTATAAATGTTTTCACTGTGTGTTTTGATAAAACAGACAGTAAAATTATTATTTATATATATATATATATATATACACACACACACACACACCACTTTTTTTCTATTCAATGCTTAACTTGTTTTTAATCGATTGCTAGACTTAATAAAAACCAATCCAGTGGGTTCACTTCATATTTGACATTTTCTGTTTCAGAGCTGGAGTTCTGCTTGATCAATACCGTAAAAAATCCAAGCTGTTTCGGAGCAAAGTGTTGCTGGTTCCTCTTGGGGATGACTTCCGCTACGACAAAGCATTAGAGTGGGACCAGCAGTACTTCAACTACCAGAAACTCTTCGATTACATGAACTCTCACCCAGAAATGCATGTAAAGGTGTGTTTTCTGTTAAACATACAGGCTCTAATCTATAGAAATCAGTAGAAAACCACATTTACGGTCTGTAGGTTTGTCGGAAAGAGTTCTAGCTAGGTCTTTAAAGAAACACAGCTCCTTCAGCTCAGCTTTTGATGTACAACTAGGAATAATCTGAATGAATAATTGAAGTTGTTTGTGAGGGAAGAAAAGAGCACAGATGTTTTGGATTTCGGAAAATGTGAAATGACATTGAATTGCCCTGAAAGTAAATCTCTGTGTTTTCAGGCCCAGTTTGCAACGCTGACAGATTACTTTAATGCGGTGTACAAGGCTAATGGAGTCCCCCCGGGGACGAGACCACCAGACTACCCTGTGCTGAGCGGAGACTTCTTCGCTTATGCCGACAGAGAGGACCATTACTGGAGCGGATACTACACCTCACGTCCCTTCTACAAAAACCTGAACCGCGTGTTAGAGTCTCACCTGCGGTTAGTCAGTAGCTGGGTTTCCATCCAAAGTTGGATTGGATGCAAAATTGGAATGTTGCATAAAACATTTATGAATAATAAGCATCATCGTTTCCTGATAAACTGGCACTAAATATCACCAAGAAAAGCCACTGAATGTAATGAATGATTTGTGCCTCAGAATAAATAAAGTAGTTGTTGTTTCTGTGGGCGCCTGCTGTTCAAGAACGCAGCCGTGTAACAGTTCATTGATGACTAATATTTCAGATGCAGCGGAAAAAGATCGCTCTGCTAGTTAGTTAGATTATGCCGTCACATGACTTGACACGAATTTATTCAACACATACGTTTCCATCTCCCATTATTTGCATTAAACCTGATGCTGAAGACAAAAACCAGCTAAGCAAACAAAATTATTATTTTTGCTTTATTTTTTTATTTGCCATTCCCATCACTTGTTTCTGATGCAGTACTTCTAAATGAACATTAAATATGGTAACTGGACCATAGTGAAACATCCAATATATGTCTAATAATATTATCAAATGCGTATTGCATCAGTATCATTATTATTTTTAAATATGGGCTTATTATATTTAATTGTTTATTTACCTATTTTACATGTAGATTACATTTCTTACATGTCTTTAGCATATATTTATCTCCATTCGTCATTACATTAAACATTAAAACATTAAAATACATTACATTACATTAAAATACAGTAATGCATAAATAAAAGCATTTTAAAAGTAGCATTTAAAATGTTTTTAGTGTTTTTTAAATTTATTCTTTTAAAATTAAAATAAATAATTTATTTTAATTACATTTCATTTTTGTATAAAATAATGTATACATTAATTAATAATTAAAACAATAATTTATAAATGACATAATATTTGACATTTTATATAAAATATTATAGAACAGACATTTATTGCTACAACTTTAAATTATTTACCCTTATTGGATTTTATTAAAATATCATTTTAATTTGTAAATGTAAATCATCTACAAATGTGTCATTTATAAATGTCTCTGCAAATTAATCTGGGATGAAAGAAGCTGTTATTTAACACATTGTTAAAAAAATCAACAAGTAGCTTTCAGTCAGAAGTATGCTAACAAGGTTTTGTGGAAGCTTTTTAATTTTTAATTGGCAGCACATTTAAATGTGCAGTGACTAACTGATGTCGAGGTATCTGAATTTCATCCATTATTTTAGCGACTTTGGAAAGTGTCTGGTTTTATTTGCCAGAGATTCAATTATGCTTCGACTAAAGGCCTGTTCTCGGCGGCATTACTAGGGAATAATTAAAATAGTTATTCTCCACGTGGGTGACAAGTTTTTCTCCTGAATTAAGCACGAGGCATTGCCTAATTACTGTCATTACTTAGTCTTTAATTCTATTATCATTGCTTTCTCAGTTTGTGGAGACTCTCTGTTCGTTCAGCATCATGAACCTGACCTTGTGTTTGCTGTAGAGGGGCAGAGATTCTCTACAGCCTGGCGGTGGCTCAAGCGCGGCGAGCCGGGCTGGAAGAACGTTATCCCGTTTCGGATTACTCCCTCCTGACCGATGCCAGGCGCAACATAGGGTTGTTCCAGCACCACGATGCCATCACGGGCACCGCCAAAGAGGCTGTCGTCATCGACTACGGAAACAGGTCTCTGAACGAAAGCGTGCACATTTGATTTGCATGAACTGATTTGAAGAAGTCTCTCAGGGTGTTATTACTCAAATATCATCTTTAATGGAGCATTTTTAGAGTTTTGGATTGACGACTTTAGATTTGTAAGCGCTTCTTGATTAGTTTCTCCTCCCCTCAGGCTATTACGTTCTCTGGTCGGCCTGAAACGAGTGATCATTAACGCCGCACACTTCCTGGTAATAAAGAATAAAGACATTTATCGCTTCTACCAGACGGAGCCTTTCTTAGAGACGGTAAGGAACAGTTTTGTTTTTTTGTTTAAAATCATTTATCTTGTTTAGCATTCCCAGTCAAAAATGACAAGCCTTTTAAAGGGACAGTTCATATTTCGGGGGTAACTCTCTTTAAAAATCGCTTGTAAATCTCTCATTATGCCATGTTATCACCAAAGCTTTTTGACAACTTGTTTTCTTTCAATTAGTACAGGTTTTGTATTTCTTTTAGGAACTGCCTCTTTCATCTGACCATTTGAGTGAAAAATGTGTTATTTCTCAATAATTTGGGCAATATTTACTCAAAAACAGGTGCGTAGGTTTAGATAAATGAGTTTCAAGACAAAACCTGTGTTCTGAAAAACAAGAAGTTGACAAATCACAATGTAACAACACAATGTATTTATCCAAGTCAGTCACACTTCTGTGAAATCAAACTGCCCACTTAGGAAGCAGCACTGATTGACAATCAGTTTCACATGCTGTTGTGCAAGTGGAATAGAAAACCGGTGGATAAAATTTTGTTAGGCTGGCCATTTTGACTATGTGAGCCAATGTGACCAACATTAAGATTTTTTGGGAAAAGAAAGTCTTTAAGAGGTCAAAAAGACCAGAACAGAACATGCAGGTTTGATCTCTGACCTGTGTTCATGTGCAGGATGACAGACGCGCCACACAAGACTCTCTCCCGCAGCGCACTCTTATCGAGCTGGAATCTTCTCCCAGGTGCGTTATCCGTAGATCTTGAACACTGCAAATGCTGTGATTTGATTGAGTGTGTAGATATTCCTGCTGTTCCTCAGGTATCTGGTGCTGTTTAACCCCGTGGAGCAGGAGCGTCTGTGTGTAGTGACTGTGCTGGTGAATTCGGCGAGAGTCCGGGTCCTCACTGAAGACGGGCAGACTTTACCGGTTCAGCTGAGCGCGCAGTGGGTGTCTGCCGTTGAGATGAGTGGAGAGGTCTACCAGGTGTGTCTATCTGTGTCCGTTCGCCTCTGGATCTTAAATAATGGCGCTCTCAAACCTAAACTCTTTCTCGTCTCTTCACTCAGGCCTCTTTCATGGCACGCCTCCCCGCTCTGGGATTGGCCGTCTTCCACCTGTACGACTCCGCAGACTCCCCCATGACCCTGCGCTCTGACACGCTGCTCAGGATCCCGGGTCGGGGTCAGAGCATACGGGGTTTGGACCCTCTGCCCGTGCGATCGCAGACGGTAGACGCCCAGCCGTTCTACATCCAGAGCCAGTCTCTCGTTCTGGGCTTCTCTGGAACCACAGGCCTGCTGGAGGTGAGATGGGTTTGTGTGTTGCTGAAGTGACTAAAACGCCTCAGGAAGTTGAGTTAATTCCCCTGCTTGTCTCTCTTTCGTTTACACCATACAGCATTATCTGACTTGAAGTAAATTGACTGCTAAGACAAAACAGACAGCATTCTTAGTGAATTCCAGCTAGTTTTCACACAAATAAAAATTAAATGGATGTGCAATATATCTGTCAACTTCCAATTTTAGGAATAGGTAACACTTGTTCACTATTTTGCTGCTTATTGTTAGTTTTGGGGAGGATTAGGGATGTATATAAGGTTATGTACAATAAGGCATTAATATGTGCTAAATTACTACCTATGAAAGGCTCATATTCAGCTAATAAGCAACTAGCTAAGAGATCCTATAGGCATTTTAATGGTCAGTCTGTATTGTATGATATCTATTTATGCATGCTCTCTTCCTCGATTTTTTTCATTTAGATTACTTTTGCAGTCATGTAAATCTCAGTCTTTAAAGTAGTACTAATTTAATAACACTATTATTATTAATTATAGTGATCCCTAATTTCACTTGAAGCATATTGAAGCATTATTCAGTATAGTTTATCATTTTTTTTTATTATTATTTTTAAAAAATATTTTATTTATTATTTTATTATCATATATTGTATAAATAAACTTTTTGTCATCTAAGGCTTATATTAAGTATAACTAACAAAAAAAACCAATTTAAAAACCTACTCAATTTAATAAAACAAATAAATGTAGTAATATCCAGGAAATTGTACAATAAATCAATCTTTTTTTTTTATATCATAATCTTGTGATGTGTTAAAATACTTTAGATAAAAAAAAAAAAAAAAAATATATATATATATATATATATATATATAAAAATACATAATATATATGTATATAATATTTAATTATACTTTGTGTAATGGCCAATATTTTAATTCTGTCTAAAAAAAAAACAAAACAACAACAAAAAAACAATCCTGGATCAGAAAACCAGTCATAATGGGCAAATTTTTGAAATTAAGATTTACACATCTAAATACTAATACACCTAAAATATTACAAAATATCACAGAACATGATCTTTTTTTAACCTAATGATTTTTGACATGTATAAAATCTATATTTTTGAGGCATGTAGTGTGTTTGGTTATTGCTACAGATATACCCCAGCGAATTAAACTAGTTTTGTGCTCCGGGGTCACACATGTGCACCACTCGACAAAAAAAAGCCCTTCAAAATGCTGAAAATCAGCTCCACTCACAAATAAAAAAACGAGCTATGACATCAGCAGTCTGTTTTTATGTTCAGTGTTTATTTATTTATTTATTTTCCTTATTATTGCCAAGAGAAACGAAACGTATCCCTGTCCTATTTTGGAAGTACATATGCTGTTGTGTCCTCTTTTAGAGTCTGAGTCAGCAGATAAGTCTACAATGATTAATTCTCTCTCTCTCTATCGCCACGCTCTCTTCTTCATCAGAGCGTTCGACGTAAAGACGATCCCCAGGAGGTGAGGGTACAGATTCAGTTCTTCACATACGGCACTCGACCCTCCAAGGACAAGAGCGGGGCCTATCTCTTCCTGCCGGATGGAACTGCCAAGGTAGCGTCCGGTAGTCTTGACTGGAGACGAAAAGCAATTTTAGCAAACAATTAACACCTTCCGTTCTGCTTGCTCTCAGCCGTATTCTCATAGAGAAGCCCCTGTGGTGCGTGTGGTGGAAGGGCCTCTCTTCGCCGAGGTTGTGGCACATTATCAACACTTCCAGCAGACGGTCCGCATTCATAATGTTCCAGGTACTCCCTCCGTCCATCTGTCTCGCACATAAACACCATCGTGTGAGGACATCTCGCCCTGTCTGATCAGTTATTCCTGACATGTCACTTTAGGAGTTGATGGTCTTTCTGTGGACATCACTACTATGGTGGACATCAGAGATCAGAATAACAAGGAGCTGGCCATGAGGCTGGTTACCGACATTCAGAGCGGAGATACGTTCTACACAGACCTCAACGGCTTCCAGGTGAAGTACACGTGCTCATCAAGCTTTGAGGTGGTCTTGGTTCGATCAGTATGGAGTAAACGTTCATCACTGTTTGTGCTAGACTCGGGTTGCTCTGTGGCCAGATAATCAAGCTAATGCTCTGTGTTTTTCTATCTGCTCATCAGATCCAGCCTCGCCGGTACTTCCAGAAGCTTCCACTGCAGGCTAATTTCTACCCAATGCCTGCCATGGCATATATTCAAGACAGCCAATACCGGCTCACGCTCCACACGGCCCAGGCACTGGGCGTCAGCAGCCTGTCCAGCGGTGAGTGGGGTTCACAAACACCGACACTGCAGTCGTGCTGATGTCACATCTGCTCCTATTCAGCCAGTGGTTTATAAGCCAGAGTTTGTATCTGGCTTATAAATATTAATTTGGTATAATTAGACCATTATTGGCTGAGGTTTATGTAAAGAATCCTGAAGTTTATGTAAAAAGTAGCGTGTTTAATGGCATTTTAGCTTTTGCAACAAATTATTTCTTTTAAAAGTACAATTATAATAAAAATGAAGAATACTACTGACTGATAACCAATATTACCAAATGAATTCATTAACCAAATTAATAAAAAAGTAGGGTTTTAAGTTTACATAGATAACATCCAGAATTAGAAATTTTACACAAATATTTTTTTATTTTAGTCCAAAAAGTAAAATGCAATTTAAACACACGTCTTTTCATTGGATGTTATTTATAGAAGTGTCTACATATGTTATATATACATACAGTTTTGTTTATTTGGCTATGTGATTTATTTATATATTTTGTATTAGGGTTAGGGTCAGTAATATATATATATATTTATTACTATATATTTTAATATATATATTTCTTATTAAATTAAACTTCATTTAATTACATATTTATACTTTTTAATTTTGTTACAAAAAGTAAAATGCAAATAAACAGTATGTTTAATTGGATGTTATTTACATTAAATTTAGTATTTGACTTATTAATATTAATTTGCTTTCATGATTTATTTATATATTTTATGTAAGTGTATCATTTATATATATTTATTTTTTAATACATTGCAATTAAATCAAATTATTGGCCAGTGTTTTTTTTTATTTAATTGAATTGGATTTTTCTTTTCTTTTTCATTTATTTATTTCCAAATAAGGATTTTGTTGCAAAACTGAATGTCAGTTTTATAATGCCATTAAACTATTTTATTATTATTTACACATGCTTGAACTGCATTGACTAATTGGCTTGTTATATTGTTATGTGACTAGATGCTTCAGGAAGGTTACGAAGAGAAAAAAAGCATGTCCTAATTCATATTCATGAGCTGAGCTTTTACCGTAGTGGGAATCGAACTTTTTTTCACCTGTGTACCGAATTGAGCTGACAATACAGTGGAAAAACTCACCTCGTTATACTGTTTTTATTTCAGTATCGACTTGATACCAGAGCACCGGTACTTTTTAGGGCTATAGCAATGAGATTCTTAGCAGGATGAAACATGAATCAGGGACAGAGACGGTGGGGAGGAGGAAAACACTAACAGTGGGACACTGTGCTCTGGTTCTGTATTGATTTGATGCAATGTATTCAATAATGAAGATGAAGTGAGTGTACCGCCTAATGCTCTGCCTCGCTCTGTGCTATTACCCTCTTCTCCCTCTTCATCCTTCCCTCGTATACATTCTCTGCAGGTCAGCTGGAGGTGATCCTGGACCGCAGACTGATGCAAGACGATAACAGGGGTCTGGGGCAGGGCCTGAAGGACAACAAACGAACGGCCAATCGCTTCCGTCTTCTGCTGGAGAGGAGGAGCAGCAGTGGAAAGGTGGGGATGCACATGAACTAAACCAGTCAGACTTTTGATTAGTACGTGCTTAATCTGACTACTTAGAAGGGAAGAGACGGTCAGCACACATGCACATTCAAATGAAATTGAAACATTTTGTTATGACAAATCTGTAGATGAACACAGACCTAACCCTAAGCAGGGATCGCTCGCTACTGAGGGCCTAAAAAAAGTAAATATATTGTAAGAATTAGTTTCAGACTGTTCGATAAAATAAGAAAACGTTTCATATGTAAATGATTACTTTAAAAACTGCTTACTTAATAAATCTCACAATCACATACATTCAATTCAATATTTCAATGAAAAAATATATTCGATTTCTTTCTGTAATGGTGATGTAATAATAATAATAAATACACTACTGTTATATGACTAAAACAACAACAACAAACCAATAAATATTTTATAATAAAATCATTTTGGGAGGGAACAACATATTTTTTAAACATCTCATGTAGTGGTGATAATAAAATTTATAATAAAAGTGTACACTTAAAGCAGAACATAGTTCACATGCATTTTTTTAAGATGCTTTGCATGTCAGATTGGGTAACAGTATAGAAATGATTACATGTCTGTTATACAAATAGAATTTCAGTTCAGTTAAACATGATAAAATAATTATACTAAATCATTATTATTAACGTACATCTTATTTACTTTCCCCTATATAATAATAATAATAAAAGTAGAAATTATTAAAGTCAGTTAAACACAATAAAATAATTATACTAAATTTTTATTATTAATTATAATTATTCTAAAAAAAATGTGGGTAGGGTACATCTTATTTACTTTCCCCTATATAATAATAATAAAAGTAGAAATTATTCAATTCAGTTAATAGCAATAAAATATTGATTCTTAATTGTTGTTCCTAATTATTATAATAAAATAATTGTGGTGTGGGGTATCCATATCATAATAATAATAATAAAAGTAACAGAACATAATTTGCATGCTACCGGATGCCTCACGCTAAATTAAAAAATATTTCAAGTATTAGATGAGAAAACCCATGACTAGAATTTTCTCGGAAGTGCAGTCTGCTACGATTTGAATACAATTTTATTTCCTGGCTGACTGCTAAAAATCTGCATACCCTGACTGGCGAGAATCATAACAGTTGATTAATCTGATTGGAGCCTGCAATTTCAGCTTCACATGAGGGATTCTGTTATGCATACCAAAATCTAGGTGTCCTGTAGCAGCAGGAGCGGTGTGTAAATGCTCATTGCACACAGCGTCCTGTAGGGGGCTCTCTATTGTTACTCATGGGACAGGATCATTCTCAGTCCAGCTAGTCTAAAAGTGTGTAATAATAGACAATAGGCTTCAGAGTTTTGGCTCAGACTGATTTAAATAATATATTTTTTTATTTTATTCATGCTGTCTCCTGAAAGATTATAAATAATACGGTGTCCTATATTGCACACTATATATTATGTATAACTAATGTAATATTAAGTCTATATTAATAATACAATTATTCCTCTCTCTCTCTCTCTCTCTATATATATATTAATTAGTCAAACCAAATAATTAATCGTGATAAGTTTTTGTTTACGATATTAAGATATATTAACAAAGCGCCCCCTTGTGTGTCTTTTTTTCTCATTCTTGTTCATCATGCACCTCTTATACATTTCACAAGCTCTTTTTCTTCCTGTCTGTCCATCACTTCTCATCCTGTCTTTCTCTCCTCATGCACACAGCCTGCTGGCTCTTACGCCAGAGTCACCAACATGATAAACAAAATCATTGCTGGTATTTTAGGAGACGGCCAGGAAGAGGTAACGTTATTGCAGTGGTGGAGAGTAGCCGTAGCAGTTTTGTGGAGCCCTAGTTCAGCTTGTTACCATAGCAACAAGCGACAGGTTTCCACCTAGATTAAAAGGCCAAAGGTCATTTCCTGTCCGCTATCTCTACCTGTAGTGCCGTGGGCCCCGAACCTTTCACATGGTAACGGGCTGTAGATCAGTAGTATCTAGAGGTAGATTCTGTGTTGAGCTCACCTCAACAGTGACCCTAAACAGTGACCTGATACATGTCTGTATCTTCCAGCCGGTGGACAGCAGACCAGTCAGCTTCCCATCGCTGCTTGGTCACATGACCTCCACCATCCTGAACCATGAGGTGCTGGCACTGCCCGTGTTGCCCAGGAAACACGGCGTGCCGCCCATGCGTACCTTCGCCCCATTGGCTGGCACCCTGCCCTGCGACTTCCACCTGCTGAACCTCAGGAGCATCCAGAACCCGGTAAATGATAGCCCTGGGAAAAATTGTGTGTCCGTATCGATTTCACCGGCTGTGAAACTGATGAGGACTTTGAGTTCTTAAATGGAAAATATTTGAAGTGTTTGAGATCTTGTGGGTTTATTGTGTGTGTTTGAGGGGATTTATTTGGTATAATTTTTTGCCCCCAGCAGGACGCTCATGCTCCATCTCCCTTCACGGCTCTGCTCCTCCATCGGCTGGGACTGGATTGTGGTCTGGAGGCCCAGAACCCTGGTTTCAACTGCACCACCACACAGGGCCAGGTCAGTGACTAACAACACTTAAAATTGTAATGTGTTGGTGGAAAGAAGTATTATCAACGTATTATTTGTTTAATTTATGTGTGTGTTTATATATATATATATATATTAGCACTGTCACGTGATTGTGAAATACAATATATATAAATATGTTTTTTAAATATAATAGTTTTTTGCTGATATGTGTGTATACTTTTTAATATATTATGGATATGTAAATACACACAACATGCATTTATATATAAAATAAAATTATTTATATTTATAATAAACATTTAAAATATGTATTATATAATAAATCAATTATATTAATGTAAATATGCAAATATTTAAAAAATATATACTGTATATGTATCTATATATTCAATACAATATACACCGAGTGAAAAAAACTTTATTTTGGATATGATTAATTGTTTGACAGGACTAATATTTATTAATTTGTAAAATATGTATAGTGTTAAAATGTTGTTTTAGCATTATTTATATACTATTATTGTTTTTATTAATACTGTGAATTGTGCTTTTCTTTTCTTTTTTTATTTTAAATAATTTCATTTCTATTCATTTTATGTGCCTTTGTCTATATAATAGAACTATTTTATTTAAAGCGTATCACATTTAATGGAACAATCCCCAATAACAACAAAAAAAGGCCAAAATAATGATGCATATCATTTCTACACATACATATCACACAATCAAACATGTACAAGTATATCCATATATTTACCCATAAACAATAAAGATCCATATTTTTGTATATATACATATACACATGTTAAAGAAATTAAAATAAAATAAATCCTTAATAAACTGTAAATAACACCTATGACTACCCAATTCTATACTATTTAAAGTTTTTTTATATTTCACTCTTTATCACACACATACATTATATATGCATACATATTTGTATACAATATATAATTGAAGTATATTAAAAGCGTTACTATACTATTTCTTCATATTTTTATGAAGTGAGCATTTGATTCTTTTGTGTTGTAGTCACGTTTCACTTCATTTGAACGGGCCTAAACCGTGTGGATGCATGTAGGTCTGATAAAGTCTATTTTTAGTCATTCTGAATCAGAGTCTCTGATCTGTCTTCCCAGCTCTCCATTTCTGGGCTGTTCCGTGGGCTAGATCTTCAGCTCCTGCAGCCCATGTCTCTGTCTCTGATGCACTCTCAGCCTCCGCTCTCTAACGACTCCTCCATCAATCTGGAGCCAATGGAGATCTCCGCCTACAAGCTCAAGCTGTGCTAGAACCGCGTCGCACCAGAACCGGGCTCTCCGTGTGGACCCTTGGAGCCCGTGCTAAAGCAGAGAACCACAGCTGGATGAGCAGAGGACTCTTTTGGAGATGGTTTATCCAGACTCAGTGTATCTGAATCAACACAAAGGCGCTAACTAAACCCTTGCGAAATAGGAAATAAAGACTCGAGGATGAGAACGTTCCAGCCAAAGTCAGATTTGGTAGCCGGCCCGGGCGCAGCGATAAGAATGTCCGTGTGCGTTTTTACTTTTCTTTTCTTTTCAGAGATTTTATCAAGCGGAGCGCTAATCGGCGAACATCTTTTTATTCCAGCAGTGCCGACCGTTGTATTTTTAAAGCAGTTTTTTCCCTCCTTTTGTCTTTGGCTGGAACTGCTGACAGTTTCCCATTCATTCCCTGGAGTTCGTACTGTATGTAAATATCCCAAAAAACTACACACACAACTGGATCTATACAAAATTGTGGGACTCTGTGCAATACGCGGCGCTTTGTTTCTCCATTTTATTTGTTTTCTATTCCTAAGGCCTTGGGAGCTACGCTTGAATCCGTGTCATTGTCGTTTGAGCTCACGCAGTTCTTTTATTTCTTTATCTCCGCTGTGGACGGTTCCGCCTACGCTCGGCGACCGCATGTTGTTTTTTTTATTTATTATTCTTTTTCTATGAATGTCAATCACCCGGCTTGGCCTGCGAAAGCTGTCAGTGCTGTAACAGACGCGGCATTTACAAATCTCTTTCTTTCAGAATGGCTCCCGACGCTTCGCTGACAGAAGAAGACGTCCGCGATCCCGCATCGGTCGGGTTTCATCGGCCAAGCTCAAACCGAGAGCTGACGTTTACAATCTTTATCCACCGTATCTTCTGTTAATAAATAAAGCTGCTTCTTAATAAGCTAGCTGTGGATAATCCGCACCACGTTTTTTGTTATTTGTACCATTTTTTACTTGTCTGGCGTAGTAACAAGCCGCAGAATGTGCATTTATACTTTGTCATATTATATGCAGGTTTGAGCCGTATTTAAAACAGGAACAGATATGCAGAGATCGGGTTAGTCCTCGACCTATTCGCTTGATATACCTTCTCGCAGTATTTTCAGGTAAACAGAACTCGTGTCCGATTGTACCGCGGATAGCGACGGGTTCCCGCGCTCAGATTTAGCCAATTTCAAAACACAAAAACGCATTTAGGCCTTATCTCGCTGTAGGAAACCCATCTGTAATGTGTAGCAGAGCCATCTCGGTCGTCCCTTCTGGCTTTTTGTCTGTCGATTCGCTTGAATTGGACAATTTTGAACAGTGCATTTGAGAATGCTGTCTGTCTGTCAACATGTCGTGTCGTCTCGTGTCTTACCTCCGTCTGTCTCCCCTGGGAAATTGTAAAAATACCCAAAAAATATTCTCACTTCTCTGACTTCCAACTCCACGCCTGACTATCTCTCTGTAGTGCGCCCACGTCCATTAGCATCAGTCAGGCCATCAGCCGGCTTCTCCAGCTAATCAAGTTCCGGAGTACCGCCCTATCAGGAAGATAATTCCCCGCAGGAGGAACTCCGAGTATGGAGTGCCAAGCGTCTGTCGGATTGCTTTGGAACACATTCTGGCGCCCAACGTAGCGCGTGCTTGCTCCTGTAATTCGGTCTGATTCATTTCCATGCTTGTTTTTTTTTTTTTCTTTTGTGCGTACGCTTTCCAAACTGACAGATCTCTTTGTTGGATGTGCTTTATTTGTTGTGTGTTCTGAGATGGAAATGATTTTTTATGTTTTTCTGAACAAATGGCAGTGAATTGAGAGGTTAATTTATTCTTTTGTTGTCATTTCTTTCTTTTTTTTCCCGGTTTTGGATTGATATTGAGAGCGCGTGTTCCTAAAAATGACTTGTAAAAGCAAATGCAAAGACATTAAAGTGGACGTTTAATAAAGATCACACATGGGGAAAAAGTGGCTCGCATTTTGCATTGAAATTGGTTTTCTATTGTCATGTGTCTTGTAGCGTTGCTGTTGTGCTCTGAAGCGCAGACAGGGGGCAGTAGGGAGTTGTCTGCATTTAATGTGGCTGGAGCGCGAGGCGTGGGGTGTGAAATGTTGAGTTCAGTTAACAAAAGCTCACAAGAGATGCTTTTTATAACTAAACATTCTCAGTGAGAGCCGGGATATCGAGTACTGATTTACCTTTGGAGAGAACTGGAAATACCTCTGTCCTCTCACAGTGCTGACAGGTCTACTGAAGTCAGACTGGCCTTTTTCTTGTTTGTTTGTATGGTTATTTTTTTCCGATGCCCTTTCACGCTCAGCTGAGACCAGATTTGGTTTCCTCCACAGCAGACGGGTTCGTGTGCTAAAAGGGCGGCTTGCTCCCTGAGCCCAGGCGTTTGAGAAAGAGGCCATTCTTCTTAATAAGTCTGAGAGCTGAGACGGCAATAAAACTCAATCTCGCCGCTGAGGACTTTAATAAGAAGACAGGGGCACTGATAGAGATGGAGACGTTTTTGAGGGATTAGTCGAGACAGGAATGAAAATGCTGTCAGATATACTCGCCCTCATGTTGATCAAAAGCTTTGACGGGGGGGAGAGTATAATATGAGAAGCTGTGAACAATGTCCTGGCTACACTTTTCCCATGTAATGTCTATAGGCTGTATGGGCCATTTACACCAAGAAGGCTACGCATACAGCAGCTTATTATAAACACACACTGCAGTTTTGTCATCAAAGCTGGGGGATTCTGACTGGCTGTCAATGTGTTTTTGTTAAAAAAACTAAACTGAAATGTATTCGAAATGATACACTGTTGTGTGGACTTCCCATTCTCGATATGAATGAATGTTAACACTTTGTAGTTAGAGTTATAGTCACTGGTGTAAATAAGCCTTGATGTTCATTCACACCAAGGATAATAACTACATTGCAATCAACCGTTAATTATAATTAAAGTGAGAGTTCACTCAAAAATGAAAATTGTCACTATTACTCACCCTCATGTCGATCCAAACCCATAAGACCTTCATTCATCTTAGGAATCCGAGAGCTTTCCGATCCTGCACAGACAGCAATGCAACTGATATGTTCAAGACCCAAAAAGGTTGTAAGGACATTGTTAAAATAGTCCATGTGACATGTTCAGCCATCATTTTATGAAGCTACAAGGATACTTTTTATACACAAAGAAAACACAAACAAATAATGACTTTATCCAAGTTTCTCTTCCATTAGGTAGAACATTACATTAACCCTGTATGTCTTCATAGACATATCTGAATATTTCGATAGAGAGGAAGACCTGCAATATTTTCGCCCGACCTTACTAATTTGAATCGGAATATACAGATAAAGGTCAGAATGGCAGCACGTGTATGCATCATGGTACGTTTGTGAACGCAATTAAAAGACTGACATGAAAGTGAATATTTGTGTAGCTTCATAAAATACTGTTTTAACAATGTCCTTGCATTGCTGTCTATGGGAGGGTCAAAAAGCACTCAGATATCAGCAAAAATATCTTAACTTGTGTTCCCTAGATGAACCAAGGTCCTACGGGTTTGGAACGACGTGAGTAAATAACAGAATTACCATTTTTGGGTGAACTGTCCCTTTAACACACTTATAATAAACCGCTCCCATTCATTGGTGTTAATTGATTTATAGTTACTGTAGTAATTAATGACAGAAATGTAATTACTTTGTGAACTGACCCTTTAACTGGGTATTCATTCCCCTTTACCTTACCTAAATATGCCCTATAGCTTCAGAATACAGCACACAAGTCACATGAAGATGTTCTTTAACACTTTTTTTCTAGAGCTTGGCAACTCTCATATTCATTCTATAGAAAAAAGAAGCAAGAACATCATTCACAGTATCCTATGCTGTGCTCTTAAGGGTTTAAAACCCGGTTTGGAACAGACTTTTCACTGAAATAAGATCAAAGCTTATTTGTGAGTGAATAAACGATATGCTTATTGCAAAATTAAGCCAAGCTCAATAGCAACTCATCTGATATGCTCATTGAAGTGTTGAATAAACATCTTCACAGAGCTCTGAAATTCCTTGTATTTCACTTCGGATGCAAGTCGTGCCTCAGTTCAAACAATCTGGCACCACCTACTCCTTCTGAATGTCAGCAACTTTTTCTTTTCTACCTCCAAAGAGCACGTTGAACCTATGCTGAAATAACATGACAAACACACTACGTCGCGCTAAACTCGCCCTAATAGAATCATTTCAAAAGAACAGAAATAGCGCCTCGTCTCGCAGGAACAGAAGATCTGCGCCTCTCCATTAACGAGTCTGATAAAACCTATTAAACGTCTGTGGAACATCTAAAAAGGATATTAAGGTGTGCGCGGCAGTGCTTGAAGTAAAAATACAACTGACGGCAGGACTAATTCTTATACTATTAGTCAAAGACAAGCTTGTTACATTGGCAGTCGCATGGCGAATCAATGCGAGTGAGGGAAATACATTTCTAATATTCCCTCAGAAGAGCAGCAAAGATGAGGAACCAACGTGACGCCGCTCTCTCGCCAGCAGCCGGACATCCATATTTCTGTCTCGTTGCTCAATTAGTATGTATGTAGCAACCTCAGTCTCACTTATAATGCCAAGTAGGCAAAAGCTTCCAGCGGCGAATATGAAATCCCGTTCCTCCCAGCTGAACTAATTATGGAAAGCATTTTAAATGTGCCATTTCCATAAACTAGTTCTCTCTTGCCCCTTCTGGGAGCTGGAACGAAAAACAGTGCGTGTAAGTTTTCCTCCACCGTCATGGAAACATGGAAAGTTTAGGCCCTCCTATGAAGTGCACATGAAATATTGATGATCGCCCACTGCACGCCTCGTGTAGACAAGTGCAGAATGCGTACGCTATTCATTTAGACCGATGGTGCGTTTCTTCATGCAAATTAGGGCGAATTGGCATCAATAAAAACCACACGTTTCAACACATATTCAAGTACTTTTAACTATCATTAAATAAACACGAATGCAACAGATGTTAGTAATGAATTTAATGACTGCAGTATTGACAGCAGACACAAAACTGTTCAATGCTTTAATGCAATGCTGAAAGATGGGTTTTAATGAATCACGCTCATTGTGTTTTTTCCAAATTCTGATATAGCTGAGAACGGCCTACATGTAACGAGTCCACATTTTTTTTAGTGATACAAAAGACCGGTAGCAACATCATCCTGCCCTCTAAGATACATCACTCTAAGCCAGCGTTCAGCATGTATAAACTAATCCCAAAATGCATTGTGACAAGCTTAGAGGAAACATTCATCCATGGCAGATTGATTCTGTAGTGGCTCAAGCACAAGTGATGACACCTTTGGTAATACTGAGGATATACTGACACTTCATAAAACTCATTATTAAACGGAACTTTTTATTTACTATGGATAATTAAATGTAATGAATAATTTGTTTTAATACAGTAATACTGTGAAATTATTTACTGATAGTTAAACGTACAGTATTTATTTGATACAAAGTAATTCTATTAAATGATCTATTTTAAGTATGGAAAATAAATCATGTGTATTTTATTCTTATTAGAGTATTGCATCATTAGCTGCATGCCAGGGTCAATTCTATTTGAATTAATTATTCAAGAGTTAAGTTGCCTTTGTGGCTAACTATGAAGGGCTCTCCAAACGTGTTATTTATGAGCTCTGCTTTTCGTTAGCATGCTGCCTCAGAAGGTAGCTACCTATGCAGGCAGTACAACAGCTTTTTGGATCAGTTGAACTGTATTCTTTATAGTGCCATTGTATCTTTGTACCACTCAAATGTCAGATGATTATAAAAAAACGATCCAACCAGAGCTCCACAAATAGCAGTTGAATTCATGTCTCAGAGCTGACTCTGACCTTTTGGGAAATATATGACACATTTCCTCTAGAGGCCTCTTTTGTGTTAGCACAGACAAGTTTTGAAGTCAAACTCGGATGTGGAAATCAATAAAATAACCTCTGGGACAAAGTTTTCTTTTTGTTCAAACACTACTATTGAAAACCCATAATGAAAGTTCTCTGAGTCATTTGTTAAGATACGTGCTAATTAGCTCAGAGGAGACAAACGAACCGAAATGGTCTAGTCAAAAGTTATTTTTATGACATTTAAAAAAAAAAAGAATAAATTAGATTTTTATGATCCAGAAGTCTTAAAATCAACCTAAGACAGTAGTGTATCTTGCTTGACCGACAGATAAGATCTCTGCACATCGAGCTGTGTTTCACTTCAGCATTTCGATCTCTTGTTTGTGATTCCCACTGTCCTGAATCCGTGCCGGAGGATCTTAGCAGGCAGAGGTTTGTGTGTTATCTAATTCCATGCTGTTATGGTTCACTTTGCTGATGTTGCTGCTACATGGCTATTGCAACAGAAATTATGCACAGTTAAATCGTCCTTGATTGAATCAGTGGGAATGTCCCGGAGCTGCCTTTGACTAGCAAAGAAAGCAGAATGCAGACTTTATTGTCAAGGTGCAAGGACTTATCGCACAAATGATGAGTGATGCAATGGCAATGGAAGTTAGAGAAGTGCAAGAAGTTTTGTGCATAAAACAGTCCGAACTTTTAATAAAAGTTGACTGGAACAAATTACAGCCCTTTTGTTGTGTTACAAAGTCACTTAAAGTTAGTCAAAGCTTTCACGCGCTCAGCTGGCGCTCAAACACACACACACACACACACACACACACACTGATGATATTGATCCTGTTTAGTGGTTCAAATCTCAGGGCATTAGAGCTATACCACTAAGACAAATAAAAGTGAAAATAAAGGGAATCATTAAGCGCAGCGGAGATGTCCTGGGTTTAATCGCATTCGGGTCAAACCACAGCTGCACAATTTTAGCATTCTCTCTCTCTCTTACACACACACTTCGCAGTGGATCTATAAGTCTGAGTAGTGCAGACTAATTCTGTATCCCAGCACAAGGAAGACAGATTTTAAAAAACCCACACCTATGTGGGGCGCTAAAGAGCGCTCTGAGTCCGTATAAAAGCGGTCTTTTCGCTGTGATACTCCAGCTCTTCGCTGTCTGACTCAGAGTTCATCCCTCCCGCCGCATCTTCGTCCCCCCACACAGTGGGGATCCCCCGGTACGACACTTTCCCCCGGCTGAGTCCGAACCCGAAGCCCACTCGTATTCCCCCTCCGCCCGTGTCCATCACCGGCAGTTTCTTCCTCCGGCAGAACGGGGCACTGGCTGCTCCGGAGTGCAGCTGAAGCAGCACAAACACAGCTGCGAAAGTAGCCAGGATGAAGGCACAGCTGAGCACCGCCACCAGCACAGGCAATCTCGAGGATAGGCCGGCCTCGTGCAAGGATTTATCTGAGTTCGGCTCCACCTCGTGCTGGAGCACGGGAACGCTGGGAGACTTTTGCTGGTTCTGGTGCAAACAAGAAGTGACCACTAAGTGACTGTGGGAGGGACAGGACAGACATTCGTTCTCCCCGGACCCGAAGCACGTCAGGCAGGATGGGTGGCAGGGCAGGCACGCTTGTACGGTGGAGTGCTCCACCCAGTTGTCCAATGACAAGTTGAGCACCTGCAGCCCAGAGCTAAAGCCGGGAGGACAGGACTTCACACAGCCTTGCAAGAAAAGAGAGAACCCTGTGCTGCATTCTGGAAAACAGACATAATAGGAAAGCTTAGTTGCAGTTGTTACGATTCTTTAACGGACATGAAATGGCATTTGAAACACATTCAACTTTCATAATGTGACAATTTTGAGAGAAACAGATGGAGCTAGGATAATATTGGTTAATATCAGTTTTTTCCAGCTCATGCAGCACTGGGTTTTGTCAGCAGAAGAGAAATGTTGTTTCAAAGGTTGTTGAGATGAAAGTGAATTTGGGTGAAAGTGAAACATTTTTGGCAACACTTTATATTTGTTACATGAACAAAATAGGTGAACTTTTTTTTGTTTATTTATAATTTAACTATCACAGCTATATTCATGCCAGGAGACAAGTAGAAAATCCATACAGCCAAAAAATGACTGTATTCAATCAAAAGGGTGCATCTAGTAAATACTGAGCAATACTTAGGACCATGTGATATTTCAGTTTTTCTTTTTTAATAAATCTTTATAAATGTCAACAATTCTGTGTTTTACTGCCAATATGAGGTGCTGTGTGTACATTGAGGAAAAAAAATAACTGATGATTTTAGCAAATGGCTGCAATATAATAAAGAGTGAAAAATTTAAGGGTGTCTGAATACTTTTTCTCCCCACTGTATATTAATACACATGTGATCGCAATTGTTTGGACCCTTGGTAAATATAATTAAAGAAGGCATTATTAATCATTTTGATCTTTTATAAAAAAAAAAAACACACACACACAAAAATCTAACCTTCCATTGAACTAAAGCGATGAAAATGGGGCAAATACACAAAATTATTTGTACCCCAAGAAATTCTTATGAGTAAAATAAATTCTCATTTCCACCATCAGGGTAATAATTAACAATTTCCAATTAAAAATTTCCTGGAAGAGGACGTGTGTCTACATCATTCTAATGCACGGAAGGAGAGTTTGAGTAACCAAAGACACTCCAAGGACCACAGCTGGAGAAAATAGTTGAGTCTCATTGTCAGAAGACCATTAAAAAATATTTCACCTACATCAGCACGTTGTTTGGGAGGGTTTCAAGAAAAAAAAAAAGTTCTCATCCAAAAACAATCCCCAGCATATTTGTCGGCAGACACGACTGGAGCTTCAAACGGGATTTTTTTTTAAGATGGGTTTGGTGAACACAGGGATAAAAGTAGCCCATGTGAACAATGAATACTGCTGTGTTTTTGATGTTGTGGGTCTATATTTCTGCTGGAGGTCCTGGACATCTTGTTTAGACACATGGCATCATGGATTCTATCAAATACCAAAAGATAACAAATCTAGAACTGACTGACTCTGTTAGAAAGCTTATAATTGGGCCATGGTTGGGTCTTCCACTGGGGCAATAATCAAAATAAACACGAGAATTAGTCACTGAGCACAAAATGAAGCTCTTGCCATGGTTGTCCCAGTGAGTGAGGTGAACTAAAGAGGAGAACCATCATGGAGCTGGTAATCTAAAGGGTCTGGAGTGATTCGGGATGAAGGAATGCTCTCTTTTCTCTTATCAGGTGTTCTCCGAACTCTTCAGGCATTACAGGAGAAAAGGACATTGAAATAATTGGGTGCCAATAACTGTGGCCAACATGTATTGGAGAAAAACATTTATTTCACAATAAGATTATCTCCTCATTTTCAATTGTTTTAATTCAATGATAGGTTAGAATTTTGTAAATTTTTTGAACGAAAGATCAAAAGGATAAACAATGCAGATTTATTTTCACAGCCACCTTTGCTCAGATTTACCAAGGGTGCCAATATTAGTGGAGGGCACTGTATATATACACACATTGGGTGTTGACCCTACTGTAAAATGTTAGTACATCTGTTTTCTAAAACATAAAATGGAAATAGCGTACATTAACATAACCTGCTGAGCTGCTGTCAGTGTAGAATTTAAGGGTAGTTATACTGTCAACATCTTTATAACTAAGTACCCCGTCAAAAACAAAGGTGCACACATTTGAAGGTATTTATTCGGCACCCTTAGAAGAACACACATTAAGTATGCGCTACAGTCAGCTAAGCATTCACGTTTGCATTTGCATAATTGCCTGGAGAATGTTTCTGGAATAAGTCCAGGTACATTTATTATAGGTAATATGGTCATTTCATGTTGTGCTCTCATTTTTGGTCCAAATGGGACAAATTATTCACTTCACTAGAAGAAGTACTACCTAGAGGAACACTTCAGGAGCACCTTATGAAACTCGAGTGAAATAACTTTTTTAGCCAAGTTTGTCCTTGACTGCAGGCACAGTATGAAATCCATCAAGTCTCTACAGCAACTGTGAATAATAAACTTAAACATTTGATTAACAAATTAAGGTTTGTTTACTGCCCTCTGAAGGTCGGGAAGGTACGACCTCACATCAAGAGGCTGAGGATTTCAAAACTTTTCCACTTCTTTAATAATGCACAGATTCACTAATTTAAACCTCTCTGGCATGACTCTCAAGTGTTTTGCAATATTTATACTCATAAACATATATTAATATTCATAAGCACAACAGCAGTCAAACTGAGACATACGAAAACTTCTATATGACAGAGAGAGTTTGCTAAGGGAATTACTGAGTGTGTAAATATTTCCTCCTGGTCATAAATGTCACCACATATAAACGCTTGTCTGTTAAGGGTTGTGTGTGTGTTTTTTGAATGCCTTTTGGTTCATGGTGTGTCTTACCGATGCAGATCTGCTGGGTGTCAAAGGTTTTGCAGCTGTTGTTTGAGGGCCGGGTGTAATCAGAAATGGACGGATCTGTGGCACTGGAGCCGGTGCCGTATAAGATAAGGGTGAACTGAGAAAGAACGCCTGTGGAAATTATACTGAATTTCAAAGATGCTTTAACCATCAACAAAAACACAAACGACATTCACACAGCATAAGAAGTAATTTTCTTAATCAGTATTTTTCATCTTGTTTTGCAGTAAAAGTATTTAAACATCCTTAAAACAAGATGAATACACTTGAGAAGAAATTTATGTAAGAAACTTAGACTGGTTTTCAAAGAATATATCTTAAAATTAAGTTTACTTTTTCTAATCCCACTGGCAAATTGTTTATTTTCTTGTTTCAAGCATAAATCAAACTAAATTGAGAGTGATTTCATCTCAAAACAAGAACACAAAACAATTTGCCAGTGGGGTAAGAAAAATTTACTTGACTCAAGATTTATTCTCAGAAATGACTTTTATCTTCTTCCCAGCAATTTTCCTTTTTTAAAGTGAATTTATCTTGTTTTAAAGAATGCTTAGATGTTTGTACTGAAAACCTAGACGGACACCGATTAAAAAAAGCTGAATGTAGTACCATAATCATTAAGTCCAGCCACATTCTCGATCTCCAGCGTCCATTCTCCACGAGGGTCCTCATCCCAGGAGTGAGTGGTCATGAATGCCCAGTTGTTGAAGCCTTCAGCTGAGTTATCCTGAGGCCTAAACATGAGAGAAAGAGATGTCTAATCACGAGAGAAGCTTAAACGACAGTCGATAAGATGAATTGTGTTTGTATTTACAATCCAAATAGTTACATTTCATCAAGATAATGGGGTGAATTGTTTGTATACGGCCAGACAAGACTTTTCTTGGGCATCAGATGTATTTTCTGTTCATCCTGGCTTGAATCAATTACACTCGTTCGTTCAAAAGTTCAATTTGAAAAAGACTATGTATGACTGGGCCAAAATCACATTGATTGTCTCAGAGGTAAGAGAATACAGAAATCCCAAAAATAGGATAGTTTCATATTTTTGGTCAAATGTATGCAGCCCTAGTGAGAACAAAGGGCTTTCAAAAACATTCAAAACAGTCCCAACCTCAAACTTTCGAACTGTAGTGTATGCAAATGTATTTCTCCTAAATGATTACCGTGGCGCCAGCAGCATGGAGCGAGTTCCCAGCGGGCTGATGAGGTGAACAGCCAGGTTTCCTCTGTGGTTATAGGTGAGGGTGAGTCTGGCCTGCACGTGCTCCAGAGAGCTCACAAAATCTGGCTGCCCAGAGCAGGCCTCTACACTTCTGCTGAAGATTAGGTGGTTTCTTACGTCCCTACCGCACAAAAGAATCTGAAATTACACCCACCTCTGACAAGCAATTATACGATGACATGTAAATTTGCTGTCAGCTTCATGCCTGTCCTTAAACAAGGACCTCTGAGTCCCCAGGTAGCAGGCATTAGCTGGCGTCACCTAGCTGGTGTATTGATGTACTGCCTGTGCTGCATGAGGTGTTTGACCGTCCTTACCTGGGCTCGGCCAGCATATTAATGACACATTTGTGCTGCGGCCCCACGCTGCTCCAGTTCTGGGCCAAAGCAACCATGGCACTAGCATCCAGCAGACCGTAGCCATAAGAATGGCTCACTGCCACATAGAGAGAGATAGAGAGACAGATAAAAGTAACAAGGTTAGACATGTCTACTGAATAAATAAACATAGCTCTCTGATTGGTTATGAGAACTGCAATTTACCTAATCGCCCCACGCCATTGGTCCTCCAGTCATTGGTTATTAAGTGGGCGGGACGTGAGGTTCGTACAACGAGATGCTGCATGTCTCTCCAGGTCAGGTTCATGCTGGATGTCGTACACAAAAAGCGAAAAGTGAAACGAGTATTACATTGCAACAGAGCTACAGATTTATTTTCATATTCACATTGATAATTTGCACATAATTATCCTCTTGGATGTGACAGGATGTCTTTTTGAAAGACACATAATTAAAGCTTTTCTTTCACTCGAGTCACAGAAAATTGCAAATGGAAATATTCCGTCCTGGGGGCCATGCATCATTTTGTAATTACACAGCCGACGAAGCTTCTTTTTTTTCCTCAAATGAAGACCCAAAGTTGTATTCCCCAAAAACGCAGCAATATCAGATTCAATTTATAACCGTATTTCCTTGGTTCACGACTTAAGCTTATTAGTTTCGTCAGCTGTAGCTCTATTTGGCGGAAACAAGCGGCTTTGGGACTCGTGGCCCCCACTGCCAAGGTTGAAAATCCGTGCTATTCCTCAACAGGCCATTTCTCAACTATCTGAGGGCAAACCACGTCTGGGATTGGACATAAAGCACTGCTGAAAATACCTGCATGACAAGCCATTTCCACCCAAATGAAATGGATTTAGCATAAAGATACGCCGTAGAACAGTATGAAAAACATCCTGCTCTGGCATCCGTATATTTTTCAGGGTGATTTATGAAGAAGGGGATCCAATTCATAAGCTTTCAATATTTTTGACCTCACAATAAATGACTTAGCGGGTGTATTCATAATGCCCCATGCACGATTTATGAATCTAAAGCCAAGGCACAGATGTAGAGATTTACATTCAGTGATTAATAGATATTCTACTGAAATTCTCATGTTGTACATGGCAAGACTTGCACAGATATCGAACAGATAACCTTTTATATAGATGAGGTGCCAGGGCTGAAAAACATGCCAGAGCCTTTAAATAGGCTGGACTCAAACCAGAAATCTATTCATGGACAGGGGGAGGAATAATGTCCTCACCACTTAAGGATTTCATAACAACAACAGTATGGCTATACTTATGCAAAACAGCACTAGATCCCTGCTATTATGATCAAAAAATTGCAATAGAAACACTGAGACATACTTTCAGTTTGCAAACACTCCAATCCTGTATTGTGTCTCTGTATAGCCATTTTAGAGACTTACATTCCTTGTTATCAGGGCTTAATTTGTGCCAGCACCTCCGAAATCCAATCCAACCTCATTTTTCAAGTGGGAATGAAAGAAGTTTGTGCTGACCTATATTGTGCATATGAAAAATGTAAACGTTTGTGCATTTGCTGCACATCTACATTTGAAATAAAGGACTTGGGTGAGCAAAAGACGCGACTGGTGAACAACCCAGCTACTGTGTTTTCACAAGACCAAATGCACGGTTTCTACCACGGGGAACGCGATTTGTACGCCCGCAGAATGCGATCACGATTGGCATAAAAAGAGGTGCAAATGATACTTTTTTGTGCCAATTAGTCAAGTGACAATTCAGTTAGCGGGTCCCGAAATGAAAGTGAAAGTCTTGGCTCAGTGAGTATATAGTTCCTCTATATTAAAAGTTCATTCTCAAAAATGGGTAACTATTTTCAGAAATCATGTTTTTTTTATTGTGCATTTTAAGTGATATTACTACAATACCAGCTTTTTGTGGGGTATATATATATATATATATATATATATATATGTATGAAGTAGTATTGAAAGTTTTACAAATTCCCTGTTGAAGCCTCAGCTCCTGCACAAACACACAATTTATTGGAAAGTGGGCCTTTTTTCTGAACCCAGACGTTCAAAAGTCACCTACAGCGTGACATCACAAAGACCTCCAACAGATGAAAAGAGCAGAGTTGTGACAGAAAGAGAACAAAGATGGAGGTCCTCATAAAAAAAATGCCCCCAAAAACGTCCTTGTCTCTTTCATTGTAGGGGCAAGCACGATCAAAGCCAGCACCAGCAGGGCTTAAAACCCTGAGCAGCAGGGGCCGAACTCGCACATACACAAACACGGTGTGCGAACCAGGAGCCCTGTGACTCTGCCACACAGAGAAAAAAAATCAAAGAAATCTGATGCTTGTGTGAGACGTGATTTCCATGTCTTATTACAACCTCAGGATACAATCCTCTCCAGGAGCTTGTAATCGAGCATGATGACTTGATGTTATTTAAGGGCCTTGGGGTCAATCGGCCCCCGAGCGAGGAGTGTTGACTGGCAGTCATCACCCATCTCTCTCCATCTTGCCTTCATTTTTTTAGATGAGCAATGTCAAGGCGATGTCAGAGTGTGTCGGAGGGTTGAAGATGATGCACGAGGGGTAATGAAGTCTAACCGATGAGAGGGGATGATGGACAGGAGTGTGGAGAGCGTGTGTCTGTCCATACAGACAGGTGTCATTGTTGTCACTCACTTGGCCTCCAGAGCGAGAGCGATGATTCCCGCGGCCAGAGGAGCCGAGGCGGATGTGCCCGTGTGCGAATCCGTACACTTCTTCCTCAGGTCCGTCGTCACCTGCACAGATAAAAAAACAAATATAAGGAAAGGTCAGGCGTGTTAGTGGTCAGCCATTGGAAGGACATTTTGTTGTAACTATATATAAGATGAGGCCGTCTGTCAGCCAGAGGTGTCTGTCAACAATGTGTGCCTGAGAGAAAAAAACTCATTCACTGCAGCTTCTGTGATGAGATGTGTGACAGCTTGGGAGACTTAATAAGCTGGCACCCCACACGTGAGGGTTTGAAGCTTTTAATAGGAGACACAGCGACATACCTGCGTGATTGACAACGGTCAGGATGAGAGTACGACCAGCCCGAGGCTACAGAACCAACAGAGTGCACACAGGTGAGCGGCTACCAGACACACACACTCTTTTTCTTTTGGTTTGTTTGTCTCTGTCCTTTCAGTCTGATTTAAACACATACAGACACATACATACTCAAAATCCCACCCCGCCGCTGTTGGCAAGATTGTGTCCATTTTTAAATTGAATCCGTTACTGTCTTTGTCATCCTAATGGAACTGGGGGTCTCGGAAGAGGGAGAGGGGGAGCTATCGCAGTCGCACATACTGGGACAGACTTGACATCAAGCAAACAAACACTCTAAAGCTGTCCGAAACATCTCGGATGAGCTTCAATGAGCTGGCGGAGATAGATTTGCCTGGAGAGTGTGAAACCACTTTCACAGGAATAAGCGTATCAGAGATTTGCAGTTCGCATAACTACCCACAGCATAAGAAATCGTATTTTCCCCTCAATGTGAGTGTGAATTTGAGCAAACTAAATTCAGCTGGTCAGAAAGAGTTATCAGATTGAATACGCAGCTAGCTAGATATTCTGCAAGCTATTTGAAAGATCAAGAACATTGCGATGATAATAGATCAATGTCAAAGAGATTGAATCAATGTCTCAATAGTATCCTTCCAGTTCCAGTAAATAAATCATTTATGAATAATGAGTCAGTTAATCATCTATTAAAATCAATGACCCAACTGGATCTTTCCAATTCCGATTAATAAATCATTCATGAAACGTGAATCAACAAATCTGATCTTTAAATCAATGTCTTAATAGCATCATTCCAGTTCCGGTGAACAAATCGCTCATGAATCAATGAATCAGATGTTTGAATCAAATTCTCTACATGATCATTCCAGTTCCAGTGAACGAATCATTTATGAATCATGAATTGACCCAACTGAACCATTCCAATTCGAATGAACAAACCATTCATGAAACATGAATCAGATCTTTAAATCAATGACCCAACTGGATCATTACAATCAGTGAATCAAATATTTGAATCAATGATCCAACTGAATCATTCTAACTCCTGTGAACAAATAATTTACGAATCATGAATCAGGTGTTTTTGAAGATCTTTCCAATTCCAATGAACACATTCATTAATCAATGACCAAACTGAATCAATCCAATTAAAATGAACAAATCTTTCATGAAACATTAATCAATAAATCAGATATTTGAATAAATAATCCAACTGAATGATTTTAATTCCAACTAACAAGTTATTCATGAATTATGAGCCAAATTTGGTGAACAAATCATTCATGAGTCATTAATCAATGAATCAGATCCTTAAATCAATGACCCAACTACATCATTCCAATTTTAGTGCGCAATTGCTCATGAATCATAAATCAATGAAGGAGATCTTTGAATCAATGACTGAACTGTGGCATTCCAATTCCTTTGAACAAAATGTTCATGAAACATTAAAACATCAAGGAGATCTGAGGCAGATGTCAACAGTTTCAGTGAATATGACTTAAACAACTGCTATCATATGACTTCAGTAGACTTAAACCACTTTTATGGTGCTTCACAGCCCCAGTCCTCATTCACTTAAATTAAACTGAAAAGAGTGACTAGGAAATTCTTCAACATGACACGAGTGTGTGTAAATGACAGATTTTTCTAAAACGACTTCTGAATTCTGTTAGAAACGCAGTCACAGTTCAAACTAATAGCCCAGATGCTCATCAGGATGATCCGAAGTAATGACTTTTAGAATTTGTGAAGGGCATCTTCTTTTTATAGGCGCCTTTTGGCCCAATTAGCTTGCCCTGATTAAAAAGCCTGCTCAGGCACACTCAAATACAGATTATGCCAACAAAATGAAAGTATGTAACTGAAAACGAGGGGAAAACTTTGCAAATAAGATCGACAGAATCTGCAATGCAGCATGTTTGGTATTCCAAAATTGCTCTATGTCTTTTGCTGTCTTTCACTTGGTCTAATTTCAATGCTCCTTCTCTCTTTGCTTTTTCAAACACTTTTTTCTCATTTCCACTCTCGGAGGAAACGTCGGGGCAGAGAAGCAGATGTGTATGGCGTGCCGCAGCAGCACCTGTGATTGGGAAGTTTTTAGACGCTGCTCTAAAGTGATTTTTTTGCCTCCTTAGGGCATGACGTTCAGAGAGCTCTTTTTCATATAGCCCACAGGAAATCACAGCGGCAGATGTGGAAATCATTTCACTGCCTGACACTTCATCTTCACAGCACGCTGAACGGGGCGGCACTCCATCACTCACTTTTTCTGTGTACAGTCGTGACGTGACCATTTAAACCAAGCTGAAAATTTGGAACACATGGGCTGTTTGCTCTGACGTTTACAGTTGTGCTTACAACAGAGAAATGCCAGTGTTCGTCTGAGGACATTATGGTCTGTCAGTGTGCTGTTAATGTGTAAATGTTGCAGTGCTGAAACGTGAATTCTATTTCTGGAGTCTTTAATGAGACACGGTTGTAGCAAGCTGTGTGTATGTGTTTCTGATAATAAACACATCTGAAGGCTTTTGTAAGCATTTGCATAGATAACTGAAAAACAGCTGCACTGCAAAAAAGATTTTCTACTTTCTACTAAGGAATGAACTGTTTTCAGAGAACACATAATGAATATATTTGTATATCTTTAGTTTAGTTATATACTGGGTGTGTATATATATATATATATATATATATTAGTGTTGTCATGGTACAAAATTCTAAAATGTAAAAAAATCTATGGCATTCCATACCTATTTAAAAATGCATTTCAGGTTTTACAACAAGTAATAAAAGAATGAAAAACAGTAAACACATTTCGCCAAAATTGAATTTCTCTTTTAATAAATGAAATGTAAACACATTTTCTTTTTTGGTTACTAAAAGGGATTTACTATTAAAATTAAAAAGAAATATTGTATGATTATTTCTTAAAAAAAATAACTGGGTTTAATTGTATAAAACAGTAACGTTAGTGGTAGTAGTAGTCTATCACATACATTATTTGAAATAATAGTAATACTTCCGGCACAATGTCTAAACCCGAACTTTTATTTATGACGGGTTGCTGCGAATACCTTTACATCTGTGTGATAAGAGGCTGGTTTTAATGAAACGGTAAAATGCATTAAGGATTAAGGTAGTTCTAAAGGGGGTCTATATTAGGGCTGTTAAAAATAACACGTTAGCGACGTTAATTGTTTTTAATGCATTTCATGCATGCGCAGTGTGACAAATTATTTGTCAGGAAAGTGAGACAATTGCACATTGCATCAGTGGCACTTGGGAACTGAAGTACTTTGCACTGACTATAATAAAAACCGAGTAGTGTAATTTTGTGGAGGCTTGTAAAGAATAGTTCCTGTCTGTTGCACGTAAGTGGGACATTGAGGGCAAAACGACAACCATTGGGACTGACAGTGCACGCAACATAGTTGCTGCAATTCGACTTACACACACTATGAACACATGAACTGTGTCGCTCACATGTTGCAGAGAAGTGTCACAGTGAGTCTTGCTGACAGCGGCTTTGCGAATGCTTTGGTCAAGGCGGCTGAATTAAAGTGACAATGCATTGTTCTTGATTAACATGAAAAGTAACACATTTTATCCATAAAATCGTGTAATTGATGTGTTTCGCGTTTCACACTCACCATATGAAAAGTGTGATGCACTAAATCACACTTACATGAGTCTTTGCCCAAACCTCAAAGGCCTGTTAAATGAATAAAACTAGAGGCATTTGTTAGCTTTAAGATTTTTCAATTCAATTATTCAATCCAAATACAATTTGTTTTAAATCAAAGTACAGTGTTTGGAGAAGAACGCTGGAAAATATGACAGAAATAAGATGCTTGTATATAGCCTACTGCAGTACAAGCCGTGGTTAGGCTGCTCCTGCTCTGCATACGCACTGCTTACGCGTGCAGTGTGAAACCCGCGTAAAGGTAAAAGATTGTTCACATTGCAAAGACAAATATTATGGTGTATAGTATGTTTCAGCTTGATTTAAACCACCATTATTTGGCTGTGTTAATAAACAGACATAACATGAAGATGATGTATCTATGTCCTGTTTTTTTATATTTTTGTATGCATTTCAGAAAAAGAATGGTTAGGATTCAGGTGTAGTTGCAAATAGTGATTAGTTCTGATTAATCCACTGAAAATTCTGATTAATTTGATTAAAAAATGTAATCATTTGACAGCCCTAATATATATATATATATATATATACATACACACACAAACTACTGTTAAAAAAATCTGGGGTCAGTAAGATTTTATAAAGTTTGTATCTTATGCTTAAAAAGTCTGCATTTATTTAAAATAGAGTGAAAACTGTGATATTGTCAAATATGATTGCAATTTAAAATAACTTATTTTATTTTAATAGGTTATTTATGCTTGAGAAGTCTTCATATGATCCCCTTTTAAGATTCTTTAATAAATAAATAAATAAAGAGTCTTAAAATAAAGTATAATTTTCTTTCAAGTTCAAAAACAACCTATTAAATATTATTTTAATATATTATATATAAATATGAATATATTATATTAAACAGAACCTTTTATCAAAGTTTATGCTTCACACATACACAAAAGCTATTCAAAAATGTATGTATATATATATATATATACACACACACACACACACACACACACATTTTTTATTATAAATATTATAATATTAATTAATATAAACATTTTATCTAAGGATATTTTGCTAAATAAAAGACTATGTGTGAAGATGCAGTGCGTTTCTTTATAAAAATGCCTCTGCGTGAGATTATCATATAACGCCACTAACATATGTGACTATGCTAAATGTGTATGGAGGTCTGTTTGCACATATGAACGTACAATCTGTTTCTCGTTGAGGTTTCCGCTGCTATAGGTGGTGGCGAGGGTGGAGGAACAGGCCTCGCTGTACCACGGCACATTTCCATACTGTGTGGTGCTGCTGATGGAGAGAGTGTAGATACTGTTGGTGTATCCGTCACAGTTGCAGCTGTCCCGCTCTCTTCCTCCGTTACCTGATGCCCAAACGAAGATAGAGCCCAAGCCACCTCGACCCTAGAACACATGCAGAAAACCTGGTCAATCACGCCTTTCACAGAACTGTTCACTACCATGTTTTTCAAAGAAGCTTTTCTTTTACCAATTAATATATTAAAGTAAAAAGAATTCGCATCAAACATTTGAACGATAGCGTCAACAAAGATCTAAAAGTATTTATATTCACATCCAACAGTCTGTTTACATAACTGGCAAGCGCTAATTAAAAATCCCTGGTTCCAATCTGATTGGCCGGCCTTTTGAGACTTCACGCATAGGTTTATCCCTTCTGGAAACAAACTGTTGTTTAAGTTGCTGGTCTGATGCAAATGTTCTGAGGTAGAACTAATAACGGGATTTGCGAGGTCTGTGGTATCAAAATGTAAAAAAATTTTTTTTATACAAATAGGTGATTCTTGGCCAGAATAAGCTGCTGATGGTCTTTATGCAAATCAAACGACTATTTAAGACAAAATGTATTTATGAATCAAACATCTGAGTAGTGTCCATTAATGTCTGTGTGCACGGGCCTCATCTCTATTACAATAGGCCACAAAAATCCAATTGAACGAGCCAATTATGGCTGTCATGATTAATTTAAAACCAATACTGTGACCTCTGAAATCTGCTGCATTTAATGCTTTAGTAATACTGGCTAGACAGCTGACAAAGCGCCACTTTTCTTCTCTCATATATTAGCCTCCTCTCTCACTGCAGTCAAGCGAATCGGTGGAATTTGATTAAAGTTTCGGCTCTATCTTCTGCTGTCCATATGGGTAATATTCACAGCTGACTGACTCAGGATTATTGTGACCATAAACGGTTTGTTTTTTTGTTTGTTTGAGACACCGCAATCTGGTTCGAAAATATTTTGAAGCACAAATATAGGAATGATAAAATTGGGGATAAAAACTAGGGGGGGATAAAGTGCGAGAGTTTCACCGCTGAGGCAGATGTTTATGCGATGCGTAATTTGAGCAAATTACTAGAGGGAGAAATCAGTTTAAAATCCTAGCAAAATTAACAGCAGTCAAAAACTCGTTCTGTGTGGCTGTATCAAAGTGCCATTATTCACGCAGACGAGACAAAAGATTAGATCTTTTTGTAACGATCCGACAAAAGCATGTCTGTGATTACCGAGGACATGTTCGGGATGAAACAGACGCGCCACTCGCGGCGGGCAGCCGTCCTAAAAAGGTCAGATTCTTTGCCTGTCAAACATTATGCTCTTTTCTCTCTGTGTCAAACCTCATAGTTTCTGCGTTTGAGCAGGTGGTTTTAGTTCCATTAAAGATATTTTACTAAATTATTCCCAAGATTTCCTATCTTTTAGTTAGACTCATGTGGGGAAAAGAGGGGTGAATTTTGACATTTTTAATGTTGCTGTGACCCTCTGCCAGGGGAGAAGAAAAGTTGTGAGCATATGGTTGAAAACACTTTTTGCAAGGTTTATAAAATGGAATAAAAAGTATTATAATGAGCAAACAAGATATGTGTGGACAAGACTAGACTTTTACAAGTTCCTTTTTCACTTGTTTTACCTTTCAAAAATCAAAAAACAAATCGCACATCTGATTGTAACAGTACTCCGTAATAGCCTCTCCTCAGTAAGCCACACGATTTGAAGCATCACTCATGTTTGTAGCACAAACGGTGCGTGATGACTTAACCGTGTAGGTTTTTATCAGTAACCATACATACATTACCGCTCAAACATTTGGGGTCTGCAGGATTTTTTCTTTTTAAATGAATACATTTATTCAGCAAAGACACATTGAAGGGATCAAAACTGACAGCAAAGACATTTACAATTTGCAAGATTTCGATTCAAACTGTGATGTAGTGGACAGCACATTCTAGGGTCCGGTTTATGGCGGAGCCCCTCTCTGACCACAATAGTTGGCTAAGATTTGCTATTGATGATTAACATAAGCAAACTGTTCCAACGCTATCAGGTAAAGATGCCAGGAAACCGGCAAGATACCTCTTAGAGGGCAAAACCACCACCTTTGGTAAAAAGCCCAGGAAAGACAGGACTTCTCATTGGTCAAAATGCAGTTTCTGCCCTTCACCCACCAACAGACTGACTGCTAAGGTTTTGGGCTTTGACCGCCATAAAAATTCCTTTAAAATCTCTGGATGCAGCAGCAGTGGGTGAAACAAAGCGATCACAAAGTTCCCTCCAAATCCATTTATAAATTGATTTTCTTCTCATTGGAAAGAGATAAAGGTAGCCTTCTTAAATACACACTCCTTGTACTGAGTCTGAGTCCCGTGAGGAAAGAGGCAATACACTGAGTCTCCGTCCAGTGAGACACTAACAGAGCACACTGTGCATAGATTCTGAGTCTGGGCTTGAAAGGGTGAGACCCTAACAGATACAAGTGTTGTGAAGACGCAACAACAGATACCAAATTCTGAGTCTCCAGCTGTGAGGCAACAATCGATACAACCATGTTCTGAGCCTCCAGTTACTTTTGCTTCCTCCATAAGCAAAAGCAATATTAATATTTGCCTTAGAAAATCCTTAAAAATGGAAAAACACACTGTTAAAAGCAAGGGTTAAAAGAACAAGGCAGCCTCGAGTCACGGACAAAAACAAACTAATTTTCATATTCATATAGTGCCATGTGTATGCTGAAACTCTATTAAGGTATATACTCACAAGGGATCAGGTTACGTGTGCCACACAAGAGAGAATTAACATATCAAAAAACCAAAACAGAAAACAAATGCTCATCTTCTTCCAAGACCACAGCAATCTCCCTAAATATAGTATTCTCTGTAATCCTGAGTTTGTCAAAACGCACATCCTTCTCACTTCTCTCTCTCTGTAAACGCAGGCGATGACATCTTCTACAGCTCACCCTGTCCAGCCCGTTTCCTCTTGCTGAGATGCTGATGGAAGATGACGACGTCTGTGACACATTTAGCTGATCTAAAATCCGCTCGCATGACCTGATGTGAGCACTCGTGCTGACACTGACTTGAGGAGACACTGTGACTGGAAGTCATTCACTTTCAGTGAGTGTTTCAGTGACATGACTGATTTGTAGCCGGGTCTAGTGATGTGACAGAAAAAGTTGAGAAAAGGTTTGATTCATGCAAACGAGCACGAGTGCTACGAGTCTCCTGAGATACTCAAAATTTCTTGCACATTTGCATGGATATAAAAAATGAATGGATTTCAGAAACTTGTAAGCATTTGTGATGCATTATGCAGCTCCGCATTTGATACAAGAACACATTTTTGCAAATCTTAACGTTACTGAAAATACATCTAATTTGTAATCAGATTTTCAAAAGCTATGGTCAGTTACGCAACCCACCAACAATGCTAGAACGTCCAGCGGCAAAAACGCCTACTAGCAACCAACAGCACTGTGACCTAGAGAACTCCAGCTATACTGACCTCAGTAACCCCCTGCAGGAAAGCTTCTTTGGCCAGTTTGGCAGGGCCATCCACAGTCTTCCCATCATCCTCTGGGCCCCAGCTGGCACTATAAATGTGGATGTGCTGGGAGTTTAAGCTCAGAGACTGAGCCTCCACAACATCTGTTACCTCTCCGTCCAACATCCGCACACCTGCATTCAGAACAGAGGCAGATAGAAAGGTTGTTAATGAAGATACCACAGAGACGGGGAAAAACTGGCTTAGTGAAAATGTACTGTCTGTAAATATGATGAGCATTCGGCAGAGAGTTTCCAGCACAAAGCTTTCTATTGGCAGGCACTGAAGGTGAAATGCCGCATGAAGACAAAAGCACAGTCATCTAAAAACAATATGGAGAAGGATTTAGAGCAATGAGTGTTTTTATTATGCTTAAAGACAAATTATGTGCAAATTAATCAGTCAACACCACTGCTGACAAACATTTAACAAATCCAGTTTAATTTTCATATCATTAACATATCACAGGAAACTGATTTGTGTAACTTGTTGATGACTTGTAGTCTGAGCTGGCGTGATTGAGTGGAGAAAGGAACTAATTTGCATATGCAATGCTTCTGCGCATACTAAATGAAGTAAGGGTGTGGTTACACGCAGTTTTAAGTTTTAATTGCTTTCCAGCCAAAAATTAAATCTGTCACTTTGATTAAATGAAAATAGTGATTGTAGACAGACTTGATGACAAGGACCCTCAGATATAAAGAACCACGGGTGAACCCATAAAATAAAATAAAAAATGATATTTTTGTAATTAATTATAGTTGGATATAGTCAGATTTGTTCAGATTAAGTCTGGAGATATTTACTTTTGATTAAGTTAACAATTTTGTTTTTTTTTTGGCACGCTATGAAAATTTTCTTTACAAAAGTCTGACTTTGGTCTGAGGTTATTTGCTTGTCCCAGTGTTATGTCATGGTCGGTTAAAACATGGTGTAAGATTGGGAGAAAGAATCTAATTAATAAGAATGATTCTGTGACCGTTTGTTTGATTAATAATAATCCTAGCAACAGGATTCAGACCCTTCATGTAACCCCCCCAACCCCCACACGACCCAATTAGATCAGCAACATGTGCCATCTTTACCAACACAGATTTATCCACTTAATACTGTACAAAGATACACACACAGAAATCACATGCAGACTGAGGCAATGCCCTCTGCCTTAATCACCCTCATCTAGATGGAGAAATATTTTCTGAAGACTATTAAAATAAGAGATGTGGAATTTGTGTGTGCCTGCAGCGAAGTCTGGCCCTGAACGCGCTCAGTGTGACCGGAATAGCCAAGATATTTCTGAGATATTCACCTTAATGGATGTGTTTTATAATTGAAAGATAAAGCGTTTGAGATTAGTCCAAAGCAGTATGACGACATCAGCCATTAAATGCACAAAGGGCAGGAAATGAGAGAATGCTTGGATAGTTTTAATGCGTGACCTATTTGATTGATCCTATTACCATATGCAAATTTCGAAATTCGGATTCTGCACTCACCTCCAATTTTGGCATTGTAGGCCACACCCACTCCGCAGACGCCATTGTTTGCTGCTGCCGCCACCTCCCCGGCACAACGTGTCCCATGTCTGGAGAGACAAAGAGAGAGTTTGCACTGGTGAACAGTGTGGCGTTGTCCAACTGACATCCAGTTCACATTCGGTCCAACTCGCTTCAAATTCAGTCCACGGTTTTAACAGACAAATTCTCAGGGTGCGGTCATCACAACAGAGCCCCCAAATACAGCATTATCTTTATCCTTTAATTAAATTCTAATTAGTCCTTGCAGGAGACAGGGATAAATAAATAGCTTATTAGAGTTGTCACTGATGGTTCCTGCAGTACTGGGGTGAACTTCATTGTCTTAAGAAATCGCAGCTGGCTCTGGGTTTTGTATGTGCACTGCTAGAGCTATTCTCTCCATTTATCTGTGTCCTATTGGAGCTCATTGTTTCCCTAAAACAAAGCGGAGAACGGGACGATAGGGAACCAAGAAAAGGACTGGAGAACCCATGAGACTGCAGATGTGCCTCGCTTCACCAGAGCCTTCATTACATCTGCCGTTTTAGACAAAAACATACACAAAAAGATTATTAGGCACACAAGAACATGACATACAACATAACAGGAAAAACGACACTAATGAATATGCTTCATGCTCTTGGTCTCTGAGCACTCGACTCAGTCTAGCACACTGAGAAGAATGATCATTAGCTAATCCACACCCCTGCAGTATCATGAGTATTTGCAATTGTTATTTTGTGGTTGTAATTAATACACCAGCCATGATCCTTTATCTTTGTAAGCAAATGTGAAAAAAATCTTTTAAAATCTTATTATGGGTAATGAAAGGTTCCTATTTTAGTTTTGGGAGACCACAACAACAGGTTGGCGTGCATGCAAGGCACTTTCGTTGTCTTATAACATGCATTTATTTTTTACCTCACTTGCTTAACGACTCCCTAACCATTCGTGCATAACGCCTGGTTCAACAAGTCTCATTTTCATTTCATCATCCTTGTAATGCCTGATGCCACTCCAAAAGCGGCTCCTAGTGGCTACGAATGAATTTGCATTTCCATTCAGACCAACAATCTAATATTTCATGTTGACTTAATTTAAAAAGTAACCTCTTTTTGTTTAAGAGACGATAACTTTATACACGGTTCACTTTCATATGTAAAACTTTGCAGGATGCTTTCATTTGCTTAGAGCTGTGTTACACATGAAAGGTCATTTTCAAAAATCCATAATAGGGGCACTTGTAACGTAAAACATTTAATACAGAGCACATTTTGGACACATTGTCATAGTTTAAAACAGGCACGGTAGAATAAATTACTGAACATCTAGAAGCAACACAGTAGTGGTGTGAATTAGTTCAGTGACTGATTGAAAGTTAATTAGTTGGCTAATTCCTATATATTTTCCTAAGTTTTTGTTTACATTACATTACATTACATATGTAAATACATACACACACACACTATTTTCTATAAAAACAATATTTATGAATAAATAAACAAATAAATACATGCATGTAAATATTTAAAACTATTTAATTTATATATACATAATACATATATACATAGGACACACATTTGCAAACAAAAACTTCAAGAACTGAGAAAAAAAAACGGATTTACAATCTTTTAAAAATCTGCATGTTTAAATCGGTTCTAAAATAAAATCTGTAAAATCAGGACACGAGCAGGTTCAAAAACATGAAAAAAGCTTGTTGAACATGTAAAGCTCAGGTGGGCAACAATAGCTTCTGATTAAGGCTGTAGATGTATTGTATTTCATCAAATTGCTGAGGATGGAGGTGTCCACGGATGTTGGAAGCAGGGGCCCTTGACAGGCCATTATGCAGGTCGTTAAGATCCGTTTCTGATTACGGAGCAAATACACGTGAAAACACTCTCTCAGCCTTCTACAAAACCTGCTGTGTACTAGTAATTCAAAACGTGCTGTAATTGTGACTGAATTTATTCTCCAAGGCATGTGGAATTACAGGACATATTTTCAGGCTTCAGTCCTTTACATACTGTGTATTATTCAGATACATCTATCTCCCTCTCTCAAGCAGAGAATATGATTAAAACTATTTTAGGCTAACAAGCATGTTAGCTAGTTAACCTGCCTAGCAGGCAGTTCGATTTTTTCCTTTCCTCACAATTAACATCATTCAGCCAGTCTAACTACACATTTGTGCGTGCTCATATGAAGGGCAATAGCCCTGAATCTTAAATTCCTTTGGTGCTGAGGCTGTAAAACCTTTGTTTGCAATAAAGTGTCATTTTCCTCGTTTTGTCTTAGGTGAGGTGACAGTTATCATGACGAATGGTTGATAACTGGGAACACCTCATGAATAAACAATACAGTTTTTATATCAGCTCGTTTTGGAGGTTGTTTGCAGCTGTAATGTATTGGATAAGGGAATTGCCTACGGTAAAAATAGTTTTTATGCACACCTTTTATAGAAAGATGTCTCAAGATGGCCAACTAGCCAGGTGGTAACGAGGCAAACTACACCGTTCAAAATGTCCTGTGCTGAATTTAACTGTTTATGTGATTCGCACTAGCATAATTCCAACAAAATTTCATCTAAAAATGGCAATTACTATTGTAATTTAATAGTGTAGCAATGTATGAAGTCGGTCATACGAAGTGAATTCGCATGACCAACTGATCCTGATGCGAAATCTGACTGGGGAAATGTTTAACCCTCATGAAATTCCTGATTTTCAGAAAAAGAGCCCCTACAGTGACACTGAGGTGATAAAAACTGAGATGTAAGGGAAAAAAATTAATCTGTTTTGCATTCTCCCAAGAAAAGGTTCTGCAAGTTTTTCAGACAAACTTATGACATCATTTCAGTTGTGTTGCTGTCTACGGTCAGATGGCTCCCTGATATCATCAAAAATATCTTAATTTGTGTCCCGAAGATGAGCGGTCTTATGGGTTTGGAATGACATGAGGTATTCAATTACAATATTTGAATTTTTGGGTGAACTAACCTTTTAATCACTTGCCCTCACCTTCCAAACCTATAAAAGCTGTGGTTGTATGTAAGGTATTTGCGTACACTTTTCTGTTCCACAAGGATAAGTTTTCTACGTGTTTCTACGTCTAAGAGTTATCAAAAGCCTCCCGGTTTTCATCCAAAATATCTTCAACTGTGTTCTGAAGACGGAGAAAGCTTTTACAGGTTTGAAATGACATGGGGGTAAGTGATAAATGACAATGTTCATTTTGGGATGGATTAACCATTAAAGGGCTACATAGTATGAACATTTGCTAATCTATAGTAAATGTGCACAGGCCAAACTCAACCTTTATCAACATTTTATAGAAATCGTACAGGACCACCTTAAGATCTACTGGAAGTGAATCAAAGCGAGTGGCTGTATAATCTCGAGGTTGTGTAATGTACAAACTCTTCTTTGAAACTCACCATGTAATAGGTCTGATGCTGTGATATTGCTTTGATTTGCATACTCCCATCTACAACGTTCAAAGACACCCACATGCAGTCAAAAAGACAGATCAGTGGCCGAGTCCTGAACTCGAGGGCTTAATGGGTATCGTTATTGAGCCATGGCACAGTCAAGGGTAAGGGCAGTTATTTTACACAATGTCATTCAGTAGAAGTCATAGGACCATAACACAACCAATCCAAACACAAACAGCCCTTCCTGGCAAAAAAAATCAAATAAAAAGTCAGGAAAAACACCAAGGTCGCTTCACTGGCAGCTATTCAAGCATAAAAGCAATCAAGCTATCATTTACTCCAGAGTGTGGACAGCACAGGCTGAGCCTGTCAATTTGCAAAAAGTTAGTGTTTGTTCTTTAAAAGATGTAGGGAATGCAACCTCAGGCACCGGCATTCATTTATTCACATCCATAATGAATAGTGACTCAATCCTGAGTGCTGTTTCATAGCAGAGTCCACGTAATGTTTCACAATCAGATTTTACTCATTCGGCACCTCGTGACCAGATCAAATCTACGGCTTTATAAACCCAAAACCTTATTCCGGATGATTAGAGTTCCCTACCGCAGAGAAAGCTTTTTCTACAGAGATGCTGTTCAGCTAATTTACCTTTCACAGCTCAGCGAGGTGCAAAAACACTGATTCAGATAACTGTGGTCTCAGTATTTTTTAAAGTGCCATGAGTCACAATAGCGCTGACAAGCTCAAATAACGTGCAATTGGGGAAAAGGCAGCGAACGTGTGACGCAATATAACAAGCGTCCTTGTGTGCCTATACATAAATTATAAACCACATAAAAAGATGGTAGAGGCAAAGTGTTAATTGATTGGCTATACATGACCGTCAAGAGGTCTGTTCACACCTATAGAAGAGATTTCTTTGACAAAGATTCACTGGAAAAAGCTCATTAAAAAAAGAACATTTTCACACTTTGTCGGACAATGAAGTGACAAGCGTGTGGAAAATCTGTGAATTTGTACTTTTACTCAATGTTAGAAGAGCTGGGGAATATCTGCTGTAAGCCTCCATCGGCTGGTTCACCTCTTTTTGTTAGTTTGTTGAAGGGAAAGCTCTCTTGAAAACTTAACCTAATGTTAGTCCAAAACTGTGAGACTTACTTTTTGTGTCTATACAACGAAAATCAATGTGGTGCAGTGTTGTTTTGAAGCCCACTGGTGTGAATTATATAGACATCAGAATCAATTGAAATATTCTTTTAAACAGCTTTTGTGTTTCGCAGAATGATACAGGTTTGGAGTGATACGAGAGTATGAATAATGTTTTAAAGAATAAAGTGAGCCAGGGAGTGTTTGTGCATGCAGCTGCTGTTATAAGGAAAAATAACATGGTGGACCGGATCACTCCCTGTCCCACATCTATTTAGGTGCAAAATTACCAACAATCTCAACCTTCCCTGCGGAGACTGCAACGATCTGTCTGGGGCCCACCAGGGAGAGGCAGAAAAGAGAGTGGAAATGAACTTGAATGGAAGTGGAGTTTCTTTTTCCATCCCTGCCAGCAACAAAACCACCACACCGAAAGCAGGACCGGAGACATGCTCTAATTCTTTCCGTCTCCTTGTTTTTAGCCTTCTATCAGCTTGTTTTATGTTCCTTTCAATTCCCTGATTCATGCATTTACAATTCCCCCGCTCAGAGGCATAGGGTGCCCTTGAAAACTCGTGATGAGTCTGTGTACAGTATGCTGATGGAATCCGGCCATGTGTCGTAGAGTAGTGCATCTCTATTCCTCTCTTCAATAGGCTTGGATTAGGAAGCACTCTAAAAAGGATTAGTGCATTTTCCAGCCAGCTAAACTCAGGCCTCGGGCAGAGTTTCAGAAACCCACATGTCCTGAATGAGAAAGTTATACGGAGGAGGTAGAGAGTCAGCAAGTAATAAAGAGACAGAGTCTCAGATGATGGCATGAGAAATGAGAGGGTGACGGAAGCGGCGGAGAAACCTTCGCCAGTTCTTTGACGCAGCTACAGAAGCACAAGTCCTAGCCTGAAGTCCCTATCATGGTTAAGTCTCTAGCTTCAGTTGGCTGGCTGGTGCGGAGCAGATTGCCAGCATCTCTGATGAGATTCCAGAGGCCCGACAGCACTGGAAAGACAGGCTGACAGGTCTGGGTCACGTGAGGAGAAAGGGTTGAGTGGAGAGGCAGAGGCTTCGTGCCTAACCGTGTTATTTAGACCTCTGGCTGACAGCCACCTTACACAATCCATCCATCACGGGCGTTATTAGAATTAAAGAAAGAGAAAGGAAGAGAAGGACTTTTAAGGTCTTGTTTATTGATTCAATAAAGCCAACGAGACCTGGATATTGATGGACTAAAAACAAAGAGTCTCCAAGCTGACTTCCACCCAATTCCAACAGATCAGGGAAGTATAAATATACATTTCACAATATAGAAAATGTATACTATTATAATTTATAGTATAAAAAAATGGAAGCATTCACTTCAGAGATCTGCTGTTACAGTTTACAGTGTCATTGAAGATTTTAAATCACTGTAAAGATGATCCAAATGTAAAATAAATCTGTATAGTTAAACAAAATAAATGAATTCATTAAATTGAACATATTACAAATCCATATTTCATTTAACAAAATAAAACTCTTAAAAATAAGATTCTGGGAAATGTAATATAAATGTAAAAAGGGGAAAAATGAGCATTATTAAATGTAAAAATATAATTTAATTAAATGTTAAATTAAAAATATTCAGTTCAATTAAACATACGTTCATTTGGAACAACTGGTTCAAGCAGCAAATCAAAAAGAGCCAAATACAAAACAGGCAGGCACATATTTTTCTTACTAACCCCACAACAGCAAGCGCATCACTCACTTATCAGGACTACAACACAAATAGAGAGACGAAGAGACCATTAATGTCATTCCAGCTCTTAGTCTACGCCAAAACCATTTATGCCACTTCTATTTGAATCTGAATAAGCACTTTACTGTCCAATCATCATCGGCAGAGAGCTCATTCTAAATAAACCAGACCCACTGAACATTAGTGTAAAAGCTTCAAATCCTGGAGATGTGGAGTGCGCGGTTTGAAATGGGTTGATGGGGGATCTGATTAAAGCAAGTGTGTACAATTGTGGCTATGAAAACAAAGACGTATGCCATCATCCTCCACGCTTTTCAGTAGCTGGATGAGTATCTTGCATTAGCATGATGCTGCCGAAATGACGCACGGCTTTCAGCTCACTTGCACTGCCTGTGTGGAATTAGTTCAAAGAAATGCAAGCAGCGTTTGGTGGATATTAGCCATCTATGGGTAGGAACAAAAAGAAAATGAAGGACATGTGAAAGAAATGAACTGAAGAAAAAAAAAAAAAATCCATCTTACGTTGCCCTTAAATACAGGAAACTGTCTTCCTTTGTCTCTGTGTTTGCTTCCGTCTCTCTCTCTCTCTTAGTAGATAGGCACTGAAATAGTCTCTTGGTGTCGTGTTCTGAGAACGTATCAAAGAACAGCAGCTGTCTTTGGATCAGCGTATCATTCTGAGCACCTGGCGATGTCCCGTAAGAGAGAAAATGAGATGTATTTAATATGAGATCTCAATTGTTTCTCCGAGATAGAAATAAAGAACAGATGGAGATGCATCTTCTGCTTTTCCAGTTTTTTTCTCCTGAGAAAAAGACTCTCATGCGCTTCCTCTAGAGTTTCAGAAGAAATCATTGCAAAGAAATGAAGCTGAGCTGGCAGACAAAGCAAGTTGGTTAAGTTAGTTAGTTAAGCCTGTTGAAGATGCCAGCACCATCTAAAACATTTTTATACATATTTATATAAATAAATAAAAAACTTTGTACTGTATGTCTTCATTGTCTATATTTAACTATTTGATGTAAACTATCATGTAAATAATGATTTATCAATTAGACATTATAATAATCATACATTTGCTTCTGTGTTTTTCTAACTAAACGGAGCAATGGCATGCACACACACACACACACACATCAAAGATACACATGCACTACAACATGATAATTCGAAAACCTCTTGAGATTTGCCAAAGATCACGTTGTTAAATTATTATTAGCTTTTAAATATCTTTTAAAAATAGGGAACACCAGTATGCACACTCAAGACCGATTAAGCACCATAACTGTTTTTAATATTGATATCAATAAGAAATGTTTCAGCAGCACCAAATAAGCAAATTAAATTAATTTCTGAAAGATCACGTGACACTGAAGTCATGATGCTGAAAATTGCATTCGCAGGAATAATTTACATTTAGAATATTAAAACCCAATTGATTTAAAATAAGAATACAATTTCACAATATTCCTGTTTTTTACTCTATTTCTGATCAAATAAATGCAGATCAACTTTGATAAACACAGAAAAAAAAGTCTTGAGTCCAAAAATTTGTACAGGAGTGTATGCATTGAATATCAACTGATATAGTAATAAAATAAGGGCCAATAGTGTACTAATACATGGTGCATCCCTACTTAAAAAGGCAGTGAATGTGTTAACGATGACAGAATATTAAATATTCCTATTATTCTTATCCTGAGGGATTTTTAGACAATCATCAAGGACAACAAAAGCATCATTAGGGTTGTGAGCTATGAAGTGTCCAAGTCTGACGGTTACCAAAACTGTGCAGTTTTTTTCTAAAGAGATTTCAGAGAAAAATACAGTGCCAGACTGAAAGCTTTTTTTTTTTGTTTTTGAAAAATGATAGCATAAATAAATAAAAAATAAGCGGTCTAAAAGCTCTACTACCCCTCAATCTTTCTGACAAAACAATGAAAAGCCTCCGCTTCTAAAAGCACTGGTAGCCATCTGTGCATAAAAGCCATGAAGCCAACAATTACTCTTTACTGTGGACATCAACGCCTGTGTCAATATATAGGCTATAGAGAAAAAATGTCTTTTTGTCTATAAAAGATCCATGAACGCTAACCTGGCAACGCTGGCACCATCTCCCATTTAATCACAGTGTAGCGCTTGATGACTCTGCCATGTGCTTCTCTGAATAGCCGAGGCTCCAATTCATCTCAAAATCAGGTTTTACAGGTGACTGTAAGAAATAAAAACAAGCCGCCTTTCACAAGAGAAGCCCGTTTCTCGCTTGCTCTTTACAACATATAATTTTGTGGAGAATCCATAATGTGCCTCTCATCTGTACGGAATAAATCCCTCTGATGCAATCTGCCTTCTATGAGACCGCCTCAACGTTTTAGCCATTGACACAGTCATGCATTTTGCTTCTCATTTCATGGATTCGAACTGATTCAGTTCAGGATAATGATCTTGACAGCCAAAGCGTTCAAGATGTGCCACACTTCCTGTGTGCCGGGTTGCTGAGGTGTTGGGGATGGATTCCCCCTACTTTCCTTAGCTGATTGATCATGATATGTGTGTGTGTGTGTGTGTGTGTCTGGACACCGATGGTAACGAATGCTTGTTATGGCTCCACTGTTTCCACGAAGAGACTGTCACACTTTAGGTAGCAGCCGACGGTATTAGACAGTAACTTCAGCGCGTTAGTAGCAGAGTGAGGTGCTCCAACACGACTGTGGCAGTGTTAACAGATTCGTTAAAGAAGATTTGCTTCTGCAACTATGTAAGCTGCACTGTTCTGAGGAGATACCAAATTTGGAGTCTTTCCTCGCCATCCTTCTGCTGTAAGATTCTGAACAGAACAGGGAAAAAAAACAAGAAAGAAACAGGGAGAAAGAGCCCTGGCAGGAAGCCCAGAGTGCAAGAGATTTGAAGCAAATCCCCCTGACGGCAGAGTGATGGGATGCTGGGAGATTTCAGGGTGGGGGGATGAAGAAACGGTCTGGGGGTTAAAAGGGGCGGGATGGGGCTACCCTCCATTATGGCTGATCTGCTGATGCTTAAAAGCCACGAGTTTATCAAAAAGAAAGAGTAAACATCCAAATGTCTTCAGTGCAATAAATTAAATCGAAGCTGATTTATGGAGAAAGAGGAAGGTGAGACGAAGGGCCGTTATATTGTAGATCTCTAAATAGGGCTCAAAATGCTCTTCAAACATAATGACGGAAAAAATGAAAAGTGCCGTGGAGAGTGACAGTTGAGAGAGAGGTCACTGGTCGGTTAATTTCAACGGTGCTGTTGCAGGCGACTGATTGCAGCTACATGACAGACAGAGGCAAAAAAAATATAGGCAGAAGCGCAAAAAAGGAAGTGCTCCCTATGGAGAAACCAAAGGCACACGCAGTTATTAGATTTCCACTAAAATGCATTTTTCATGAGTATTTAACAGCCGTTGGTGCACGTCTCTGAGCGGCAGGTGCTTCGCTGACTGCATTAAACCTACCGAACAACACGGCTACAATCCACTTCATATCCCCACGGCGCTGTACATCACAGCTTAAATCAGTGCGCCAACGAGGAGAGCCCTAGTGAGCTGCCTACCTTGATCAAACGCACCCAAAATGCAATCTAGGTAGGTGGCACGCTTGGTTTCTGAACACAGCCGGAGTTAGCAGTACCTATGTTTACACAAGTCAGATTTTGGCTCTCGTTACCTGAAAGAACCTCTAAAACATTTACAACCAAAGAGCTTCTGCAATATGGCATGTTTGTTGCAGCTTGACAGATCTGGCAACCCTGCTGTGGATGCACTGATCGGAACGGCAAAGAAAAAGACGAGGGAGAAATGCGTACCTGTTGTCATTCAGCTGTGTGTATCTGGGCTGAGGGTCCGGATCTCTGTCATTCACATCATAACTGGCATCAGGATCCTTAAAATAAAACCGAACATAAATCAAAAAGATCATATTGCAACACTCAATCTCAGCTTTGGCTGTCACTGAGAAACACAATGGATTTATTCTAGAAACACCAAGATAAGGCATTGCAGATGAATATGAATATTGAAATTAGGGATGCGCAAAACCACGCATTTTAATAACCGAGCACTTGGTATAATTAGGGTAATTTGGGGTCGTGTCCAGCACACAATATTCTTGTTAAGTAGCCGGCTGTCTGCTGATATGAATACAATTGGTAGAGATGGTTAAACTAAAATGCTGCAAACCCCTGAGACACCTGAGGCGAAAATGATTTAAGCAGAAAGCATTATAGAATAGAATGTACAATAAGGCTGAACAGAAATGTTCGGTAACCCCAAATACCTCATGAAGCCACTGTGAAGAGTCTAATTTCTATGCAAAATCAGGTATTAAGCAAAGTTTTCATAATCCCGACTGTATTACTGAAACCATATTTCTTCTGGTCAAAGCACTTTAACAGCAAATGATGTATTTGTGAATCAGAGCATTAGGAATTCAGTGCACCAGAAATTTGCAAAATTACATATCATCAAAATCGACTAGTAAGTGGGCCATCTGCGTGACTCATCGATGTTAATGAAGCTCTGTATAATTAGGCTGATTTAGGGTCATGTCCACCACGTGCAGATCGAATGTGCTTTTGGGGCCCTCATATAATATGTGTTCAGACAGACTGCAATGACATGCAATGACGTTTTTGATGTGACAATATTCAGTTGCCTGTGTTCAAAGAACAATGATTAAAAAGACTGATACATACGTTCATTATGCTATGAAATAAATTTATCAACAAAGGAAAATTTGTTGCACATGTGGTGTTTTTATGGCAGAGAGTTTATCCTGGCAGTGTTTATTGGTCAGCCAGCAGCACGTTATAACATTCTCAAAAAAGTTGCACTTATTAATTAATTAATTCGATGCTTATAAATGCTGTGTAGGTAGGCAGCTCAGGTTTGGAAACAGTCAATAAATTAATTATAGATGAGAGCGTCAATGTCAGTGAATTAATAATAAATGACAAGATCATCAGTGCACCAAAAGGGCAGAGCTTATGAATGTTCATAAATGGCTGAAGAACTACAGAAAATTAAATAACTTCAAACACTATTTCTCTGAACTCGAAAGACTTAAAAAAAAAAAAAAAAGCCAGAAAATACTTCAGAAAAATATTTTTTTGCCTTATTTTAATGGATTTTGTACAAACACAATTTGTGATAATTGACTTATCACAACAAAAATATATATTTTCACAATGCACACAGTTTCTGAAGCCTTTTAAATGATTTATAACAAGCCTATTTTTAGCGAGTTTGTAAACAGTACAAAAGTATTTCCATTTAAAACTACCCTTCAAAAGTTTAGAGGAGATATGGTTATTTAATGGTGTATTGTTTTTGGTTGCATTCATTTGAACACAATACATTACAAGCAGTTATATTTTGAAACACTGTCAAAATTTTATACTGTATATATTTGCTAAAATATAAAATACTGTCGCTTCTGATCAATTTAATGCATCCTTGATAAATAAAAAGATTGCGCAATCTTAGTGACCACAACCTTTTGATATACATTAATAAAGCATATAAATATCACTGCTCACTCCTCAAAACGTACAGTTTGTGAAAACGTATGACTCACATAGTTCCTCGCTAGATCGGGGTGATCTTTCTCAATGCCGTCATCTAGAATGGTCACGACCACTCCTCTTCCTGTCAAGCCCTGGGCCCAGGCCTCCTTCACATTCAGGTCTCCATGACTGGGGTTGTACTGCGAGAAAATGTATTTTCATCATTAGTCAGACATTACATGCAGGTTCACTGGTGGCAGAATCCTCAGTTCTTTTTTTTCCCTTCAGCAAAGGCAAATGTTGGACTCCGTAAAGCTCCCGTGTGCAGCTCAGCAGAACACGAGCCCTCCGAGCCATTCTAGAAGGGGAGAGTTAACAGAGTCTTTGACCAAGACCTCCCAGTAGAGGAGAACCCACCTGCAGGACTTTACACACACGCGCTGATTTTATTATTTTTTTTACCCTTGCCACTGAGAAAGGCCCAGCCGCAGGAGCTAATGCTAATGAAAGATGACTGCTCACACAGTCACATGCTTTCTCCTCCCAGATGGCAGGCTGTCGGCAGGACGATCCCAACAAGGTGTGGAAACTCATTCCTTTTAACCCGACAGCTTTTTTCCCCAGTGAAGTTCTTGTCCTATCTCCTTCTCTCGCTCTATTTCATTTCCTCACACTCTGCTTATGCTCAACGCCATCTGTTAAAACTGCACGGCTGAACATTTCCTTCAATGCAGAAGGACGAACATTAAACGTAAATGTGGAAATTGGGTGCAGAAACACAATGAAAAACTTCAACTGGCATGTCTTCAGATAACTGCCCCCTTCACAACCTTCTCTCCCCCTGACAAAAAGCATAAAAATCAAATTGCTCATCATTCTGTGTTGCTTCTTCAGAGTAAACAACTTAAAAAGCATTCATTCCCTTGTCAACAGTGATACAATCTCCATTTTCTAGAATAAAAGTACAAAGTGTGTGCGTTGCGGGTAATGTTTGACAGTAACGCGCACAGATGTGGCTTAAAAGAGGTTGTGAAGGAGCTGAAACTTTAACAGATTAGTATGCTAATGGGGAACGGCAGCTCTCGCGTTTGTTTTGTCATCCGTGGCCTAGGATGCTCTCTGGTCGTTCAGTTCACGCATTAATATGTTTTGGGCTAGGCCTCATGCTCTGAATACAGAATGGAGATTTAAAAGCGGTTGCGAATAATAAAAAAAAAACAAAAAAAACATTTGAAGACACACCGTAGTGAGCGAGTATTTGTGCAGACACCCACACATAGTAATTATTATGTGTAAGTTTTGTATAAACTCGGTGAGTCAGACTCATTCTGAATCTGTCATCACTTAATAAAATGATTTCAAAAGATTCGGCAAAGGTTAATATAATGTTGTGCCTTCTCTGACAGTGAACGTGAGCATCACTACATTAGCTCACTTTACTTGCGATGTGGGCAATCTGTGCATGTGTGTAGGTCACAGGACTAACCTCAATAACAAATATTTATATATTCATGCCTTATTTACGCCACCGTTTGATTTGACAACCAAATTTGCAACTCGTTTCACATCTCTGAGGTATTTCAGAGTGGAACAGAATATTCTGCAGGACATAACGTAGGTGTTGCCACTGGATTCCATCGGCATTATTTTTTATTTCATTAAAAAATATATGATAGAAATCTTATTAAAATAATATTGGTTTACTTCGGACTCCCTAAAAAATCAGTTGTATGTTTATTTGGCAAATATTCTTGTCTATATCTACACGACCATTCAAATGTTCAAAAAGCATATGCTTTAAAAGTAATCTTTTATGATCACCAAAGCTGCATTTACTTGATTGATAATTAATGTAGTCTTCGGTGTCACATGCTTCTTCAGAAAGATTGTAATTTGCAGCAATGTTGAAAACAGTCTTTGACTGTGCATGTAAATGTCTTTACAGTCCTTTTTAATCTCTTTATTAAATACGTCATGGATAAAAGCATTTGTATCTTTCAAAAAACATCTTACTGACTATCAAACGCTTTTGAACAATATCTTTCATTTCTAGTGTGCTCACAAATCTTACTCACAGCCTAATTTGTATTATATAAAAGACTATTTATGAATGCATCCATTAAACCACACATTATAATACTTTAATAGATAAATTCTCCTAAACTAACATGATACAGCACAGTACTATATACTATGATTGTTTACCCAAAAACTAATATATAGAAAAATCTCTCGCTTTTTATTTTATATACAGAAAGCCCAATGCTGTTTTTTGCACCCAATGCACTTCAACAGTTTAAATACTTTATAATATCTTCTTTGTACTTTGCACAAAGAAAATCACAAATTTGTAACGGCATGAAAGTGAATACACGATGTGAGAATTTTCTGTTTTGCATAAACTACCCTTATAAATCTCTCCATATAAGATTCATAAGGCACCTATTTCCATATTTTCAGCATGTATTCTTTCTTTGTGTTCAACATGCTTGCTTTATGTGGTTGGACATCTCTTTTCATATTCTACTTCTATACACCTCAGAGATATCATTCGGTTCACTTTAATGTAACTTACGACAGTAAAAACCAGTGTAAGCTGAAATGTCCGCTTTTGAACTCCTTAGCTGTTCTCGCCAATCAGATCCACTCCGGTAGCTTGGTGAGATCAGAAAAGGTGTTTCAGAGGCTGAGAAACTTTTTACATTGTGATAAAAAATTCTTTAAAAAAAATCTGTTCTTTAGGATAACATGCATTGATGTATAATTCACAACAGGATGAGAGACATTTAATAACCTAGTAAAAAAGGATCTATTCTGATGTCATGTCATCTTGAGACACAAAATACTGTTTATATATTTCAAAACAGACATTGGAGATTTAAAGTGGGAAGGAATCAGAGAGAATGTGAAAGCTCACAGATCAAGGGCAGACTGCTATCCACTATAGAAGCATTTTAAACGCATTGCGTTCAAAAGCTCAATGTACAACCACAATACAAATAAATACCGTAGCTTTTTACATACCAGGTACCACTGCTGGGGGAATTTTGGATCTGTGGGTTCAATGTGAATGTCTCTTTTGCGTCTTCGCTTGGCAATCTGCTGCTCAGCCCATATCACCTGAAAACAACACACACACACACACACACACAGATTAGAGGCAATATCTCAAATCTTACACACCTACATCCTTGTAAATCACACATCTCAATTTCAACCTTTAACTAGGGATACTGTATATATCCCTTCTGCACAGCTTGTCCTCGCTCTCAAAATACCAACATTTCACACTAACCCATTGTGTTCTTTTCAATCTGCTGTGTTTCATAGCTACAAATGTGTGTGTGTGTGTGTGTGAAAAAAGAAGTTGCTGAAAATCAAAATGGCTACTCGCTATTTGCAAAGCCTATAAATCTAAAAAAGTGAGGGATCTCTATATGAACTCAAACATTTCTCATCGTATTCCTTCCAGATCGAATGATCTGAGTAACACCATCCACTCTGATGTACCGTGTGTTGATGACTGACTCATTTGTTGCTAGTTTTATATACATGGGAATTTAAGTTGAAACATCTGAGATAAGTGCTTACATGAAACATCACTGGAACTGCATTAGGCTATTGATCTATCAAAGAGCAACCTCTGATTAATAAAAAATGTCCTCTGGGCAGAGTTTTGCATGATGAGATGGACAAGGCTAACATACAGTGCATAGACATTAACATTCACATCTGAGGTTTTAGAAGCGGAGGCTGAAATCTAATCAGCAACCAGAGACTTATGTATTAAGTGCTCTCTCTGCAAAACAATTGTTTTAAATGAGCTTTGAGGTCCACAGGGCCCCTACCTCATATATAGGATTCATTTTTCTCTTTTCAAGGAGATGATGACCAGAGAGTCCGCTGATAAAATCTCATTCTGTCGATTCTATCGCTCTGATAGGATAGAAAAGTGTTTTTTCTTGGAGAAGACACGTGTACACCAGTGTGCCATTTCAGCACAAAGCATTGTTTATATAATTACATGTGAGCTTGGAGGTTGTAATCTACTGCGCTGTCTTTATGTTTATTTCATGTCAGAGGGATAAAACCGAACCATCTCTTGGTTATTGGATGGGTGAATTGGGCTCTGAAAAACAACAACTTTTATATAGCCTTGAACTCAATGACTGTACATACTTCATATCCAATTTGCAACTTATTTTTTCATGAATCAATTAAACTGACAACTAGATGGTCTGAATTATGAACAGAATCAGTCAGCTAATTTCCGCAATGAATTGCCTGTGATTACTCCCTCGCTCAATGAGTGAGTCAAAATGAGAGCTGGTATTTTTTTTTACAGCATGTACTTTTTCAAAGCAGATCGGAACAACTTGGAAGTCTGGTAGTGTATGATCCTCGGTCATGTAGTGCATGATGCCCAGTTTTCCTTTGTCACTATTTACAGATTTGGTAAGTGTATGATGCCTAGTGTTTAAAAAAAAATCTCTTTAGATTTCAAAAGTGGTGTGGTGTTTATTTTTGAAACACAATTTAAGGTATTCTGATTCAAATCTGGGAGGCTTGACTGCCAAGTAAATAACACCGTCAAGGTCCATACACGTAGAAAACATATCCTTGTGTTGTGGCTGAAAGAGCATATGCTGTTTGAGTCCAGCAGATACTCTACAAAAAAACCACTACTGTGCCGAATTGCTGCATAAAGTTGTCATTTTAGTTTTCTTTCCATACATAAAGTATTCTTGTAGCTTCATAACGTTACGGTTGAACCACTGACGGCAGATAGAGTGTCTTTCATACTTTTCTGGACTTTGGCATTGTTATTTACTTAGCAGTCAAAGAAACAGTCACAAGCCTCTTGGTTTTCATCTAAAATATCTTAAATTGTGTTTAGAGGACAAACAAAGCTTTTATGGGTCTGGAACAATATGGAGGTAAGTGATTTATGACAACATTTTAATTGCGGGATGGATTACCCCTTTAAGCGCAGTATGACGTGATCCTGGTATCTGTGAACTTTAAAGGTAATCAGCTAACCTAGCTAGTTGCTTTATTGTTTGTGTTTTATTCAAATTTTAATAACTAAATGTTGAACTTTTACATTACGTTCTGCATATGCGATAAACATTGGTTATGATTTTTGATGTCTCCTTTGAAGACATCTGCACTGCACTGAAGGCATACTTAAAGATACATCCAGAAAATTCAGTAAAAATGGTTATATAGTGAAATATGTCATTTAAAAGAACTGTTTTATGTTAAAATGTATTTTTATAGGGGTGTAACAAGATCTTGCAACATGTGATATCCTTGCGATATCCTTGCAATAGTGGTGTGATGCGGTGCAACAAATCTCTGACAGGAAACTGCTGCCGCGTTCTATTTATGACGTGCTGACACAAATGCCAAGTGGTTTTCAATTGGTGCTTTATCACGTCCAGTGTAGGCAGACTTAAGGCCCGGGTATACTCCACTTGTTTTTATTTATTCAAAAAGTTGATTACAAAACGCACCTGCAATTTTTTGGAAAATAATATAAAATAAAATTTTCCCCAATATATTTTATCACTGAGGATTCATTTTAAAAAGTCTAAAAATCTCGACTCGCCTCGTGAACCCAGACCCAGTGTCTCGTCTCGTGGGATAAGTGTCTCGTCACACCCCTATGTTCTTCTGATGGAAAACTGAATTATTTGCAGCAATTACTCCAGTCTTCAGTGTCACATTATCCTTTAAAAAAACATTCTGATATGTTGATTGTTCAGAAATAATTCTGACATTAATGTATTAAAAAAATCTGTAGGAAAAATAGTCATAAATGGTTGTCTAAAAAACAAAACGTAGCGAACAATAATTAATGTCTGTGTCATGACAACAAGAGTCAACTCGGATGACCATGTGACAATGTAACGTGGTTCAAGCTAAACTGATGACTCATCTTCTGGAAACTGATGTGTACTGTACGTGCATTTTTTTGGGCTTAATCCTTCCAGTGTATTAACAACTCTTTTTGTCATTATTATCTTTATTTGAGTAGCTAGTGTTCTGCTGAAAGACGAGAGCGATTCACACACACACACACACACACACATGTAAGCCTGAAATCCTTTGAGTGAGTCGTCCTTTACGCCCTTGTTTAGCAGTAATGCCAGTGCTGGGCTAAATTTATCATGAAAACAGCAAATGTGGAGCAAGGCCAGGTCAGATTTGGAGGAAGAATGCATTTCCTGTTCCTTCACATCTTGCTGCCCTTCGTTCCTCTGCAAACTTCTGAGAAATCTACCTTGACTTTTTGCGAGCGAATGAAATTCTGGTTAGTGAGGGGAGAAGGCGATCACGTACCTGCATTCAATTTCGTATAAATTCCAGTCGCTGGAGGGAACGTGCTTACAAGCGGCAGCCTTCAGAAATCTGCTTCATTAGCATAAAACTGCGCTGACCTCGGAATGCAGAGCAGGCGATGCGTGTGTGCGTGTGGTACGCGTGAGGCTTGTGCCAAGATGAACCCTGGCAACAAGAATGCCTGACCCGCCGCAACAGAAACGGGCCCAGAGCGGAACCCTGATGCTGTTAGCCTTGCATAAATAGAGGCTAGCACACAAGGGAGCAACAATGCAGCTTGTATCTTCCGCTCTCTCGTTTTCTGCTGTCATGGATCAGTGTTAGAAGTCATCCGGTCTCCTTTGCTGGCGTCTGGTGGGCAGGTGGGGTCTGGGAGGGCATCAGTATTAGCCATGTAGTTGGATCTCCGGAGTGTGCACAGAGTTTTAACTAGTGTCTGAAGCTTCAGAGAGTGAAGATAAGAGGCTTGTCAGCAGAAGATCTATGGAAGCCTGCAGCCAGCGGCCCAAATATGCAGTCGCTTGGGATGCCTGTGCTGCTCTCAGATAACTTATCGGCATAGCCAGAGTCCCGCACTTTAGTACTACCACACACACACATGCCAATAATCACAGTCAGTCAACCATCTGAGACTCTGGCCCAACTACGTTGTCGTGGCATGCTAATGACCTCTCCACTTGTCTGGTCTCCTCTTGTATCATCTCCTTAACTAATGTCTCATCTGTTCCCATCCTTTCACATTTCTCCTCTTGCCTCAGTCCCTCTCATCCAGTGATGGGGACTCGAGTTTGTGACTCAGACTCACAAACTGACTTCAGACTCGACTTGAGACTCGTCCTCGAAAGGCTTCAGACTCGACTCGGACTCAAGCTGAAGGACTAGCGAACAATGTTTATTTTTAGGAAACAACTGATGAGCTCGCTGTTATTCCCCTCCCTCCATTACAAGACGGCCCAAACTAAAGAAGTGCTCAATGCAAAATATGTGATACGAGGATAAAAGATTCAGGCTCAACCACATCTAATTTTATCAGGCATCTGAAAAGGCATCCTGATAGGTCAGTAACGTTAAACATGTTTAGCTCAGCATCTACCGTTAGCTTGCTTCTTGCTTTAGCTACGACCTAACATTACGGGAGGTTAAATAAACAATAAACAAGTTAAATGATGTTAAATTGTCTGACTATAACACTGTTGCCTGATTTTGCTCTATTTCGTCGCCAAAAGTAGTCTGAAACAAGTCACAATTGAGCCGCATTCAAACACAGCGGTGTTTCGTTTATGAATGAACTAGTGATGGGTTGTTCTTGAACGATTCGTTCGTTTTAATGTGACTCGGAAAGAACAAGTTGTCTCGTGGGAGTGATTCGTTCAGAACCCCAAAACTTTTTAGATAAGAGGCAAGGTGAGCGAATCATAGATTAAAGACCCAGATAAACATTGAATTCATCTTTTCTGTTTCTTGTTTCTTATAGCATTCTGGTTTTGTCTTGTTTGTAGTGTGATCAACGTTTGTATACGCAGTAGATGTGTTAGGGAGGTAAAAGGTAACATTTTAATAATATTTTGCTAAAATGAACAAAATGAACGAGATGACTCGAAAAAAAGGTTCGTTCATTTTGCTGAACGAGACTCAAAGGTCCGAGTTGGTAAAATTATCCGAACTTCCTATCACTAGAATGAACTCGTTTTTAAAACGAATTTAGTGAAATGATTCAATTTCCCATTAATAAAGACAGTCACTCTTTATTCCTAAATGAAGAAGCAGTTCGAACGAATCAAATGAATGATATGATTCAGTAATTAAATCAGTCTCTTGCCGCCACCTGCTGGCAGTTATTTAAATCATTTTAACATTTCTGTTTTAAAATAAATAAATAAATTAATTTAATTGAAATTAAAAACATAATTAACCTCTTCATATATTTTACATAATTTGGTTTGTTGCAATAGTGTTTTGCATTTAGCTACAATGTGATGTTCGGCCATATGTGGATTTTTTTAACTTAAAAGTAAAGCATTCTTGGTGTTTTTGTCATGTTGCACTAGCCTGTTTACAAAGCTGATACTGTATGCTAATAGATAAAGCAGTCATTATAACATATTACAAGCCATGAATTCCTTATACTGTATATAGCTATGCAGTGTTGGATGGGTCGCTGTACGTGATGCAACACTTATTATAACCAGAGACTTAATATAATAAAGAGACTTGACTTGGACTCTAGCTCACAGGCTTGAAACTTGACTTGGACTCTAGCTCAGAGACTTGTGAGCATCTCTGCTCCCATCTCATCACTTCCTGCTTCATCAGTTCCTCTGCTCTCTTTTCCCATTTCATTCTATCTCCTCACATCTTGTCTCTTATCTTTTTATAGATTCTCATTTCATGTCTTCCTTTTTCCTCTCTTTATATCTCATCTCCTCTTACTTCATCTACAAACCTTCTTGAGTTGTGTCATCTTCTTTGGTCTCTTGTTCTCTCTTCTTCTATCCTGTTGCCTGGTCTTGTCCTAAACCTTTCCTCTTGTCTCATCTCTTCACTTTTTACTCCTTCCTGCTCTACCCTTTTCATCTTGTCTCCTCCCTCTCCTACTCTCATCTTGTGTCATCTTGTCTATTCATGTCCACCCTTCTATTTTCTCATTTCCTTTGCCCACTTCTCCCCTTTCTCATCTCCTGTCCAACCAACTCTCGTGTTCCATTTGCTTAACTTTTTCTCTCCTTGCCTCCATCCCTCTATCATCTCCTCTCTTTCTGTTTTATCTGTTCCTCTCCTATCTTTCTTATTTTATCTTGTCTCCTCCCATCTGGTCTACTATTCTTTTATAGTTGTCTTGTCCTTCACCTCTCTTCACATCTCCTTTCATTTCAGCTTCAAAATTAAGAAGGGAGGGAACAGATGTGACAGTTGGAGCGCAGAGGAGACCACACAGAAACAAAGATGAGAGGGGAGGAAAAGAGATAGCAGTGAAGAGATGAGAAGAGACTAAAATAAAAGTTTGTAAGAAGAGAAATAGAGATAAGAATTTCCCTTTTCTCTTATCTGGATTCCTTTTGTCTTTTCTCCTTTCCTGTCATGTCCATTCTCCTCTCATCTCTATTTCTCTCCTTTCCCCTTCATCACTTTTCATCTGATGAAATCTCCATTGCCATCTACTCTTTTCTTCTGCTTTCTTCTCCTCCCCTCTCTTCTCTTTCAATAGGCTGTTCTCTCCACTCAAACAGTCTCATCTGTTTCATTCCTTCTTTTTTTTCTCCTTCCTTATCACCTCTCCTTTAGTTCCCTTTCAAGTCGCTTCCCATCTTGTCATGTATTTGTTCAAATCCTCTCCTTGTATCTCTTCTCTTTTCCTTCATCTTCAACCTTCTGTTAGTTTTAACTTTCCCTGTCCTCTTTCAGTGTCTTCTGTCATCTCTTGTCCAATTTCCTCTCTGTTCATCCCATCTTCTCTTATTGTGTTTTTCTCTTCTTCTCTCCTCTCATTTAATATCTTCTTATCTCTTCCCCCTCCTACCTTCTCCTTTTTCTTTTCACCCTACCTCACCAGTCCACTTTGTCATCTGTAAAGTTGTGTTTGTGAGTGACTTTGCTTGTGGCTCGTCATTACCTGTGGCTCGGTGTGCAGTCGGACATGAACCCCGCGATGGCTAGACAAAGACCTCCTCACCACACCCTTGTGCTGAAAATGATAATAGTCCCCGAAAACCTGTGGACACATAGACGCACACACACAGAGGTGATATATTAGACTGCTATCGCAAAGGAGTCGTGTCTTACCTGCTGTACAAGGTCATATGGTCTTACACTCCAGAGGGAAACACACTCATTAACTCCAGCACCTGCTCACAGACCGGGCCATCTCCCTCTCCAACACATACACATTCAGGGCAGAGCAGCAAAGGTTCAGCCGCATACATTTATCTCTTTAAGGCCTCAAACAAAACACAGAACAGAGCCAAAAACAGCAGCACACATTAAAAAAGAGCTTCCCATCGAGAGACAAATTCTGTGAAAATTATGAAAGGCAAGTTTTTTCAAAATACATGCACATAGTGACAAGTATTTCTTGTACAATTTCAAGTACTATTTGCACACACAAAAAAAACTGCAAAACACACACATTTTAAAATATCTAATGGCAAATAGTAGGAGAGATGGAGAAGAAAATGTGACTCTCCTTTATTAATCTGATAAACCGAATCTTCAGTTCAATAAAGCAGCACATAGAAGCAGAAATTTCACTGTATCTGGACCGCCATACACTGATGTGTGGGATCCGGGCAGCTCATAACCTTGTGTACTTTGAGCTTGTGTGTGCGTATGTGAGAGAATCATGCCTCTATCATTACTCATCTTGTTCTGTTCCCAGTAGAACTCTGAAAGCAACTTCTGGATGGCCGAAAACCCACACACTTCTTTCAAAAGTGACGTCAATAAATAGATCCTGCACTATATAGTCAAGTGTCTCCTCGCTAAAATGACGTTCATTTATCAAAACGCTTCCCTGCTGGGCTTCTGTTCCCCTGACGCTTCACTGCAGACGGACTCTCTTAGTTTCCTTTCCCGCCTCTGTCTCTCTCTCACACTCCATGTCCTTGTGATCAATAACATGACCTCTGCTGCCATCATCTACTTGTCTCGCTGAAACTACAGAGGTGTCCTCTGGGATCATACGGGGACGGAAATGCTTTCCGAAACCAGCAGGACTCAGCATGAGTGTCTGAAGTGGGTAAATTGGTTAAGTCATGCCCTGTGTTCGGAAAATCTCATATCTTATTAATATATCAATGGTTTCTCCTGGACAGCAATCTTCTAGACAAAGCAAATCAAGACTTTTGCTCAACTGTCCCCAGAAAAGATCCTAACAATCTCACAAACTGTGCCAGCTGTGGCCTGCAAACAAAAGTCAGAAAAGCCAACTCATTTCTCATTAAATTCTGCACAGAACAGTTTGTGTGAGCTTTAATATTCATAGTTTGATTTTACAGCTCTATACTCTTTTTTTTTTTCTTGTCAATCAGTGTTTGCTGAACCATTGAATCTACAGTACAAAGCCACAGCAAAAGAAATTATATCTTATCTGAGTTATGCGTCTGCATTCTGACTTGAATGTGATAAGATAAACAGACCGGGTACCATAAAAATAACACTAAAACAACACATGCAATCTCCCACACACAAAAACAAATAACACAATGTGGCCAGTGTAGTACAATTCAAGAACAAATGACCAGGGATGGGTACTGAAACTCGGTACCGGTTATAATTTACATTAGCAGTTCTGCTATCAGTACTGCAGAAAAAAAAACACATTTCCCATTTATTGCATAAGAAAATATTTATTGCATAAGAAAATCTTGCATAAGAAAATATTTATAATTACTTATGCTAGCAGTCTTCCAAAATAGTGACATAAACATCACATAAGGTCTTTCTAAATTACTAGGTTATAATAATGTTAATCATTTAATAACCAAACATTTTGGTTACATTAAAAATAGTATTTTTTCCCGCAGTAGCCTAAATAAATTATAAACACTAAAATTGTCTTTACAAATAGATGGATAATAATAAACTATTCTTATTAAGAAATAAAGCAGAGTTTATAGAAAACACGGAAAAGCAGAGCTTACCTAAACATTCATTTGTAGTGATGGAATACATTCACTTCATTTAGTGTACACTGCAAGAAGTTCCATGCTTTTATTATTTTTAATCCCAAACACAGTAAACTAATTGATGTGAATGCGTTCTAATAAAACAAACAGTAGCCACAGCTGATTGTTAAGTTGCATTTTGCAACTTTTTTGGTTAAAGCTGCAGTTAAAAACTGTTCGTCTTCTTGTATGCTTTTACGGGAAAATAGTTTATTTATTTGTTACGATTATTTGTTTTGTGTGTGTAATATTTGCCCAAACATTGGTGTTTGTTAGGCTACAGATTGTTTTACATAACAAAAAAAATTAAGTGTTGTTAATTCTGTTCTCAATTAGTTTTTTATTATTATTATAAAAAAAATATATATATATTAAAAACACAACAAAAGTACTGATAAGACTACCGATAAAGTACTGGATCGATAAGTGGTATCAATAAAAGTAGGGCTACCCTTAAAACGTTAACGATACCTATCCCTACAAATGACTTATGAGCCTAGTCCCTTAAATAAAATGCTCAAAAGTTCAATTGTTGCTATGAATCTACTAACAAATTGCTATTTGAATCCATCAAAGAGATTATACTATACTCTAAATAAATAAATAAATAAACATAACATTAATTAAAGAATTTAGAATTATCTGCAATCAGTTTTTTTCTTAACTAGGAGCTTCATTAAGCCTCCTGTGTTATAAAAGAGTAACCAATAAAGCTTTTCCTTGATATGCCTCAGTGTGTCAGACAGGGTCTGCAGGACTTGTGTAGCATGTTGTTAACTAGGATGGGGTCTAACGCTCCGGCGGCTGAGATCAGCTTTCAGCTTTTACAGTTCAAATCACACCGCATGTGCTGTCAGATGTGTCACAGAATTCACACACCACTTCGTTTCATCCTCTACTTCTTTTCACTCTCTTTTTAGACTCCCCAAATCACAGTTATTCCGTCTCTTTCAGCTACGATTTTAATACCACTACTTTGTGTATAGGTGTGTTTGTGAGTGCATGTGTGTATGAGAAAGAGAGGCAGAACTGGATAAAGACGGACCCGAAAAGAGATGGAAAGAAAGATGGATAAACCTTAACTTTGATCTACAGAAGAAGCGAAAATGAACATCATTACTCTCTTTGGCCTGATGTGTGAGTGTATAATTCATAAACCCAAAGACCAAAGATCTGAAACATTTACTCGCTTCTCTCAGAGCCAATTCCTCTGGACATGACACATACTGAGAGACTGTGCCTTTATTAGACCTAAAGATGGCGAGGATGCTTTTACTGGCAGTCTGCTAAGATTCACACACACACAAACCTCTAAGAAGTGAGGCATATTTTTCTTTTTACCACGGTGCTTCACTGCTGTAATTATAGCATCCCGTAAAAAGAACATTAACTTAAAAGGGCCGTGTTCTACACTTTTGTATCAGTTTTTGTTAGTCAACTTTTCTTGCACCACTTTGCTTGATCCCATTATATCGCTTCTGTCATTTAATTCTGTATTTGCTCACCACTACCCCTTCAACCTGTGAAAAGTATTAGTTTTTTCCTAAACAATTAAGTATTACATCAGTCAAGTACCTTATAAACACCTTGTCTCTAAAAGGCTGCATTTAAACAACCAATCAACAGCATGCAGAAGAAAAGAATAACAATTTTAGGAACAGAGCAAGAAAAAGAGAGAGCTAAAACAGAAATACAAAAAATTCTAATTGGCTTTAGCTACACTGGCATTTGAATTTGCAAAGTTCTGCACTCCCTCAAGCATTCTTTTATTATTCTAAGAATAATTATTTTTCTTTCACCTGCTTAACGATTTTCAGGGGAGCAGTGTTAGTTTCCAGCCTTATGTTTAGCAAGTCAATGGAGATGTTTTCATTGTATTAGACCACTGATGTAACCAGCTCCAGCACAGAACGCCACATCTCATCTGAAAAACAGCTATTGATCATGTTACTCACCGCCATCATCAGTACAGTTGCATAATTGCTTTACATAATACCACCAATCAATAAAAATCTATTTTTCATAATTGCCTTCACAGCGAGTAGTAATGAATAGATTCATGTTAGATGAAGGGACATGCGGGGGAAAAAAACAGTTCCGGGAAATCATCGTAACAGGCTTTGCTGCCCCACTGGGCTCCAAAGTAAGCACTGGAGCCACTGACGTTGAGCTATTGATGTTTTATGGCTAAATTAAATTCAGAGGAGGCAGCACACCTCAAGAATACAGAACTGTAGCAGAAATGGCCTTCGATCAATAGGAATCTTATCAAACATCCTTTTCAAATCCAAGGCCCAGGTGAGGGACAGAAGGGGATATTGGCAGTGTATCTGTGGTTTCTTTCGACACACATTTGTATTTCAAACAAATATTCAAGCAGAGTCTTTCCATATAATTCAAATATTGAATCCGTATATATATATATATATATTCAAATCGGGAGTCAACTTCCTCTTTTGGAAGAACAAAGAAGGTAGTTTCACTTTCACAAGACACACATTGTCTCCAGAACATGGCACCCGCAGCAACACTACAATGAGAGTAATAGCTCTGCCTTTTTTCTTCTTGTAAACATTTGGGAGGCGTTTAAAAAAAAACAAACACTTCAATCTTTGCAACTTTAGGCATCTTATATATGCAACAGCTCGTAACACTCCAAAGAGAAATGAAAATGTGATCCCTTAAAATCAAAAAAGCTATGAAACATTAAATACATTTCACTGTCACATTTACTAATGCAGGTCTGAAACATCATTTGAGTAAATGTTTCATTTGAGTTTATTTTTCAACATTTCATCTAGCAGACAGACAACAACACGTCTGGGAAAAATTTAATGCGTGCAGACAGAAGGTTTTTTTATTGACTACATTTGGACATGAGGGTCTGTGTTTGCCCTGTTTATTTTGTATCTGCACTCTAGTTATTGTGAAATAAGCATAGCAAGAACATCCACAACCTTTGGTGGCATACTGATGACCTTTGATTGCCATTCAGTGATGATGCTTAATAAGAATTGAGCTTAATGAACCAAGATATGTGTGTGTGTGTGTGTGTGTGTATGCATGTATGAGTGTGTGATAACACCAGAAAGAATGCAGCAGTGAACATCAAGAGGATCCATCTGGCTGAATCGTAAAAGTTTTAAACCTCCCAGTGGGCTGAAGAATATGTTCACTAAATTAGTATACGCTGCATATTTCCTCCGGTCCGACGATGCATAGAATATGAATCAGCTGGCTGTGTTTCTTACGTTTTTTCCACCTTAAAAAATGAAACACTCTCTTTTACACACACTCAGATCTGAGAGCAGCTGACAGAGGTGATGGAACGGTATTTCTGTCCTACCTCCGCAGTGACAAGAGATAACATTAATCTAACCACGATGAGAGAGAATTTTATTTAACCATGAAGGTTTTCTTTGATAATATTACATTTTTCAGAATAAAATAAAAAAAAAAAAAACAGGAAGGGCAGCGATAGACTGAAGGGCACATGGGTGTGTATGAGCTGGAGCATGTCTCTCCTAACAAAGTGTATATTGCCTCCAGCTAAATGTCAATGATGGTGCACTTTAAAAATGAAACGAGGAAGTTCTTAAAAATGACTGTAACAAAGGTGGTGGTAATTTATCTCCCCTGCTGAGTGACTTCTTTCTTGGGGCCAGATTTTCACATTCCCCAGCTGACAAAGAAGGATGTGAAGTCATCTAATGTGGCCATCCCATACATTCGCTGATTGCTTTTTCTCATGCCTTTTTAAAAATTATTTCTGTTCCATCACTTTTCCATGTGCTATATGGTAGAATAAACTGCTTAAAAATTGAAATCTTATTTTATTTTACTTTTTTTTTTTTTCCCTTTACACTGTATATTTTCTAAAAATGACCAGGAGTCATCTGATTTAGTCAAATATAGTGAATAATATAGTGACCCTCATGACTTTCTTTCTTCAGACAAAAATAAAATGAAAAAAGATATTCTGAAGCATGTTTCAGCTGGCTTTGCCTACTCCATTATCTGGACAAAAACAAAACAATGAGACATTTTGCTTATTTCCAGGTTTAAATCCAATTTTACATTTGGCCCTAGCTGTATGCCTCTATAGAACAAATTAATAATTTAAGAAAACAGTGATATAGCCAAAATGTCTGCTCATACATTATCCTCTGTCAAGGCCATCAGCTCAGTTCAACAGAAGCCGTATTGGCAGACTGGCAACATCAAAAAGCCTTTGCACTGTAATAACACTCCGTTTATTTCTCTCTCTCTTTCACAAACTCACAGAATCTAACCCTTACTTCTCTGCTCTACAGTCCATAACCATTTTTTTCTGTTCCTGCAGTCATGTTGTTTCTATTCTGTTTCTCTGAGACACACAAACACAATTACACACTCGCTTCAGTCTATATCCCCACAGACTATGAGTCAACATGTACACCGCACACTCGCTGCTTCTTCTACGGTCTATTTTCTTCTCTTTCCTCCATCTCTGTCTTTCTCTCCCCAAACCTCACTTGTCTCTATGTGAAAGAAATCAAACCTTCAGGTGTGCCATGTCACTATGGCAAAATTCTCATTTGATAATGACTTTCCTGGGAGCAAAAAAATTGAGGCTATCAGAAAAAGTCACGGTGGCTTTAACCCTCACCTGACCCCGGATCAGATGATAGGGGTCGGCGATCGTTATCGAGATTCAATTTCATTTCACCTAATTATCAGTGTCATTTTACGCAATCACTACAGCAGCCGAGCTTGATTAGTTATCCATTACAGTGACCCTCGTGATCCTCAATGTCACGGCGTGTCGCTTTGCGAACGAATGGATATGGATTTTATATGGGCTGAAATTGGATGCAAATCAGTCAACGCTCAGAATTCACGACGGCAGGTCATTTATGTCAACGGAAACACGCTCAGATTATGCAGACTATAACATTTTACAGCTCCGAGAGAAAACATAATAGAACCTCGACTTAAATTGTCTAGGAAATTAAAGTTTGTCTAAGAATAATGCCAGGTAAATTGTCAGGTAGCAACAGCTGGACGGCTTCCGGGAACGGTTCTTCCTCCTCAAGGGCAACCAGGCTGTTCAAGGTCACAAGAAACACCTCGCAATTAAAAGGCAAATGACTGTCTGAAGCCAAAAAGAGAGAGGCAGAGAGAATGATACAGTCACAAAGTCAGACCGCTGCCGAGAGGAAAGGGGTCATTACCTGGGAAACGGAGACAGAACTAATGACACGGAGAGAGACATTCCAAGTTTGCAGAACACACACACCTACCCAAACACACACCCGTACACACAGGCACACGGACGGAACGAGAGAGATCATTAGCACTCTGCTCAGCTCCACTCAGATGTGAGAGAGTTTTAGACGCGCACAAACACGCACATACACACACACAGACGTTAATCTTTCAATGTATTATTCATAAGAAGTCGTTATTACTGTCATTAGAATCTGCCTTTGATTCATTGAAATGATCAGTGGGAACTGTGAGATCTTCACTGTCTCCCAGACCCCTACCGAAAGGGTGACTGAACTAATCCAGTATAACAACTCATTATATATCATCAGGGATTTCCACGTGAAAGGACGATCACATGGCATCACTCCAAACTAACACTTCATCAAAGATTATGTTCATCAAAAGGAAATACGGTTTCTGTTGAACATAAAGGTACCAAAACCTGTTTAAAAGGATCGGTTTTATTTTTTATTAATAGTTTTATTCAGAAAGAATGCAATAAAATTGATGGTGACTGTAAAGACATTTCTTAATGTAACTAAAGTTGTACATTTCAAATAAATGCTGTTCTTTTGAACTTTTTCTTGTTTTTTTTACAGCAATGCCGATAACTATAAAGATAACAAAAAGATATAGTTCTAAAAATTTTTCTCAATTTTAAAAGAATAGCAGAGTCCACACCACAACTGCAACAACAAAGGTGATTCACAGAACTTTTTTTCCCCCAGCTGATGAACTATACAAATATTGAGAGTCAATCATAATCAATCCTGCTATGACGAGCTTTATAAAAAAAACAGTATCGTCATAAGTAGGGCTGTCAAAAATAATTTTTTTGAATATTTGCTGAACTAAAAGAAACAATGTTTCAATGCAAACACATTGGGTTGGAATTTTAGGTTTGTGTCAGACTGCCTTATCAATGGTGCACAAGATGTTAATGTTTTTCATTGCTTATCCATTTGAAACCAGTAGATGCGGCGCTGCTGCATTGTTCATTCAAAATACTGCGGAAAAAGACAATATGAGGAGGAGATCAACGAGAAGATTATGTTGTTTACGTCAAACTGAAAGCAAGCCGTTTACATAGAACACATTTATTTTCTAGAGACATTTTCACTGTTGCACTCATGTCTCGCACAAGAGAGCTGCATGTTTAGCCATGTAAAATTAAAGTTCAGCTTTTAAAAAACATGTCTCGAGACTTTATGGTGGTTTTTCCCCATCCCACTTCTGCTCATGTTTTTAAATGAAAAAGTACTCTTTGTGATTGTTTTTGGATCTTTGTATTAAAACTATACATACATAATATTGTTTTGTTTACGCAAATAAGTATGTATTGTTTATAAACATTAACTTTAAAAATGATGTGCTTTTTCAAAGATATTTGAAAGTTATTTTATTGCTTTGAAGAATCTTATATTAGTAGGCCAATATTTTGCTCAATGTAGAAGAGATGCCAAAAGTTTGTTCCCCCTAACTAAAAATAGCTATGCCTTTAAATTTGAAATCATTTGAAAGTTTTTCTGCCATTTTAACAGCTCCATCTGTCATTTTGCACGCTAATATCTTTATTGTTATCTTAATAGCTATCGTTACTATATTCTGTAGACATGGCAGAAACATTATTTGGTCGCATTCTGGATCCCTGATAAGAAATGTTTCTTAAACAACAGATTACATTTGATTTCTATTTACTATAATTATAGTATATACATTAAGTTGTGAAAATATTTGACAAAATTATGTTTTCAGTATTTTGGATCTTGATGTGCATAAGACTACTTTCCAAAACAAACAAATCTAAATGTTTGAACGGCAGTTTATATATATATATATATATACACACACAAAAGTGTAAATAATAAAATGAACCTCATTATTTCCAACCACTTGTGATAAATCTGAATGAAACCACAAAAAAATTTATTATTTACTTATTTTATACTTTTGGGTTTATTCATATTTACATTCTCCATTTTTCTTTTATTTATTAATTTTATTTATGAATTCATGTGGAAGCAGCACTCTACATCAATTTACTTATTTAAAGGCCACAGTAAAAAATGCCCAATTGTTTCAACAAAAAAACGGCAATCCAACATTCCCTAAGTGTTGAGCACAGAGGAATAATAGCCTGTGCAACAAAACCATGTTGATCTATTGATCTGACCTATAGGGAATCTGGCATCTGCTAATTACTCCTGCTTGCAACAGCCTTTTCATACTGATCTAGGTGCTGCTTCCACTCCTCAAATTCAGTTGTAAGCCTCTGTAAGGCAGATGACAACCAGCACTAAAAGGATATTGTTGCTACTTTGATCAGGTCAGAGCTGCAGTGAAGAGGTGAGAAGATGCTAAGCCCTCCTGAATGTGCTGTGTCCTTTTTCATTTCAAAAAGCAATTGCTTCCCACTCCCTCTCTCCCCCTCACACACCATTGAGGTTGACAGACAGAGATTTTACGCCATTCTGATGGTGACTAATGAGGCCTGTTTTGCTTTAGTGCTTTACGGCCACATTCAGTCTAAACTAATGGTTCTCAAGCTTCTCTGGCCAAATATCTAGTCACAACAATGCTCCCTATAATTTTTATAATTACATGAGCATGTTAATAATCAGCAGTGAGCACACTGACATCACTGCAGACTGTGATTTGAGGGCAAGTTTAAAAACTGAGCAACATAATACCATACTTCGATTAATATAAATATGAGCACTGATTCCTTTACTTTAGATAAAACATGGCGCATCAGTAGATTGGATTGCACCATTGGATTGTATTTATTAGCGAGTTCCAAAAATGTCAATTCATTAAAAAATGATTCATTCAGGAACAAAACAAGTAACTCCTTACCCCCCCTTAGTGCCCCCAACAAACACATCCTGGAGCCGCCACTTCTATCCCATTCAATTTGAAATGTACGACCTACTCAGAGATTGGCAATTGTGGATGCCCATTGGATCCATTCAGGGACAAAACAAGTATCTGGCATTACGAGTTAGTCGCTCAATGATTTGTTCAAATTCAGCCAAGCGATTATGGATCCATACACAGTAGTATGTCAAATTGCCAAATTTACAGTATTCCTAAATCAATAAGTAAAAATGACATTCATAAACCAGCCTATCTATATATAGTTGAATGCTTTAATCGAAAACATGGATTTATTCAGGAACAAAAAGAGTGACGCACACATTAGCTAGAGTCCTTTCTGCATGATTTCAGCTTAAGAAGCACAGTCTATGATACTACTGTCAGAAACAGAAAACGTTTGGCCTCTTTTAAACTAAATGTACAAGCTGTATTGGAAATAGCTGTCGAGCGAAGCAACTTGCTTTACAGGGACTCTGACCCGGTCAAAACCTTGCCACTTCACATTGCACATTGTAGGCGATGAACCTAGCAGCACAAGGAATTGCAAACGAAAAAACACCAGGTCTTCAATGAAATACATTTCCAGAGTCATGTCAAGCACCATCCGGGAGCATTCATCCACACTTTATAGACGATTTCATCGGGGGCATGCACCTGGACGAAGTTAACTTCTGGTCTATGTTTGTTTATCGGTCTGGTTAGTGCCGCAGCTACAAACACAGCTAATGATGAGTGATTCAGTTGGTCTCAAGTTATTGTGCTTTGGGAAGTGTTTCCTATACATGTTTATTTGTGGCGACCCACCACGATATCAAAACTGACCGATTGTCCAAAAGGTTTTGTTGACTAAACATAAGCCCGTAATGTTAACGCACGTTTAAAACTGGATGTTTTTATATCACTGTATTTCTGAAGGAATACGGTCTTTAGGAAATGCAGTTTTTATTTGATCTTGCATGTAAGGCAGTGTTTGTAAGCTCAGAGCTGCTTTGTCTACAGCCGTTACCGGAAAAACCTCTTGTTACCTCCTACTGGCAGAGAATGAATTAGCTTTTTTAATATTTTGCTTGTTATAATCTAGTCTAGAAGGTTTTAGCTGTTGTTATTGATTCTGTCTACTGGAAGTTAAGTTAGGGCCACCGAAGCACACATCAGTAGTAACGTTTGTTTATGTTGTTGTCGTTGAAACAGTCTATATATCCATTAGGGCTGGGCGATATATAATCAAACTATTTATTATGCGCATCTCGTCAGTAAAGCCGGTTCTTTGATTAGTGGTAAATTTCCGTTAGCTGTTCATCACTGATCACTGACAGGCTGCGCCATTAAATCAGCCGCGAAACTCAACGTGTAGCTTGGCACCGCATTTAAATAACAGCTGATGGAGATTTACCGCTAATCAAAGAACCAGCTTTACTGACGAGATGCGAATAATATATAGTTTGATATATATCACCCAGCCCTAATATCCAACCTAAAAGGAAATGCTGCATTTTAGAAACTATAGCCTTTTGAAGAATTCCAAGAGGAAGATGGCTACTCTACAGAATTACATACCCAAAACCCAGCATAAATGCTCAAATGGCTCATTACTCATATCGGCTTAATAGGAATATTTCTACTGACAACATTTTACTTCGTCTCCAGAGAGCCATTACCTATCCCGACCAGCTTTTATCTTATTCTGAATCATCCTCTACACAACGCCGCAACGACAAGGATTCATTCCCTGTGCACCTCAGCATCTGGCACACAAGACATTCGGTAACAAATCGATGGGGCTCAGATGTCCATAGGCAAGGGTTAGTTATGCCCAGCGTTCTCCACAGCGGCTCATTTTCTTTTGAGCTGCATAACTTAAAAAAAACAGAAGGCCTGCCTGTTGATGTTGTATTTGAGCGAGAAACTCGCAGAGGCGTGCTCCGAAGATTGATGGCTATTGTGTTGAGGTTAACCAGCTTGTACAAACGCAGGAAGAATATGTTCCCCAACAGAATGATGGCAGTTTGAATTACACAGAGCATCTCTTAATAAACACTCGCGTGTGTCATAGAGGTGAAGGACCTCATTAGGACAACAAAGTCTGCTCTTTTACTTCATATTAGTGATAACTTGCTAATTAACTATACTGGCAAAGACCTTGAATTAACACGAAACCTTTCAGTTTCGACTTCAGCTGTGACAAAACCCACCGTCTTTTATCCGAAGCGGTCAGCAACCGTTGGTGGGACCTGATTGCACAGATGACATTCAAAGAGAAAAACCTCAAAGTGACAACAATATCATTCTCTCAGTAGATGTGCCAGCTGAAGATGAAACATGCTGCTGTGTGTGTTTGTGTGGACGCCTATATGCGTGTGGGAATGATGGGACGGAGAGAGAAAAAGAGAAAGAGAGAGAGAGAGAGAGAGTGGACCACATCCTCCACACTTTAATGTCAGCCATTTCAAAGGTGTTTGTAACTCAGAGGCAGGAGGTTTCATCCCTTCTCTCAGCCTCTTTTACCCTGATGTGCTTTCTCTCTGCCTCTGTAGAAAAAAGCTCAGCATGAAAGAGTAAGAAAGTCTTTCCCAAGCCGCATTTGCACAAACTGGACTTTTGAAAGTAACTGGAATTACATCATAGCTGATCTTAACAGAACACACAACACACATAAAAAAGCCATACTGTGAATTATAATTAAAAAGTAAAATCACTTTATACATTTCAAAATGTAAAATTGCATTTTTTTTGCTCAAAAGAGCTCTAGATATGGATTGGGTCATATTTTCAAATTCATGCATCGCCAAGGGAAGGAAGCGACAATGACAGCTGAGATAAACCAGAACTGAACATTACAGTCATAAATCAGACCTCAGATCTCTGTTTGAAGCTAACTGATTTTAAAGTATATATATCTTTGAGATATTTAAAGCCAAACGGCCCATGAGATTTTCTGAGATGTGATATTTGAAAAACTGTAAATAACCATTATGAGTTCATGCAAATAAAATATGAGCTGAATGTCAGGCTTTAGAATATGCTCTGCAAAGCTCTTCCACCATGCAATGTTTGTGAAATCATTACAACACTAACTTTTGCTTAGCTTGAAACCTATCTTTTGTGCCTGTGGACATTTCAGAGCTAAAAAAAAAAAAAAAAAAACCCCACTCCAACCTCGATTTCAAAAATACTTTTTCTTTGTAACATCTTCCCTGAAGCTTCGGTGCTTATCGTAAGCGCTTTTAGAGCAGAGGTAATGACTATAATAACTAGCCAGTGCATTTATTTCAGTCTTTCTGTCTCTGTGAAACACCGTTGTAGAGACGATGGCTCTGGAGGGATTTCTCACATGGCTGAGCTGTAATAAGACTGAAAACGTCCTCTAACACTTCATGTTTCTATGGAGACTTTCTCTGTCGTAAGTGTACAGTTGACGGTGTGAAAAGAAAGATCAGACATGTTTTCGGTATATTCTTTAAAAAAAAAAAAGACACATTCATCGGTCCAGAAAAACAGTGTACATGGACAAACGAGAGACATGTTCATGTTTTCTTTTCAAGCCTGAAACATGGGGTGAGTGTCTTTGCAGCAGGATCACTGTAGCATGAATGAAGATCCGAATTCAAAGGCAGCTTGGGGCAGTTTCTCTAACCACTGCTGTTGAGCCCCTGAGCGAGATGCAGCACCCTTCAGGGGTGTTTTCTTCAGGGTGTGTGCAACAACCTCTCTTTCCCTCTCTCTGTATCCATCTAGCTGACAAAAACAGCTATTTATTTCAGAATTATTATTTTGTTTAATTATTTAGTTATTTTTATTGGAATTATTTTGATAACACTTTACAATAGGGTGTCATCTGTTATATATATATGTTAATTCACAGTGCATTGACTGATGTTAACAAACAAATTAACATTAATATTAATACATGCTGCAGAAATATTGTTCAGTCTTGCTTTATGTTAACTAATATAGTTAACTAATGAACTCTATAGTAAAGTGTTAACAGAACTTCTGAAGGAAAGTGCCAAAAAACTAAATGACAATAAAAATCATATTCATTAGCATACGTATGTGATGTCATTGCGTCCAGTTTGCATTTAGACGAGTTAGAGGTAGACAATGGTGAACCGTTGCTTACTGTAATCCAACTGAATGCCCAATAAAGCTGCTCACATTATATTTTCTGTAGTCATACATAAAACAAGCATCAATAGTAAACATTAATACCACACAGGAATCACTCTCACTGTATTTATACGTATATATACTACACACAGCTGTTGTTCACTGACCAAACATATCGGCCGATCCGGATCGGTGCATCCCTAATACTCAAATGACTATATGTGGTGGTTTTGGCTATGTCAATATTTTGTCTCATTCTGCGCACTGCCTGCGTCTGAGTAACAAACTATGATCATATTAACAGTCAAATTCTGTTCATATTTAAAAGTTCAAACAGTCAATGAGCAACAGCTGCTTGGAAACGATGTTTTGTACTCTTTTATTATTGACAAATCTGCTGTGCTACGGCCAACAGAATTTTTTTTTTTTCACCGAGAGAGGCAGCACTGCACCAGGAATGTTAGAGTTCACGCTTGCGGGGCAGTACTGGCGTCATCTTCCAACGAAACGATAGGTAAGGTTTTTTCAAAATAGTCGCTTGTATTGTCAGTATACACCTGTTATAGAAAAATGGCGCCAAAACGATCTAAAAGTTGCTAGAAAGCCTTGTGTGTGTGAGATACGGGAAATGATGGCAGTGGGTGGTGGGTATTCGTAGCACAGCCCGCCACAAATAAATCAACATATGGGAAATCCTGTATATATATATATATATATATATTAGATAGATAGATACACATT